>JAZKJV010007992.1:0-572719 GCA_037367405.1 Ottelia alismoides | reverse complement strand
TGTGCTGGGTTGCAATTGTTAAGCCATTGTCTCCAAGAGTCATGTGTGTGTTGTTAAGTGCTCTATTCAGGCTTGTCAAGATGACATATGAACATAGACTTGGAGACTTAAGAATTAAGTCACCTGACCTGAAAAAATCTTAACTCAAGTTCCTATAAGGTTCCTCTGAAATTAGGTGGATTAAGGTCAAGTCATTTTCATCCTTAATATCTGCTCACAACTTGGTCCAGAACCCACTAGCTTTTCACTTTGCATAAGCAACTTATGCAAATGAGATGAGATGTCATGCTATGAAAATGCAAGACTCTTTTTATTTTTCTATGCAGAGATGACATGCAAGAGTAAATAAGAAGCCTATTTATTAAATTTTTTTTTCTTTTTTTTTTCAATTTTTACCCACCCGTAATTATTGTAATATATATACAAAAATACGTGAAAGTACGAGCTATGGGTAAAATATATATGTAATATATACACGCCCCCTATACTTAGCGTGTGTTATGTCCTCAGAGCACTAAGAGCGAGGAAAAGACATAGCTCGTGCTAAGCGTAGGAGAGCCAAAAAGGTATAGAAATCATCTCGCCCCCCCCCCCCTATACTTAGGCTATGGAAGCCTAAGTAGAGAAGAAGATCAAAAATGGGGCGGATGCGGGAAAGAAGAGAAATGAATGAGTATACAATGCGGGCATCGGTCCCCCTATACCTAGGCGAAGGTCAGCCTAAGTATAGGTAGGAAATGAGTATGAGGACCAATGTGATCTGGAGAATGTACAATGAACCGACTTAGGTGACCCTTCCCCCTATACTTAGGATCTGGTTATCCTAAGTATAGTCTAAGATAATGATCTGATGAGGCGGGGATGGGTTACTAAAGTCGCGGGAGAAAGGGTAGGTTGTACAAGAATTATGATATATACAGATGAATCGGTCTGAATCTTTCGAGATGCTGCGGATGGCTGGAGTTCACTGCTGCAAGGTCTCATACGCGGCTTGATGTGAATCTGCTGTATCTGTCTCGCGCATGAATACAATCTCCTCGACATGGACTAACTGCTCATTAGATTCGACGAAGTGTTTCAACAGTTGCCCATTCACTAGGAATGTCGGTGCGTCATCTGCGAGATCTGAGATCTCGACACATCCACTATCATGCACCGTACGGACGACAAATGGTCCCGTCCACTTAGACTTCAACTTGCCTTGGAAAATCTTCAGCCTAGCATTGAACAACCATACCTTCTGTCCAGGAACAAAGGTCTTTCGTCTGATATATCTATCATGCCAACGCTTCACCTTGTCCTTGTATACCAAACTGTGTCGTATGCTCGGTTTCTGACTTCCACAAGCTCATTCAGATCCATGTCTCTCTGTTTCTGACCCAAGTGTGTGTTCCAGTTGACCTTCTTTATTGCCCATTCTGATTTGTGGAACTAACTCTGCGGGCAAATGGCACGGCTTTCCGAATACCATTCGGAATGGGGAGGTGCCTAACGGTGTCTTGTAAGCCGTCCTATACGCCCAGAGGACTTGATCCAAGATCTGAGACCAGTCCTTCCTGTCCGGGCGGACAAGCTTTTGCAATATGGTTTTCACCTCCCTATTCGACACCTCAGCCATACCATTGGTTTGTGGGTGGTAAGGACTCGCGACACGGTGTTCGATGCCGTAGTCCTTCAGGAGTTTCTTCACCTCCCGATTCACAAAGTGGCTACCCCCGTCTGATATCATCATTTTGGGGATCCCGAACCTAGAGATTATGTTCTCTCTGATGAATTTACAGACAGTCCTGCTGTCTGCGGCTCGGGTCGGATAGCCTCCACCCATCTGGATAGGTAGTCTACGCAAGAAGGATGTATTCAAACCCGTGGCTGACAGGGAATGGGCCCATGAAATCGATGCCCCAGGCGTCAAAGACATCACAAATGATGACCGGCTGCATTGGCATCTCATCCTTGGAACCAACGGTTCCTCCCATTCTCTGGCAAACTGGGCACGACTTCGCGAAGGCGGTGGCATCGCGAAACAGAGTCGGCCAGTAGAAGCCACACTGAAGTACCTTCCATGCGGTCCTCTTCCGGAGTGGTGTCCTCCTGCCTCTAAGCTATGGCATAAAGAAAGGACACTCTGGTATTCCTCCTGAGGAATACAACGTCTCCAGACACAATCCGGTCCTTCAAAGAAAAGGATCGGATCCTCCCAATGGTAATGTCTAGCGTCCGACTTTAGTCGGTCGATTTGGCTCTTGGGACAATCTTCGGGAACTTTCTTGGAGACAAGATAATTCACGATATTGGCGTACCACGGGAGTGAGTCGATAACAAAAATCGACTCGTCAGGGAAGGAGTCTCGAATTGGTGAAACCTTGGAAATATTAAGATCTTCGAGACGAGAAAGATGATCGGCCACTACGTTCTTCTTACCAGTTTATCACGGATATCCAAATCAATCTCCTGGATAAGTAAAATCCAACGAAGAAGACGCGCCTTCGCGTCCTTCTTCTCCATCAGGTATCGTAGTGCCGTATGATCTGTGAACACGGTTACCTTGGATCCGATTAAGTGGGATCTGAATTTGTCCAAGGCAAACACTACCGCAAGCATTCCTTTTCGGTAACTGTATAGTTACGCTGAGAAGAATCAAGCACTTTGCTTGCGTAGTGAATTGCAAATGGGACGCCATCTCTTCTTTGTCCCAATACAGCCCCAACAGCATAATCTGAGGCATCCGTCATGATCTCAAAAGGTAGAGACCAATCTGGGGCTTGTAAAATGGGTGCATCCATGATCATTCCTTGTAAAAGCTTAAAGGCCTCAAGACATTTGTGATCTACAATAAACTCCGTGTCTTTGCCTAAAAGCTCAGTTAGCGGTCGGGCAATCTTAGAAAAATCCTTGATAAATCTTCGATAAAATCCGACATGCCCGAGGAACGACCGCAACTGTTTTACGTTGGTTGGTGGCTGGAGTCGTCTGATCACGTCCACCTTGGCAGGGTCAACCTCCATTCCTCTCTTGGAGATGACATGCCCCAACACTATGCCCTCCGTCACCATGAAGTGACTTTTCTCCCAGGAGAGCACCAGATTGACTTCACAACATCTTTTGAGGACTCGGTCCAGATTCCTAAGGCAGGAATCAAAAGAGTCGCCGTGGACCGAGAAGTCATCCATGAAGACTTCCAGGAATTCGCCGACCATTTCGGTGAATACAACAATCATGCACCTTTGAAAAGTACCTGGAGCATTGCATAGCCCAAAGGCATGCGCCTGAAAGCATAGGTACCAAAGGGGCATGTGAACGTGGTCTTTTCCTGGTCCTCTGGAGCTATGGCTACTTGATTGTAGCCGAGAACCCATCAAGGAAGCAGAAGAATTCTTTTCCCGCTAATCTTTCTAAGATCTGATCAATGAATGGTAGAGGGAAATGATCCTTCTTCGTCGCGGCATTTAAGCGTCTGTAATCCACACAGACGCGCCATGACGTGGGTATTCTCTTCACGATCTCCTCTCCGTCCTCATTGGTGGTCGTCTGAATTCCCGACTTTTTCGGAACAACATGGATTGGGGCCACCCACTTAGAGTCGGAGATTGGGTAAATAAAACCCGCGTCGCACCATTTTTCTATCTCTTTTTTCACCACTTCTCGTAAATTTGGATTCAACCGGCGTTGGAATTCACGAGAGGGTTTGACTTCATTCTCCAAGTAAATATGGTGCGAACACAGAGCGGGATTTATCCCATGGAGATCGGAAATGCTCCAGCCTATTGCCTTGCGGTTTTTCTCCAGGATCTCTAGCAAGCGAGATTCCTGCTCCTCGGTCAATTGCGAACTGATAATGACCGGAAATTTCTTGTCTTGGCCCGCAAGGAAGGCATATTTCAGTGTTGTGGGAAGAGGGTTGAGCTCAGGTATAGTGTGGTCATCTAAGAAGTCTAGCTCAATCTGATCTGGTCGGTGTTGGAAGTGCTGGATCATTTTCTGTAATAGCTGCCACCAAGCGCGGCTCTGGAGTCGGATCGTCAAAATTTTCCATACAATCGGCAAACGCCTCGTCCGACTCGTCATCCTCATCTTCCGATTGTCCTAAGGATGTAAGGACTGACAGGCCCCATTGGGCCTCTACGTCATCGAAGATGTAGGGCGATGCAGGTTCAGAGCTGTACTCGTTCCTCAGAATCTCGCAGACTGACTCATGCACTGGATCATCTTCAAAGAAGATGGACACATTAATGCTGGCTGGGTTCTGTCTCCATGGCCCAACTACGTCTACATATTCACAGTCTGTCTCGGTAGAAGAGTACTCGGTGCTGGATTCGGAGTCCGGTCTCTGCCATCTCGTCTGCTTCATCTCCAATTCCTCATCTCCGCCGGGAGTTTGGAACTGAATCTTCCAGTTTTATAATCAAATAAGGCCCCCGCAGTTCTGAGGAAGGGCCTACCTAAATGATCTGGGAATCTCTCCAATTACGAGGGGTTTCCATATCCAGGACAGTAAAGTCCACCATGTATTCTTGCCCCTCGACTCTGATCACAATGTTCCTTAACTCTCCTTGGGACCTCTTAGTGGATTTGTCAGCAAACTGCAGAATAGCTCTAGATTTCCTAAGAGGTCCGAGATTAAGCCGCTCATAGAGGGCTGTGGGCATTAAGTTGATCGAGGAACCATTGTCCAGGAGAGTGCGTGCAAACGCAATGTCATCAACATGACTCACTACATAGTGTGCACCCATGTCTCTTCGTTTCCGAGGAAACGAGTTCTTTATTGCACAAGTTGTGGCTACTGATAGAACGTGTTTCTCAACACGGCTTTTGGTCTTCCTGCTAACCCTAGTAGGTGTGCATCTCACCTTAAGGTATTTTTGGAATGCAGGGGTTATTTCCACGAACTTGTCAAAAGGGATTGTGACCATGATGTGTTTATTGCAGAATTCAGCCATCTCAGGGTCATCTTTTTGGATTTTTTTGATTTTATTCTTTCCACCCCTAAGAGCTTGGGGGAAAGGGATTATTAACTCAGGTTCTGGAACTGAAAGATTTTCATTAGCTGCTGGAACTGAGTTCTGAACAAGACTCTGACTCGGACTTTTACACAGACTCTGACTCGGACTCTGACAAACAGGAAAATGCTTGGGCGAAACCGGTGGTGCTTCTTCCGCTTCTTCTGGATGGTCCTCCTCAGATGGAGGTGCGGGCTCATCTGTATCGTCTGACTCAAAGTGGATGCGGGAATGCTGCTTCGAGGACTCAGATGTCCTCTTCTTCTGTTGGGGATGGTGGTGGGGATGCTCCTCCTCTTCTTCCTCCGAATTCTCCTCAGGTAGATCCTCGGAGGTTCCTTCCTTTTGTGCCCGTGCCCGATCAGGTATGGTCACGGTCCTTCCGCTCCTGAGGGACATATGATTAACATTATCGTACGAAAGGATCTCATGTTCAGATAGATAATTATCTGAATAATATACCTGATCCCGAGGTCGGTTCTGGCCCTGGTGCATGCTGTTCGGATTGGCCTGAACCTGTGCGGGAATTGGGGTCCTTGGCGCCATTTGTTGGTCTTGGGCACGAGAAACCCGATTGATGTCGGTTCTCATATCCAAGTAATCATTTTGTATCTGTTGGACCCTATCAGACAGGGTCTGGATTGCCAAGGTGAGTGACTCCAATTCGGTGGGCTGGGCTTGCTGCGGTGTTGATGCCGTCCTATATTGGCCCTGCTGGCCATGCCGATACTGCTGCTGGTGAGACGGTGCTGGCCCCTGCTGGTAGGTGCGTTGCTGCGGCTGGTATCCATGATCTGGCCTGGACTGGTATCACGGGACTGTGACGGGCCTGGTCTCTTGGTAGACCGGTGCGGGGCGGTGCGCCTGATCCTTCCCCATCTCGATTTGCTGGACTAGCGGGTCCCGGCTATACCAAAGCCCGTTAATCTCGTATACAGGCGGAGGCTCCTCATATTCCGTTTCCACTGGTGGGGGTGCATGATGGTTCGGCTGGGTATAAGTTTGATCCCAGCTACTCTGAGACCCCGGTGCCTGTTCCTGTACAAGATGGACTCGGTGTACAGGTACAGGTGGTGCAGAAGGGGTGGGTAGCTTAATCTTAGCTACCTTTTCAGAGAGTTCCTCCACTTTCTTGGGAAGGCTTGAAAGAGACTCCATCTCCGCGACTCTCTTGTGGATCTGCTCGACCATGGTAAGCTTGTCGGCGATCATCCCCATGCTGGGGATGAGGTCCTCAGTCAGATCTGCAACAGTCATTCTAGTTGTCTCATTGGATAAGATTGAGGGAGACAACTGATAGGCCCTTGTGGCCTGTGACCTGCCGGTTTCTGCCATCTGCTCTAGGATCTTCCATGCAGCATGCTCATTTTTGTTCAGATAGCTTCCTCCACAGGCGGCACTAACTAACCCCTGCATTTCTGGGGTTAAACCACAGATCAAGGTCTGGACTAAGATTGCCTTTGAAATGCCGTGGCAGGGGCATTTCTGTACTAAGTCATTGAACCTGTCCCAAGCCTCATGGAACGGTTCGCAGGCTCCTTGAGCGAAGCTGGCGATCTTTGTTCTCATCTGATTAGTTCTACTGAGAGGGTAGAACTTCTTCAAGAAAAGGTCCTTGAACTGCATCCAAGTGGTACATACCACCCCTAAATTTTTCAGCCAATGAGCAGCCTTATCACCTAAGGCAAAAGGGGTGGCCTTCAGCCGAATATAATCTTGGCCAACATTGGGATGGCTAAGATTGTTGCACACCAACTCGAAGTCACGGAGGAAAGTGTATGGTTCTTCATTAAGATTTCCGTTGAACTTCGGAAGCAGACTAAGAAAGTGGGGCTTCAACTCAAATGCCTGGGCGGGAACTGCGGGTGCCAACCAGTTCTGAATCTCGTTCTCCGCGGGTTATAGGTATCGACCATTGGTCGGTCGATTCCTTCTGCTGCTATGATTTGTCCCATCCATGCAGTGAGATCTGCATTCCTCTGTTCGGCATCAGCGAGGCGGGCAAGAATCTGTTTAATTTGTTCCTCATCTGGTGGAACTTTTGGCGGCATCTTGTCCTCTAGTTCTGGGGATTGGAAAATAAGACCGGTGTTAGAGGGCAAATCAAGGAAGGGATTACCGAGGCAATGATCTTCCTCGGTAATCTCGGAGGAGATAAAAGGGTTGGTTTGCGAGTAACCACCCTGAGCATGAGGAAACCAGGACTCAAGAGGGTCATGAATCCTGGGTGGTCCTAGGTGCGCTCGGACCGCGGAAGACGAGTTACTTGGGGGATTCATAGAGAGATCAGTGAATAGTGCGTCGAGATCTCCCCAATCACTCATCTTGATGAGGGAAGAAGATAGGATTTTACTCCTACCTGAAGCAAGCAACAAGAACAATCCAAGACCCTGGGTTCACACTCAACACAGTGAAGGGCTCAAAGTTGAGTCCAATTTATCTTGCAGTTTTTAAGTGTGATATTCAAGCCAAAATAGCAAGGATTACGCAGCCTAGAGGAAAGTCGGCTTAGAGCCGGATGCGTCTTCCCTGTCTATCCTGTCACCTAAGATACCGTCGATCCTCCCTTTCTTTGCTCCTATCCGGAGTGGGGGCTCAATGACGTGCCCCTATCTACCTGCACTGAGGCGGAGGTTGACAAAGCTTTTAGGCCTTGTCGCAGAGTACCGCTGGTTCGCCCCTATCTACCTGTGAGGGCGGAGGCTACTTGGTACTTGTCAAAGAGTTTAAAAATATCCCACTCGTGATAATTGCTAAGATCAGTTGGCTCGTGATATGGAAGGCGGGGATTTGGGCTCTGCCTTAAGGTGTTCACACACACTCAAGTACCCTCACTCAGCCTGAATACAAGGTCGGGGATTAATCTCCCGCAAACAATTTTCAGATTTTATATTTTTTTGGTCAATACTGTTAGCAGTCCCGATTAAAGTTAAGTTATCACTGCGATTAATCCACCACAAAGCACGCCTATCGGACAGTCCCAATTTCCTTTTTAATTTAAGTGACAAAATCAGAGGGGGAAATCGAGAAAAGCCAATGCAAGTTGAAATCGATGATGCTTATGCTGAGTAGAGAATACTTACAGTGATCCCTTCGCTTTTTTTATGTAGGATGCAATACAGAATTGAAAACTTTACTCTACATGCAAATGCAAGCGATGAAAAGCCGCTCCTAGACAGGCAGTTCTATTAGCGTGAAGAACAGTTTAATTTGAACTAAGTCCTGCGGTCTAGGTGCGTCTTTTATGTGTAATGTGTGGTCCTATTGATTACGAGCACAAACAAGTCCTAGAGTGGCTCGAGGAGCCGCTAGTGCAAGCTAAATTACAATTCACCCACACAGCACACGGGACACAGTTCCACTATCTTTACACACGCGAGATCCCAAACGGGAACCGCTGGAAATGATGCGAGAAAAAAATGTGGAAATACAATGAAATTACAGGTTCTCTCAAATCACTCAAACAAATTCAAATGCGTGTTCCTCGAAGCGTCTTCGACTCCGGTGTCCCTCGCACAAAAACAAGTTGAGGTCAGATCAAGAACGACACAAAAATGCAGAAATTTACAAGACAGAGAAATATTCACAAGAAAAACCGGGGGTCAGACTACCCGGGGAAGGAAAATCAAACACTCAAAATTTTGCCAAAATTTATCCTAAGCCGTGCCTCCCCGGCAACGGCGCCATTTTGACATCCCTCCCGCACCCTTAGTTAATTCGAGCAAATTAATGTCCAAATTAATTAGATGTCGTTCGTTGCAGTCGGATACGAGAGGTTAATCAAAAACCACTTTAATTAGATTCGAGTTAATTTCAAGCGGCAAATTTTTTTACTTGGTGAAGTCCAAGGTCGATCTCAGGGAGGCAACTGTCTCCTTAGGTCAAGTTTCAGCAAAATCCAAGTGTGAGATTTTCGGGGAATATATTTTTTTTTGGTCTTTTTTTTAATTTCTATGCAGACATATGCAGACAAATCTTAGCTAATTTAACGTTAAATTTAATTGATGTATCAAATGAAGTCCAAAAATAATAAAAATTGGCCAGACAGTTATTTATGATGAAAATGACCTACACTAATTTTTTTGGAATTTTTCGATTTAAAATGAATTTACTGTGAATTAAATAGACAGACAGAGTGATTTTCAGAATTTAATTTTTAATAAATATCAAATCACAATTTTTCCAAGAACTAAAATTATCCTAGGTGGTTCTAATGATAAGGCACCTAGGAAAATTGACAGAACTTAAATTTACTGTGAAATGAATTTACTAAAATTAATTTAAGAAAATCACTAAACAATTTATTTAGGCCTCGATATGCGTGCAAATGCTATGAAATTTTTATGGTGTGTTAGAAATGGTGTCCTTAAACTACTGTGAATTTGTGATAATTTTTGAAGGTACAGATAATTAATTAAAAATCAAAAGGCATCACTGGGCAAAATATGTCAATAATGAACCAATTAATTCATTAATAATTCAAATTAGCCTACAAAAATCATACACGTGTACTGATAGGCAGAGGACAAAATTTCCAACAACATGCAATTTTTAGAATCTCAAAATGATGAACAATGTACTCTATGGACACGTGCAAACACAAGGGCGTAAATGCAATACTGGAAATTGAAACTTCAAAGATTAAACATGCTGACAAGGACTAAAATGCAATTACCGATAACATGCAGGACTTGTATGCAATTTCTCCACGCAACACGTGCTCCTCACGTGGGGTCTGCTTCACAGGGACCTTTTTGTAATTTCCGTAAGCTTCAGGGGCGTCTGTGCAAATAGCCCAGGTCGCACGTGCTCCTCACGTGGCCGACCTAGGTTCGGAGGGCGTCGGAGGCTCGGATCGAGGCTCGGGTCTTCTGGAGGTTCGGCCCCGCCTCGATGCAGCTTCGGGTTGCCCGAGCCTAGGCTTGGGGGCCGAGGCTTGGATAGGGCGACGTGGCGGCCTGAAGAGTCGTCCGATCCGAGGGATGATCAACGGTCGAGGATGAGGGCGGCGAAGGGACGCGTGGCGAGGCGAGGACCGTTCGATCAGATGATCGAACGGTGGCTGCTTCTTCTTCTCTAACGGTCCTCCGCCGCCTGCGGAGGAGAGGCCTGTGCTCCGGTGAAGGCAGCCGAGCTCCGCCTCGGTTGCCAAGCTCCGGTGATGAGCTTAGTCAGCTCCCACCTAGCTCGGAAGAAGCGGAAGAGCACGAGGAGGCCTCCGGTGGTCTCTGGATCCCTGGAGGATGGCTGGAGCTCGGTGTCGATGAAGCTCGAGGAGAGCTCCGGTGAGGCTCCGGCCAATGATGAAAGTAGCACCTGCAAGTGTTAAATATAGAGCCGGAGCTCGTGCGTGCGTTTGTGGAGACGTGATGCTGGTTGGCGAGGCCTAAGGCAACGTGAGGTGGTCAGGCGACGTTGCTCCGGCCAAGTGGCGGAGCTGGAGATCGATGGACGGTGGAGTGGAGCGTCTGAAGGTGTGGAGGGGTCAGCGAGGATGAGAGCTCCGACGCGGAGCTCGGCGGAGTGAAGGCGAGGCGCGAAGATGATCGTGGTCGTGGAATAAAATCGGAGAAGATAAAGGAAAAAGAAGAGCAAGATCGGAGGAGGAATGGAGGGGGTTACCTGGGGATTGGGGCTCAGCTTTGAGCTCCAGGTCGTCGCTCAAGGGGTCGGTAAGGTCCCGAGCTCTAGCAGCTGCTCGGAGGAGTGGCTGCGACACGGCGGTGGGCCGAGGATCTCGCCGGAGGAGAAGCTCTGTCGTCGCTCAACAAATCAGCCAATTGCTGTCACCAATAGGAAGCTTGGAGCTCGAGTGATCTCCCTGGAGTGGCGGATGGAGCTGAATGTGGCCGGCGGCTGGGCATTTATAGGATGGAGGTCTCGGCAGGGCTGGTGATGGGGCGAAGTTTATGGAGGTAGTGGAGCATCTATGGTGGAAGTGGCGACGAGTGGGGTAGCTGGCGAGGATGAGGGACGAGTGGCGATGAACGTGGAGGTGATGGTGGTCGAAGAAGGTGGCTAGAGTGCGGCCAAGAATAGGAAGGGGCAGCCCCTCCCGCAAGGCGGAGATCGTGGGAGAGAGGGTTGCCAGAGGTAGGAGACGAGGCCCTGGCCGTTGGATCTTGTGATCCAACGGCCAGATCGAAGCGCAAAGGAACGTCTAGGATTAGATCAAGGCGAGATGATCTGAGGTCGTGATGGCGCCATGTGGGGTGAGCTGGGCGAAGTGCGAGCGAGCGGCTAAGATCAGGTCAAGGCGACGCTATCTAAGGGTCAGGAATCCGACACTTGGCGTGATGGGGCAGAGGCGCGGGCGGGCGGTCCTGATCAGTCCTTGGCGATCGATCGGTCGGTTGAGATTATTGGGGAGCTAACGGCTCACATGAAAGGGCTGAGAATGCGATCGAAGGGCTCAAGATGTGACGCGTGGCGCACTGTGGGCGAGGCGCTAATGGATGGCCCCGATGAAAGGGTGGAGTCGATCTGAGCGTCGAGACTCGCTAGAAGACGAGCGGCTGTGATGAGAGGATTGGGGGCGCGATCGAGCAGCGTAGCTGACGCCACGTGGAAGGCTGAGAGCGCGGTGCTAAGGGACGGTGGAGATGAAGTGTGTTATGGATCTGAGGGCTGGAAGGTGGTGATGTACATGGACGGGCCTGGGCCGTTGGATCTGAAGCGCGATCCAACGGTGGAAATTGCGGGCGGACGAGGCGAAGGGCAGCGGGCCGCGTGGCGCAACCAGAGGGCGCCACGTGGCCTGCTGTGAATGGCTGGAGAAGGAAACACGTGTAGAGAGAAGAGGAAGCCGAATTTGGAAAAACTCAAAACATGAAAGTTGTAGATCTAGATGAGATCTACAAGTTTCATGTTGACCAAAGACGGAGATGAGGTCAAATATGATACATAAATACAAGGATACATAAATATACATGTGTAGTATACAAAAGGATCCAAAAACCCAAGTTTCTCATACAAGCTCCGATTTCAATGAAATCAGTCTTATTTTGAAGGTCTTTTAATGTGTAGTATTCTAAGAGTGAGTAGACCTAATTTGGGGTTTGTATGAGGGCTTTATTTGTGTACACTGGTTCTCAGGATATTTGGGCTATTTTACAAGGGATTTTTGGCAATCTTCCCTATATTATTAAGGAATATATACATATATTATAGAGAAGAAGTTATTTTGATGAAGAGGTATTTTACAGGGGATTTTTGGCTTCTTATTTAAATGCAGATGAGCTGCTAAAATGCATGAATTATGGATGCATGCATGAGTGTTATTTATGCAAGATAAAAGGAAATATGCCTCTATTTTCTCGGGAACAAGGCTCTATTTTTGACTTTTGGAGTGATGAATAACAGATTCATCACCAACCTATTCCGAGAAGTTCTCTCATCCCTGCCACTGATCCAGGAAATCAATGGTGTATGGAACAATGAAGCGCAACTGACCCGTCCTAAGGGACTTCCTCTAGGTCAGAACATGGGCAACAGGCCCTATCACCGGCAGCAGTAGGGTGGGAGACCCTTCCAGCCCTCACATCAATACAAGCCTCCGTCTCACGGCAACATATAGAGGCAGAACTACCAGCATGGTCCTCAGCAGTCCGAATACCGCGGACAAGGGTATCACCATCAACCGGCTGCTACATATCACCAAAATTCACATTATTCCTCCAACCCTCCTCCTCACCAATTCTCTCAGGGTTACTAGTCGCAGTCTCAGCCATCATACCAACATTCTAGGCCCCAACAGGGGGATTCTTCTGAGATCGTGCCGGTTAATCCAGCCCTAGCCTGCTTAGAACAGTTAATGAAGAACATGGCTGAGATGAACCAGAAGATCGACGACTCGAGGGCTGCAAAAACAACCATTCCTGCTCAAGTCGGGGCGAATCCGAATAATTTCTAACGCAAGGAGCAGGAGCGGTAGGACACTCAAGCCATCAGCAATCGCGAAGGAGAAACATCTAGCATCTAACGTGGAGTCGTCAGTCAAGCCAACACCAGGGCCACGAAGCATTTTTAGAGCAGCACCGTCACCCAGAAAAATCACAAAAAAATGAAGAAAACAACAAAACACAAAAAGATAGAAGCAACCTCGGTGGAGATAGGCCTGCATTGGAGACGTCTGCACCTGCTACAGAGCCAGCCACAGACAGAAGGGATTTTGCACCTACAGCGAGTCCAACGCCAGCATCTGAAGTCGATCCTGTCGTTTTTGGTCCACATCTTGTAGATGATTCTATTCCTTTTTGCCATCTACCTGTAAACAACAATACAGACAATATTTTGAATGACATTGGTGAAGAGTTTGTAAATATTCTTTTTCCAGAAGCAATGAAAAAACACAAAAAATGAAAAATTTGAAAAATGCTTTGTCAGATCCTACCATCATAGAAATCATCCAGAATTTTGTATTGAATATGCCATTGATGAAAGCTCTTGTGTACATGCCAGTTGTTAAGAAAGGATTGAAGGAGGCATGTACAACCAAGCGTAGGCCTCACCGTCACAACTCAGAAGCAAGGGTGGCAAATCCGAAAAGCATATCCTCACAACGGCCACAGTTAATGCCATCAGCAACCTCCCAGATAAAAAGCCAGATATGGGAGCACCTCTTGTACGTTGTCAAATGTTCAATCAGGAGTTTGAACGAACGCTTCTTGATAGCGGGTCTTCTGTCAACTTAATGCGAGCTTCGTGATAAACACAAAATTCAGAGCGGTCGTTTTGATTCACAACACGAATCAACAGTCGGTGTATTGACCTCTACAAAATCCCGTATTTAATCAACAATGAACCCACAATATAAATATCAAGTAATGAAAATAAATTGTGGAGTCAAATCTATTTTTAACTCTACAAACAAGATGTATAGATGCAAGTATGTTGAGAGTTCGAACACAGAAAGCAAGGCAGGATAGATCAACAATTGATGCACACTAATGTGAATGTGATGTATTGTCTACACTATACAATACAAAGGTTGTTGTGGGTTTTTAATTTTATATATTTTTTTACTTTATTTTTAATTTTTAATTTTGTATTTTGATTTTTGATTTTCTGATTTTATATTTGTTTATATTTTATATTTTTATATTTTCTTTTTCAATAATAGGATATATATACAATATAAGGAAAGAGAGGGATAGAGTATTTATAAAAATAGTTAAAAATGCTTAAAAATTAGTAGATAAAATGTTTTTGATCTTTTTATGTTTTTCTACTATTTTTGTGATTTTTGGGAGTTTTTCAAAATGTTTTTGGTATTTTTAAAAGGAGAAATACAAGAAAACAGTGAATAGCAATGATGGCCGAAAGTAAAATAGGAATGTAAAATATCAAATAGCCACAAATTTTTCCCAAATTAATTTTAAATAAAAGAAAATAGAATAGATAAGCTACAGAACCTGAGTTTATATTTTTAGGAATTTTTTAGGATTTTTTAGATTTCTTTGAAGTTTTTAGGTGTTTTCTAATTTTTAAGGTTTTTCTTTTGAAATTTTTAGTGGTTTTCGGATTGACACTACAATATATAAGACAAACAAAATATAATTTTTTTGGAATTTTTAAAAACATTTTTATAATTTTTATGGATTTTCTAATGCAAACAGTAGGAAAAATGCATGTTTTTTATTTTTAATAAATATGAAACTGCTATAAAAATGCAATGCAAAAATATAGCGTGAGTGAGCAAGTAAGCAGGAGCCTATGCTATTTTTTTGAGAATTTTTCGAGTTAAAATGATGCACTAATTAAATAGAGACAACATCAAGAAACTACACTACTAGCAAGGGCATAAGTGCAAATATAAAAACATCCAGGGGCCAAAGTGCAAGTTTCACAAAAAGTTCATAACTAAATATTGCATTTAAATGACCAAATACAAATTTCAAGACCCGCAGGGGTTCCTCAGCAAATAACCCCCCAGGGCGCGTGACTGGCACGCGCCTGGGAGGGTAAGAACGTGATATCCAAAAGTCTGGGGGCTCGAATGCAAATATCCAAAAAATAATATTACACGTGCTGGGCAAGTTTGAGTACTGAATGGAAACAACGAGACCCTCGAGGGTCCCTCTGCAAAATGGTCACCCACCTCACGCGCACAGGCACGTGAGGTGACGTGGCCGAGGACCTAAATGTAAATATGGAAAGTACAAGGGTCTCAACGTAAAACTTATACGAATATTCAAACTGCAAATGAATGTTTAAGTGCTAAATATTTAATACAAAAATGTCGGGGTTAAAGATGCAATATACCCCGCAAGCGCTGATCGAGCGGCTGTGAGCCACTCACTAGGACACGTGGCGTGACGAGGGCGCGCGATACACTTTCGCCCTTGGACAGCCTCGATTAGAAGGCGGATGGCGATCGAATGGTGGAGTCTCTTGAAGATCTAACGGGCGCTACTAGCCTGGACGATCGACCCTTGATCAGACGGCGGGGAGGCTAAGATGAAGAACAGGGATGACCTCACCGTGGAGCGAGTTTCCCCGACTTTAATCTCAGCCCTCCGGCCTTCGATGACGCTTCAAAAATGGCCGGTGACGTGCATGAGGTCCTCCTTGATTGAATGGTGGCTCCAAAAAGTCTTGCGTGGGCCGGAGGCGACAAGTGGAGGCAGCGGAGCTCACGAGCTCCGAGCACCTTGGTCGCGCACCAAAACAAGCCCCAGACGCGTTGAAAGTACCACGACCTGCAGGAAAGTAATGTGAAAGGGTCGAGGGCAAGTTGCCTCGACCCCGCGGTGGGGGGCGAACGGCGGAGATAACGTGAAGGTCGTGGCCGGAGGAGCACTCCGACGAGGATTGAGATAATGCGATTTGATCGATGGGATGTGGTGATTGAGGATGGCTACGAGATCCTAGGATTTCAGAGAATAAAAAGGTGAAACAAGACGAGAAGGAAACACACCTCAAGGGACCAGGCCCGAGGTTGAAGTACCTCGACGGCAGGGTGTTGCCGGAGGTGGTGGAACGCCCAGATCCGCGTTGCTCCGCCTCCTTGAAGAGCTAATCCTGGAGCTGTCATCTCCAGGACTCAATTGAGAGCGAAAAAGGGAAGAAAGGGACCTAGAATGGGGTTCAAAATTCAACGGTTTGACCCGATGGTGAGGAGGCTCCAAAGATCGAGATACATCGGGCGACACAATGATCCATTCCTCGAGACAATCGTTGGGCGAGTAAGCTTGATAATCGAGGAGAAAAAGTCGTGAAGAGGGTGACACGATTTGGTGAAGGAGGCATCCTCAAAAAATCGACAAAAAAGGCGAAAATCGAGGCTCAAACATCGGCACAGGGGATGAACGGCCAGTTGACCTGGGTCAACTGGGGCCGTCTCTTGATTGGTCCACGTGGACCAATCAGGAAAAATCCCTGATAAAATTTTTGTAAATTCATTTAGAAATAGAAAATAAATGAATTAGATTTTGGTTATTAAATGAAAAATATTTATTATTTTATAAGGTATTTTATGGTGACTTCTAATTATTTTTATGAGGTATAATTTTATAAGTTTACTTTTATACTCTTTATAGGTAAAATATTTATATATTTTATTCTTTTATTTTTATTTTCTGTAATTAATTTTATTTATTTTTGTTTATTATTTTGTAAAATTATAGAATACTTTTATACACATAATTATATTTTTATTTTATTTTTCTGATGTATTTTGCATACTTAATAAAATATAAGTATAGTTTATACAGGTTTGTATATAGGTATGATACCTATGTATTATATATACATGTATTTTTATTTTGTATTTTATTTAGGTTTTTATTCTGATTTTAATGTACATAATTATTATAAATAATATTTACATAATTATAAAAATATAAAGTTGTAAAAATAGTGAATAAATAATAAAATGAATATTTTAATCTGTACAAGTATACTACAAGGGTCCAAAACTCAACTTTCAAACCGTAACTCCAAAAAATACGAAACCACCTCCATTAAATAGATTATTTTATGCTATATACAATTAAAGGTGAATTTGGTACATTTCGAGTTTTTATTTGCAAGATACGGGTCTGGGAAGTTGGAGTTTCGGAATCTTATTCAGACCATAATGTTTTATCTGTACATTATTTTTCAGTGAAATCAATTTTGTATTTTTCTTTATTAAATTATAAACAACTTTCATGTGCAAAGTTTCTTTATTTGAAGTATAAAAAGTGGAACCAAAAATAAGTCCCAACATGAATGACGAAAATAGGTATTTTTACTGTATTTTGACCCTTATCTCCCCCTACTTTATTACTTGTCGACCTATTCATCAAGATGCCTAGGTCTTGAGGTTTTGGGTCATAAAATATATACAATATTTTATTCTTTTTCTTTTCTTTTATTTATTATATAATTTTGGCTCTAATTATAGTGTTTTATACACTATTTGGATGCACATGCATGAATGCTAAGATGCGGAAATTAAGGGTATTTACACGCATTTGCTAGGGTGTTTGATGCCAAAATGATAGAATAAAGATGATGAAATGTGGATTCGTCATCCCCCTATACTTTACCTTTGCTAGTCCCTAGCAAACACTTATGCAATAAGTGCAGAAAGAAAAAGAAAGAAAAGAAAAAGAAGAAATATGGATTAAATTTAACTATCAAACTTGTCTTCACAAAATCAAAGTTTGGAGCTTAAGTTAGACCTTTGAAATTTTAGTGTGGGTGGAACCTTAGTTAGAATCGGATTTGAAATCCAACAGTCCCCGAGAATCCCAAAACTCTGCTCAAGTCTCCTCAATAGCCAGGTCAGAAATATTTCAACTCATACGCAAACCCTTACGACTATGAATTTGACTCGTACAGTGTAAGTGATGGTGGATCTCCCCAACTGAAATGACAAAGAGACTGCCTTCTCCAATATGACAACCCAATGATTCCCCAATCCAACAACTCATCCCTCAAGGAGCAGGGTATTCCCTTCTAAGTTCAAGTGACAACCGGCCCAAGGGGAGGGGGTGAAGAGAAGAATGGACGGTAGCCAGTGTAGCTACCTATCCTAGGATGCAAGACCAGTGTAGTCAAGTCATCCAGCTGCAAGCTCACATGATTTGACTTTGAAGCTCAAGGTTGCTTATTTGACTTTAGAACATATGTACACTCCGGCAGGCATTTTTATTTTTGTACAGGCCTGTCCACTTTTTTGGAGTTTTTGCTTTTGCATTTTTTTTGAATACTATACACAGCAGCATTTACATAGGGAGTTTTTCCTCTTGAGCCAGTAGACTATCCCTCTTTTGAAGCTTTATCTCAACCCACGATCTCCTATCCTCCAAACTCATCATCACTGGACGGGTTGGGGCACACTTCCCTCCCTAGAGGAGGACAAGTGTTTCCACATGTGTGCGTCTCATACCAGCAAATCCAACCCCCTCACCACTCCAACTGAGTTGAGCCATGTGAAAGGTGCAAGTGTCTAAGTTAGGTCATTATCAACAAGAGTCGTGCGTGTGCTCTGAAATACTCTACTTAGGAAGTCAAGAATCCATTGAACCAAGTCCTGTGATCCTCAAAGAATTAGGTCAACTAGACCTGAAGTACCTCAATTCCGGCTGCTATAAGGTTCCTGTTAATTAGGTAGATTTTAAGGTCCAAACAAGCTCCAATCTCCAGATTTTACTTGGACTCGTTCAACTGTCAAACTCAATCCGAAAAATGTGAATGTCATGCAAATGCAGAAAATCTTTTTGTGATGCAATTTTTCAAAGATTTTGAACTTTTTATGGATTTTTGAAAAGATGATGATGATGCATACGCATTTTTTTAGATTTTTCAAAAAGATTTTTCAAATGTTTTTGGATTTTAGTTTTGCAAATGTTTTTGGGATTTTTTAAAACAAAAAGTTTTGGCTAAAAACTTGGTATAAATATTTACACGGGAGTGCTTCTTATATATACAAGAAGTGGATTTTAAGAATTTACAAGGGTAAGTGGTCAACTTTATACATATATACATATAATGAATTTTAGTGTGATGTAAGTATTCCTCAAATTCATTTGACACAGGTTTTTCAAAAAATTTTGAAAACTATAGTCAAAAATAGTTTTTACAAACATTTTACAAACATGTACATACATTTGAAAATCATTTTGCAAAGGTCTTCTAAACAACATGTATAGATTTTTCAAATATTTTTGCAACCATTTTTCAAACCATTTGCAAATCCTTTTTCAAACATTTTATTTCATACAAAGAAAATAAACTTTACAATCAAAATATTTTTACAAAGGTTGAAAACATGTAACAAAACGTTTTACAAATAGTTTTCAAAAGATTTTTCACGAAGATTTTCAAACTATTTTTCAAACATTTTGCAAAAAATCTTTTCACCTGATTTATTAATCAGTAAATACACAAAGAATTTGAGGAATGGTAACATCTTTTTATTAAGGTTTTTAATGGTTTTTGTAAATATAATTAGCCATATTATTAGGAAAATACAAAAGTACGAGTTATGGCTAAAGTATATACACAGTATATACGACTCCCCTATACTTAGCTTGAGCTATATCCTCATAGATCGGAGAGAAAAGAGAAGACATAACTCGTATTAAGTATAGGCAAGTCTAAACAATAATTGAGTAAAGGAATGAACGAATAAGAAGTTGACCGTCCCCCCTATACTTAGGATCGAATAATCCTAAGTATAGCAGACTGTACACAAAGAAGGGAGGGTCAAGGGTGGGAATGAATAGATCGTACTCAGATTGTCTCCCCCTATACTTAGGGTAAGATATCCCTAACTATAGACAAGAAGAGGAGACAATGGAGAGGATCAAGAATAGAACAACTCGGGGTGCACACCCCCCTATACTTAGGACAAAGTACGTCCTAAGTGTAGAGACTGACAACAAGGGCTGACACATATTTAATATATACAGAAGATAGAAGAGGAAAAGAAGAAAACAAGAAAAGAAGAGAAAATATCAACAGATGGATCTATACAGAGGATCAAGAAGGTAGAAAGTTAACCTTCTTGCGAGACCGCTGAGGGAGAGATCTAGTGTGGTGCAGGTCGACATCGGGGTCCATAGTGGATGGAAGCCGATCAAGATCGACAGAGTGAAGGCCCTCAGTGGAGTCAAATCGAAAAGGGACGAACTGGTCAATGGAAGTAGTATGGCTAGGTTCGCCCTTGGTGGTCCTATGGTGTGAAGGCGCAGACGGGTGAGTGGAAGAAGTGTGATCAGGTATGGCCTTGGAGGTCTCGCTGATGTCAAAATGGAATGGGACAAACTCATCCTCATCGGAAGAAGTGTAATCAGAGTCGTCCTGCGAGGGATCGTCCAGGTCAAAATCAAAAGGAACGAAATCATCAGTGGAAGTATACGAACTCAGATTGTCCTCAAGAGTCTCACCCGGATCATCTTTTTCATCAAGAGGCCAAAAATTTTTAATATTCGCATCATAACCGACCTCAATCATCATTACTTTTGAGTGACCAGGAATGGACTTATAAGTGGAAGTAGTCAAACCAGGTCCGTCCTGCGTAATCATGGTATATGCCCTCCTCTCAATGGGATCAATCACGTAAATACTTTGGATTTCATCAACACATCGCCACAAACCAGGAGGAGGAACCACGAGGTCTATGCTTTTCGAGTTCCTCCCCTTTCGGGGGATTCGTCGAGTCTCATCAGTGGTTCGCTAAGCAAACATCTCTAATATCATCAGATCGGTCACAGGCCTCGGGGTCAGCTAGAATCGGTGAAGGTGTATCAGATGAAGGTCTCTGGTCAACTGTGGGTGTGGTGATCAACACTTCGCTCTCATCAACAGGACGGAAGCGAACCTCTCCTGAACCGTAGTCAATAACAACTCTCGTAGAGGCGAGAAATGGTCGTCCCAGGATGATTGGAGATGGCTCCCTTGTGGAGGTCTCCATGGGCAACACGATAAAATCAACATGGTGGCTCGTGCCTTGAATAGAAATGACGGCGTTTTCAAGGATACCCTTCGGCCTCTTGATAGATCCATCAGCAAATTGAACTATCATCCTGGTCTTCTTGAGAGGCCCTAAGTGAAGAGATAATACCAGCGAGAAGGGTAGTATGCTAATAGATGCACCACCGTCCAGGAGAGGGTGATCACATGTATGGTCAGAGATGGTGCAAGTGATTAAAGGAGTAGTTGTTTTCTTCCTTCTAGGGATGGGACGGTGTGTGATGGCGTGGGCAGTGGCCATGGTCAGAATGTGACGCTTAGATCTGCTCCTCCGCTTTCTCTTCTTGGGAAGAGGGGCAGATAAATCGGTCATGGCCTACTGAAGTGGGGCACGGATGATCTCATGAATAGTAGCCACCACTTCGGGTTCAGATAGCATTTTTTTGAATTTTTGGACCTCCTCCATACAAGAGAGGAAGTCGGAATCAGCATATACACGAGGCATGCCAAAAGCAATCTGTACAGCGGTATCCTCGGGGTCAGAGGTGGGACAGGATGTGAATGGATGTGTGGGTGAATGATCTAGCAAGTGGAGCCTCTCCTTACAATCTGAATCAGCCAAGTGTCTCCCTAACTCTTTTTGTGTTTTTGAATTTTTCCCATTTTTTGTATTTTAGGCGATTGCAAGCTCCCATGATCACCCACAAGTAAATCTGTATGCTCGACAAAAGGAGCATTAATCTGTTTTTTCCTCAAAATAGCAAGATTATCATTCATCAAATCAATGCGCTTTGTCATTCGGTTCAAGATATCACTTATAGAGATCGAGGGAGGTGACTCCAACAGGTCAGACTTGGGTGGATGTGAAGTTGGAGGTGGATAATATACAGGTGGAGGTGGGTAAAAATCCGAGTCGTGATACTGCGGCTGAGGCGGATATGTACAAAAATCAGGAGCAAAGTCCTCCTGGAAAAAAGGAGGTGGACCGCCTGGAGTGATCAAAGGATCCACAAAGTCCGGATAAAATACGCTCCAGTCAGCCATCTCGAAACAAGAGGAAAATGATCGGGAGAGCACAATGGTCAAGTCAAGAGAGTGAGAAGAAAGGCGCAAATGCGCAGAGAAGATCTAGAATGCACACAAACAACCACAAGCAAACTCGCAAAACAAACCCTCAATTCACCTACTCAACTCGATGAAGACCACAAATGTGGTCTTTTTATCTTGTCTGTTTTAGAGTTAGGTGAGAAGTCCCAAAATTGCGCAAACACTAAGGGGCTGAGAATGGGATTTTGGCACTAATCCTTAGTATGTGCGCGAGAAGGTAAAAGCGAAGACAATGAGGGGATTACTCGCCCCAATACAAGTTTTTCTTTTTGGTGGTTTTTAGGGTCAAGTAATATTAACATTCCCAATTTTATTGGTTATCACTTTTTTTGGATTTTTATTGAGAAATGCACGAGCCTAACGAGGAGTCAATGTTACTTAGCACCTAGGTGATCAAAATCAGAGGGAGAGTCGGAAAAGCAATGCAAGCGACAAATCAATGATGTATGCTAAAGAGAAATGCTCACCTTGCCTCCAGTACTCTACATGCAAAGATGCTCAGCAGAATTGAAACCTATCTATATGCAAATGCAAGCCGATGAAATCGCCCTAAGTTTCAGAAATTGCTATTATCGTGAAGAAGCACAAGTCGGTCACCAATCCTCAATCCAAGAGTCCGGTCTAGGCTCACCCCTCCTCTTCTCGACACATCAAGTTCAGGAGTAGCGCTTGACAGGGTGGGCTCGCAGCACGGAGGCTCGAAGATGATGAAGCGACTGTTTAAATTTGTCTAAGTCCAAACGCGGCTATAGGTATATGCAAGATATATTAGGTGTTTGGCCTTAATCTATCGCAAGCAATCCTAAAACTAGGGGTTCAATCACACAAAGTAAGGAAAACGAAACCGGAAAACAAAATAAAAAATGCGATGGAAAGCCAACAAAACTGCGGTGAGCCCTCAAGTGTACAAACACTTGGAAATTGGGCCCGAAAGTCTAAAGTCCTATGTACCTATATTACTACAAATATAGAGTCTCTCTCTCACAAAAATTACACTAATAAATGCAATAAATAAATAGACTAGAATTGCCTTCAAAATCCTCTCCTAGCCTGCATTCGTGCTAAGTCAAGTCGTCTTACGTGGGTGCGCAGGTGCTCCTGGAAAAGAGCTCCTCCCTCGATCTGCATACTCGCAAGAAGTCAAACAAGAGAGGGGTTAGACAATTCAAACAACAATATCAAATAAATGAGCAAATAAAGAAGGCAAAAATATAGACAAGTATCACAATCACAAAGCAAAAAATGATCTACGCGTTGTTGCTCCTCGGCAATGGCGCCATTTGATTAACACGAAATTCAGAGTGGTCGTATTGATTCACAAGGCGAATCAACAGTCGGTGTATTGACCTCTACAAAATCCCCTATTTAATCAACAATGAACCCACAATATTAATATCAAGCAATGAGAATAAATCATGGAGTCAAATTTATTTTTAACTCTACAAACAAGATGTATAGATGCAAGTACGTAGAGAGTTCAAACACATGAAGAGAGGCAGGATAGATCAACAATTGATGCACAAAAATGTGAATGTGATGTATTGTCTACACTATGCAATGCAAAGGTTGTTGTGGGTTTTTAATTTTATATATTTTTTATTTTATTTTTAATTTTTAATTTTATATTTTGGTTTTTGATTTTATATTTTTTTTATATTTTATATTTTTATATTTTCTTTTCCAATAATAGGATATATATACAATATAAGGAAAGAGAGGGATAGAGTATTTATAAAAATAGGTAAAAAATGCTCAATAATCAGGCGATAAAATGTTTTTGATCTTTTTATATTTTTCTACTATTTTTGTGATTTTTGGGAGTTTTTCAAAATGTTTTTGATATTTTTAAAAGGGGAAATACAAGAATACAGTGAATAGCAATGCTGGCCAAAAGTAAAATAGGAATATAAAATAGCAAACAGCCAGAAAATTTTCCCAAATTAATTTTAAATAAAAGACAATAGAATAGATAATCTACAGAACATGAGTTTATATTTTTAGAAATTTTCTAGGATTTTTTAGTTTTTTTTGAAGTTTTTCTAATTTTTAAGGATTTTCTTTTGAAATTTTTAGTGGTTTTTGGACTGACACTACAATATGATAAGACAAACAAAATATATTTTTTTTGGAATTTTCCAAAAAAGTTTTATAATTTTTATGGATTTTCTAATGCAAACAGTAGGAAAAATGCATGTTTTTGATTTTTAATAAATATGAAAATGAAACAAAAATGCAATGCAAAAATATGGTGTAAATGAGCAAGTAAACAGGAGCCTATGCTGTTTTTTTGAGAATTTTTCGAGTTAAAATGATGCACTAATTAAATAGAGACAACATCAAGAAACTACACTACTAGCAAGGGCATAAATGCAAATATCAAAACATCTAAGGGACAAAGTGCAAGTTTCACGAAAAGTTCGTAACTGAATATGGCATTTAAATGACCAAATACAAATTTCAAGACCAGCAGGGGTTCCTCAGCAAATAACCCACTAGGTCGCGTGACTGGCACGCGCCTGGGTGGGTATGAACGTGATATCCAAAAGTCTGGGGGCTCGAATGCAAATATCCAAAAAATAATATTACACGTGCTGGGAAGTTTGAGTACTAAATGGAAATAACAAGACCCTCGAGGGTCCCTCTTCAAAATGGCCACCCACCTCACGCGCACAGGCACGTGAGGTAACGTGGTCGAGGACCTAAATGTAATTACGGAAAGTATAAGGGTCTCAACGTAAAACTTACACGAGTATTCAAACTGCAAATGAATGTTTAAGTGCTAGATATTTAATACAAAAATACTGGGGTTAAAGATGCAATATACCCCGCAAGCTCAGATCGAGCGGTTGTGAGCCACTCACTTGGACACGTGGCGTAACGAGGGTGCGCGATACCTTTTCGCCCTTGGACAGCCCCGATTAGAAGGCGGATGGCGATCGAACGGTGGAGTCTCTTGAAGATCTAACGGGCGCTACTAGCCTGGACGATCGACCCTTGATCGGACGGTAGGGAGGCCAAGACGAAGAATAGGGACGAACTCGCCGTGGAGCGAGTTTCCCCGACCTTGATCTCAGCCCTCCGGCCTTTGATGACGCATCAAAAATGGTTAGTGACGTGCCTGGGGTCCTCCTTGATTGAATGGTAGCTCCAAAAAGCTCCTACGTCGGCCGGAGGCGACAAGCGGAGGCATCGGAGCTCACGAGCTCCGAGCACCTTGCCCGCACACCAAAACGAGCCCCAGACGCGTTGAAAGTACTTGGATCTGCAGGAAAGTGATGTGAAAGGGCCGAGGGCAAGTTGCCTCGAGCCCGCGGTGGTGGGCGAACAGCGGAGATAACGTGAACGTCGTGGCCGGAGGAGCACTCCGGCGAGGATTGAGATAATGTGATTTGATCGATGGGATATGGTGATTAAGGATGGCTACGAGATCCTAGGATTTCAGAGAATAAAAAGGTGAAACAAGACGAGAAGGAAACACACCTCAAGGGACCAGGCCCGAGGTTGAAGTACCTCGACGATGGGGTGTCGCCGGAGGTAGTGGAATGCCCAGATCCGCGTTGCTCCGCCTCCTTGAAGTGCTAATCCTGGAGTTCCAGAACTCAATTGAGAGCGAAAAAGGGAAGAAAGGGACCTAGAGTGGGGTTCAAATTTCAAAGGAAGGTCGGGGGTTCGTTTTATGTGGTTTGACCCGATGGTGAGGAGGCTCCAAAGATCGAGATACATCGGCGACACAATGATCCATTCCTCGAGACAATCGTTGGGCGAGTAAGCTTGCTAATCGAGGAGAAAAAGTCGTGAAAAGGGCGACACTATTTGGTGAAGGAGGCATCCTCGAAAAATCGACAAAAAAGGCGAAAACCGAGGCTCTGACAACGGCACAGGGGAAGGATGTCCTGTTGACCTGGGTCAACTGGGGCCGTCTCCTGATTGGTCCACGTGGACCAATCAGGAAAAATCCCTGATAAAGATTTTGTAAATTCATTTAGAAATAGAAAATAAACGAATTAGATTTTGGTTAAATATTTATTATTTTATAAGGTATTTTATGGTGATTTTTAATTATTTTTACGAGGTATAATTTTATAAGTTTACTTTTATCCTCTTTATAGGTATAATATATATATATATTATTCTTTTATTTTTATTTTATGTCATTAATTTTATTTATTTATGTTTATTATTTTGTAAAATTATAGAATACTTTTATACACATAATTATATTTTTATTTTATTTTTTTGATGTATTTTGCATACCTAATAAAATATAAGTATAGTTTATACATGTATGTATATAGGTATGATACCTATGTATTATATATACATGTATTTTTATTTCGTAATTTTTTTAGGTTTTTATACTGATTTTAATGTACATAATTATTATAAATAATATTTACATAATTATAAAAATATAAAGTTGTAAAAATTGTGAATAAATAAAAAATTGAATATTTTAATCTGTACAAGTATACTACAAGGGTCCAAAACTCAACTTTCAAACCGTAACTTCGAAAAATACGAAACCACCTCCATTAAATAGATTATTTTATGCTATATACAATTAAAGGTGAGTTTGGTACATTTCAAGTTTTTATTTGCAAGATACGGGTCTGGGAAGTTGGAGTTTTGGAATCTTATTCAGACCATGACTTTTTACATGTACAATATTTTTCAATGAAATCAATTTTGTATTTTTCTTTATTAAATTATCTACAACTTTCATGTACAAAGTTTCTTTATTTGAAGTTTAAAAGGTGGAACCAAAAATAGGTCCCAAAATGAATGAAGAATGGATAAAAAGAAGGTATTTTTACTGTATTATGACCCTTATCTCCCCCTACTTTATTCTTTGTCGACCTATTCATCAAGATGCCTAGGTCTCGGGGTTTCGGGTCATAAAATATCTACAATATTTTATTCTTTTTCTTTTCTTTTATTTATTCTATAAATTTGGCTCTAATTACAGTGTTTTATACACTATTTGGATGCACATGCATGAATGCTAAGATGCAGAAATTAAGGGTATTTACACGCATTTGTTAGGGTTTTTGATGCCAAAATTATAGAATAAAGATGATGAAATGTGGATTCATCACTTCGCTACTTACAGAGTTCAGGTTAGGACCGCTCAAGCCTACAAAGATGATTCTGCAGTTCGCAGACAAGTCTGTTAAGCAGCCTAGGGGTCTGTTGGAGGACGTGATAGTGACGGTTCAGGGAAAGCAGTTCCCAGCTGATTTTGTGGTACTAGACATGGACGTCCCCGCTCCATTGCTCCTTACCCCAATCATATTTTGAAGACCATTCTTGCAGACGTCAAACGCAGTAGTGAACTATGGGGCGGGAGAAATCACTTTTGGCGCTGGCAATGAAACAATCAGAGTGGAGACCCTGCCCGAGGGAACACCAGCCGAACGAACATCTGCAGCGTGTGCAAGGGTGATTGAGTATTCTGACGACTGCGACTTTCTAGCAGAAATTCAAGACACCAACTTATTCTTGGATGACAATGAGATCCATGAACTCCTCTACCCCGAGGAGGGAGTGGAGACCGCAGTCGAATTTCCCCTTATCGATCAGGATAAGGAACTCGCTAATGTGCTGAGTGAGACGGTCGTGGAGGGGATGTGCCTTCAGAACCAAGAGCAAATTGTTGAAGAATCTTGTGGTGAAGAGGAAATCATCGAGACATTCTATCAAGATTTGAGAGAAGAGGTAGAACAGAGTATGGTGGACACTGAACAGATGAAAGATTCACCACCTGCATTAATCGCTGAGGTCACTTCTGAAGCATCTCATACCCCGCCAGAGTTAAAATCCTTGCCCTCCAACATGAAATATGCCTTCCTTGCAGGAGAACCGAACATGTGCCCGGTCCTTATCAATGCACATCTGACTAAAGACCAAGAATCTCGTCTGATGGAGGTTCTTGAACGCAACAGCAAGGCGATAGGCTGGCGAACTTCGGATCTCCATGGGATCAATCCGTCACTGTGCTCGCATCGCATTTTTCTGGAAGAAGATTGCAGACACTCTCGAGAACTTCAGAGGAGATTAAATCCTAACCTGCGGGAGGTTGTTATGAAAGAGATTCAGAAATGGTGTGATGCAGGATTCATCTATCCCATCTCCGATAGCAAATGGGTGAGCCCTTTGCATGTTGTGCCAAAGAAATCAGGGATTACCATTGTGAAGAATGACAAAGGAGAGGAGATCGCAACCAGAGTACCCACTTCTTGGCGAGTATGCGTGGACTACAGAAGACTTAATCTCGCCACCAAGAAGGACCACTTTCCTCTACCCTTCATCGACCAGAACATGGAGAGACTGGCCGCGAAGGAATACTTTTGCTTCTTGGATGGATACTCTGGATACAATAAAGTTGCTATTGCTCCTTAAGACCAAGAAAAGACCATGTTCACCTGTCCTTTTGGTATATATGCCTTCAGACGGATGTCGTTCGGGCTTTGCAACGCCCCATCCATATTTCAAAGGTGTATGCTTACAGTTTTTGTCGATATGGTGGGCAACTTTCTCAAGGTCTTTATGGACGATTTTTAGGTCTATGGGGATTCATTCGATCAATGTCTGGAATATTTAGTTTCTTGTGCTCTCATGGGAGAAGAGCAACTTCATGGTGACCGAAGGAATCGTGCTGGGTCACATAGTTTCTAAATGTGGCATGGAGGTTGACCCAGCCAAGGTGGAGGTAATTTCCAAACTTGAGCCACCTACAACCATCAAACAAGTCAGGTCATTCTTGGGCCATGTCGGTTTTTACCGACGATTCATCAAAGATTTCAGCAGACTGGCCACATCGTTGCCTAAATTGCTAGGCAAGGAGAATGAATTCATTGTAGATGATCGTGTGCTCCTTGCTATTAATCAGCTGAAGGAACTCATCACAAAGGCCCCTGTCTTACAGCCACCGATTTGGACTCAACCTTTCGAGATAACGACCGACGCGTCAGATTATGTCATTGGTGCTGTACTGGAACAGAGAAAGGATAATGTACCATTTGCGATTCACTACGCTAGCCGAACGCTCGAAGAAGCCCAGCGAATCTACACTGTCACTGAAAAGGAGCTGCTAGCGGTAGTTTTTGCCTTGGAGAAATTCAGATGCTACCTCCTTGGATTCAAAGTAATCGCTTACACTGTTCATTCGGCCATTAGGTACTTACAACGGAAGAAGGATGCCAAACCACATCTCATTCAGTGGATCCTTCTCCTCCAGGAATTTGACTTGGAAATTAAAGATAAACCTAGGGTATCGAATGTGGTGGCCGATCATCTATCAAGGCTTCCTAAGCCGGAATCTCCTGAGCTGAACCTGCAACCAATCAAAGAGACCTTTCCAGACGAGGCAATTCTTTTCGTCACCTTGTTTCCTTGGTATGCAGACATCGTAAATTATCTGGTGACCAAGAGAATCCCACAAGATTGGTCGAAATTGAAAATAGATAGATTCTTGTCTAAAATCCATTTCTACCAGTGGGAGGATCCGTATTTATTTCGTGAGGGGGCAGATTGTATCTGGAGAAGGTGCATTCCTCAGGAGGAAGTTCCAAGTGTCCTCGCCTTATGTCATGACCAAGATTCTGGAGGGCATCATTCATGCAAATGAGCCACAACAAAAGTTCTTCAGAGTGGCCTCTGGTGTCCTTCACTATTCAAAGATGCAGATGATTACGTCAAATGTTGCATTGACTGTCAGAAGATGGGCAGAACCATAGGAATGAGAGACACGATGCCTCTGAAATTCATTCAGATATCAGACATCTTCGACGCATGGGGCATCGACTTTATGGGCCCGTTTCCCAACAGACAGGGCTATGAATATATTCTGCTTGCTGTCGGCTATGTAAGTCGCGGGGTGGAGGCTAATCCCGCCCGAACCGTCGACAGTAGGACTGTTTGTCGATTCTTGAGAGATCACATCATAGCACGGTTCGGGATTCCCAAGATTCTCATATCTGACAGGGGTAGTCATTTCATAAACAGAGAGGTGAAGAAGTTGAGTCAAGAATTCTGTATTGAACATCGTGTTGCTTCACTCTACCACATGCAGTCCAATGGCTTAGCTGAATGTTAAAATAGGGAGATCAAGACAATTTTACAGAAGCTTGTGCGTCCGAATCGTAAGAACTGGTCTCAGCTGCTTGATTCCGTTCTTTGGTCTTATAGAACAGCGTACAAGTCACCCTTGGGAATGTCTCCCTACCGCCTTGTGTATGGCAAGCCATGTCATCTGCCCCTTGAACTAATTCACAAATCTTTATGGGCCATTAACATCTGCAATTTGGACTCCAACCAAGCAGGAAAGAACAGAAAACTGGATCTGAAGAGATTACTGGAATTCAGAGATTATGCATATGACAACAGCCTGATGTACAAGGAGAAGGTCAAAATGTGGCATGACAAGCATATTCGTCGCAAGTCCTTCGAGCTGGGTCAGAAGGTGTGGTTGTTTGATGCGAAATTAAAGATCTTTCCAGGCAAATTGAAGAGTAAATGGACTGGGCCGTTTATGGTTAGGCAGGTGCGTGACAACGGAAGTGTATTGATATCCAATCTGTCAGCTGACGCACAACCATTTGTAGTCAATGGACAGCTTCTGAAGCCGTACCTTGAACATGATACAGTCATAGCTGTCGTTGACTCGATTCAACTAATATACAGGGATGAGTCAGACATCTCCAAAGAGGCAGAGGAAGGCCAAGCAGAGCAAAACATTTTTGAATGACTTTTCTTCTTTTCTTCTTTTCTTCTTCTCCATCTCTTTTATCTTACCCTACCGACATGATGTCATCCCTTTCATCACTGCTACACTTAGGATGTACCTTATCCTAAGTGTAGGGGGGATGCGCATCCTGAGTTGTTCATATCCACTTTCATCTCTATTCTTCTTTTCTTCTTTTCTTCTTTTCCTTGTCTATTCTTCTTTATCTACCGAAAAGGTGCCACCCCTTTGTGTCAGACTTCTATACTTAGGACGTACTTTGTCCTAAGTTTAGGGGGGTGTACACCCTGAGTCATTCTATTCTTTTCGATCCTCTCCATTGTCTCCTCCTTTTGTCTATACTTAGGGATATCTTACCCCAAGTATAGGGGGAGACAGTCCGAGTACAATCTGTTCATTCCCACCCTTGACCCCCCCTGCTTTGTGTAGAGTCTGCTATACTTAGGATTATTTGATCCTAAGTATAAGGGGGACGGTCAACTTCTCATTCATTCATTCCTTCTTCTCTTATTCGTTCATTCTTTAGACTTTTCTATACTAAGTACGAGTTATGTCTTCTTTTTTCTCTCTGATCTATGAGGACATAGCTCAATCTAAGTATAGGGGGGTCATATATACTACGTATATACTTTATCCACAACTCGTACTTTCGTATTTTCTTAAATAATTATGGCTAATGATTACAATTAAAATTCATTAAAAATCTTAATAAAAAGATGTGATTATTCCTCAAAGTTCTTTTTGTACTTACTAATTAATAAATCAGGTGAAAATATTTTTTGCAAAATGTTTGAAAAATAGTTTGAAAACCTTTGTGAAAAATCTTTTGAAAACTATTTGGAAAGTGTTTTGTTACATGTATTCAACCTTTATATAAACATTTTGATTGTAAAATTATTTTCTTGGCGCGAAATAAAATGCTTGAAAAATGATTTGCAAATGGTTTGAAAAATGGTTGTAAAAATACTTTAAAAAAATCTATATATACTGTTTGGAAAAACCTTTGCAAAATGATTTTCAAATCTGTGTACATTTGTGTAAAACTATTTCTAAAAAGTATTTTCGACTATAGTTTTCAGAATTGTTTGAAAAAATCTTTTCAAATAAGTTTGAGGAATAATTACATCACACCAAAAATTCACTATATATATTTATAAAATTGATCACTTACCCTTGTAAATTCTTAAAATCCACTTCTTGTATATACAAGATGCATCTCCGTGTAAATATTTGTACCTAGTTTTCAGCCAAAATCTTGTATTTTCAAAAACCTCAAAAATATTTGCAAAATTAAAATGCCAAAAACATTTGAAAAATCTTTTTGAAAAATCTAAAAAATGCATATGCATCATCTTTTCCAAAAATCCATAAAAGTTCAAAATCTTTGAAAATTGCATCACAAAAATATTTTCTGCATTTGCATAGCATTCGCATTTTTCGGATTAAGTTTGATAGTTGATCGAGCCTAAGTAAAATCCGAAGATTGGAGCTTGGTTGGACCTTAAAATCTACCTAATTAACAGGAACCTTATAGGACCTGGAATTGAGGTACTTCATGTCTAGTTGACTTAATTCTTTGAGGGTCACAAGACTTGGTTCAATGGATTCTTGACTGTCTAAGTTGAGTATTTTGGAGCGTGTGCATGACTCTTGTTGATAATGACCTAACTTGGACACCTGCACCTTTCACTTGGCTCAACTCAGTTGCAGTGGTGAGGAGGTTGGATTTGCTGGTATGAGACGTACATAGCTGGAAACACTTGTCCTCCTCTGGGGAGGGAAGTGCACCCCAACCCGTCCAGTGATGATGAGTTTCGAGGATAGGAGATTGTGGGTTGCAATAAAGGTTCAAAAGAGGGATAGTCTACTGGCTCAAGAGGAAAAATTCCCTGTGTAAATGTTGTTGTATATAGTATTTCAAAAAAAATGCAAAAGCAAAAACTCCAAAAAAGTGGACACTCCTGTACAAAAATAAAAATGCCTGCCGGAGCGTACATATGTGTATAGTCAATAAGCAAGTTTGAGCTTCAAAGTAAAATCATGTGAGCCTGCAGCTGGATGACTTGACTACACTGGTCTTGCATCCTAGGATAGGTAGCTACACTGGCCACCGTCCATTCTTCTCTTCATCCCCTCCTCTTGGGTTGGTTGCCACTTGAACTTAGAAGGGAATACCCTGCTCCGTGAGGAATGAGTTGTTGGATTGGGGAATCATTGGGTTGTCATATTGGAGAAGTCAGTCTCTTTGTCATTTCAGTTGGGGAGAGCCACCATCACTTACATTGTACGAGTCAGATTCATAGTTATAAGGGTTTGCGCATGAGTTGAAATATTTCTGACAAGGCTATTGAGGAGACTTGAACAGAGAATTGGGATTATCAGGGACTGTTGGATTTCAAATCCGGTTCTCACTAAGGTTCTGCCCGCACTAAAAATTCCAAAGGTCCGACTTAAGCTCCAAAATTTGATTTTGTGAAGACAAGTTTGATAATTAAACTTAATCCAAGTTCTTCTTTTTCTTTTCTTTATTTCTCTTTTTCTGCACTTACTGCATAAGTGTTTGGTAGGGACTAGCAAAGGCAAGTATAGGGGGATGATGAATCTACGTTTCATCATCTTTATTCTGTCATTTTGACCTTAAAAACCCCTAGTAAATGCGTGTAAATAGGCTTAAATTAGATATTTTAGCATTCAAGTATCATTGTGTAAAAAGTGTTTAAAATGCGGTTTTTAAAAGCCAAAATTATAGAATAAAGAAAAGAAAATAAAAAGAATAAAATATTGTAAATATTTTATGACCCGAAACCCTGAGACCTAGGCATCTCGATGACTAGGTCGACAAGGAATAAAGTAGGGGGAGATAAGGGCCAAAATACGATAAAAATACCTTTTATTTTAATTCATTCTTTAGTCATTTTGGGACCTATTTTTGGTTCCACTTTTTATACGTCAAATAAAGAAGTTTTGAACATGAAAGTTGTAGATAATTAAATAAACAAAAATACAAAATTGAATTCACTCAAAAATAATGTATAGATAAAAAGTTATGGTCTGAATAAAAATCCAGAATCCCAACTTCCCAGACCTGTATCTTGCAAATAAAAACTCCAAATGCATCAAACTCACCTTTTATTGTATATAGTTCAAAATAAGCTATTTAATGGCGGTGGTTTCGCATTTGGTGGAGCTACTGTTTGAAAGTTGAGTTTTGGACCCCTATTGTATACTTGTACATATTAAAATATTTATTTTATTATTTATTCATGATTTTTATAATTTTGTATTTTTATAATTTTGTAAATATTACTTATAGTTTATTTGTTTATTAAAATCAGAATAAAAACTCAAAGAAAATTCAAAATAAAATACGTGTATATAATATACATAGGTATAATACCTGTATTTACTCCTATATAATTCACACTTATATTGTATTAAGTGTACAAAATACTTCACTAAAATAAAAATATATTTAAGTGTATAAAAATATTTTACAAAATAATAAATAAAAATAAATAAATTAAATACGTAAAATAAAATAAAATATTAAAATATATAGATGTACGAACCTATATAGCTTATAAATGGTAACTTGTATTTTTATACCTCATAAAAATAATTAAACATCATAATAAAATACTTCATAAAAACTAAACATTTTTTATTTTATAAATAAAAATTAATAAATTCATTTACCATTTTAAATTGAATTTATAAAGCTTTTTTGCAGGATTTTTCCTGGTTGGTCCACGTGGACGAACCAGGTGGCTCTGACAGTTGACCTTCGATCAACTGTCTGACCCCTCCTGTTCGGTAAGAGGTTTGGGTTTTTCGCTAATCTTCAAGGATTTTTCGAGACTCCATCTTTCACCCTTTAGCCTCGATTTCTTCTTGACTTTTTGTCCTCGAAGATTGGGCTTTCACGCCCCAGGCTTACATCGATCTAAGGACCTGCGATTTCGCTGATCTTCCTCGTTCTTTGACGCCCCTTCATCAACCCAACAAAAAGACGTCCCCGACTTCCCTTCTCTCTTGATACCTCTTCCTCCATCGTTAGCCCTAAATCCCTAGCCCTTTGTACTCCTGATGACAGCAGGAGGAGATTGAGCCCAAGGTTTAGCTCCGTGGAGTCGAATCGAGGTCGATCCAACCCCTCGTCGGAGCGCCGCCTGCAGCTCGCTGCAGCCCACGTCGTTGAGCCTCCCTCCTTTCTTCTTGCATTTTCTTGTGGCTTTCATTTAGTATAACTTAGCTTAGTATCAGTTTAGAGTTTCATTCATCCCCTCGCCGTGAATCCATAAATCACTTCACGGCAGAGCTCTGCTCTGCCACCGTGTTCCGCCTCATCCACCCGTTGACTCGACTCGCTTCCATCCTCATTAACTTCCCCTTCTCCCTCTCTCGCTCCGACGTACCTCCATGCACCTCGATCTCACTTAGATCGAGCCACCTGAGCTTCTTCTCCGTCGTTCGCCGGAGCTCCACACCTGAAACACGAACCGCCTCCATTCAGCCCTAAAACACCCCCAGCGGCATCGCATTTTTGCTCCGCTTCTAACCCTGCAGAGAAGAGCCCAAGAGAAGGCTCTATCGAGCCTCGAAACCCCAGGGACGAAGCCTCCAGGTCACCTTCATCGTCCGACCGCTTCACGCCGCCTCACGTTAGCCTGAGACCTTCACTCGACGCGGAACGCCCCCAGGACCTTTTTGCCCTTGGTCCTGGGCCGGGAGAGGCCGCGTGTCGGCCACAATCGGTCATTGAAGCAGCCTTAGGCGGTGTTTTTCCAACACCCTCCACGGTCGTCCGATCAAGAGCAAGCACCAGATTCGCCCTTAGCCGTTGGATGATCGAGAACAGCGGCCGTTGGATCTTCATCGACGATCTAATCACGGCCGTTGGAGATGAACCGTCCCTGTCCACGTCACCTCACATGACTAGGACACGTGATTTTGGACATTTTGCACTGAGAACCTTGCTTGTTTATGTATTTGCAATTATACCCCTGTGAACAGCAGATCACGTACTTTGCGCGTGGCTTGTTGGTGAAATTGCAATGCCTGCCTTGTAATTTTAATATTTGCATTTATGTCCCTGCCAGCAATGTATTTTCTCTTTGTTTTCTTTACTTTTTGCTTGCATCTATAAATCTCTAAAAAATCCACAAAAATCAACTTAAGCTCCTGTTGCATAGTAGTATCACGTCATATTTTTATTTTGCATAATTATTTCATTTTATTATTTATAAAAATTTAAAAACTCTTATTTTTAGCACTGTTTGCATTATAAAACCCATATAAATTATAAAACCATCTCAGAAAATTCCTAAAAAAATATATTTTGCATACTTTAGTGTGTTTTAAATTCAATCGAAAATCATAAAAAAATATAAAATAAAACCCCTAAAAATTATAAAACTCTAAAAATCTTCATAAAAATATTAAAAATTCATAAAAAATTCTAAAAATATAATCTTTGTATCTGATTTTTTTTATTTTATTCTCTTTTATTTAAAGTTAATTTGGGAAATTTTTGTTACTGTTTACTATTTTTCATTCCCATTTTGGTTTTGGCCAGCAATTTTATTCCCTATTTTCAGTATTTTTGACTTTAAAAATACCAAAAATATTTAAAAAAAATTCCAAAAATCTTAAAAATATTATAAAATTATTAAAAGACCAAAAACATTTTATTTCCTGATTTTGGAGTACTTTTACCTATTTTTATAAATCCTTTATCTCTCTCTTTCTTACTTTGTATATATATATTCTATTCTAGAAAAAGAAAATATAAAAATATAAAATATAAAAAATAAAATATAAAATCAGTAAATTAAAAATCAAAATACAAAAATACAAAATCAAAAATACAAAATACAAAATTAAAACCCACAAAAAAATCCATGTTGGCTAAGTAGTTCATTAGGCATAGGCCTTGACTTCTTGTTTGCTCACTCTACACCCTTGTTTCCTGTGTTCGACCCCTACTTGCTTGCCATTATACATTCTTAGTAGGGTAAAATAAATTTTAATCCTTGCTCTTGATTGCTTGATTAATTGTGTGAGTTAATTGTTGACGAACGTGAAGGCTTGAGTAGTCGCCCCAACGACAGTGAGTCTGATTTGTCAGACCATTATTTAGAGGCTCTCACAATCTCGTTTTTCAGTTCCCTACCCACTATCATGGCCAGTATCGACGGGAGTGGGACAGACCACACACGGTGCAACCTGCTACCCCAAAACTGCCCGCCTAGGCACCATATCCGCCTCGAGAAAAAATAATGCCGAGTCAATCACTTTGTACTTGAGATGATCATCGATTTTTCAACCGAAATTATATCATATAGTAAAATAAAAACCATTTTCATTATAAGGAATTTTGCTAGAAAAATTCCCAAAACCTATTCAAGCATCAAGTTTGATGAAAGTGTATCAAGTAACCAATTGGTTATCTAGATCTAATCTAATCATTCATTGGTTGGGCAATGTCATTTAAGGAAACAATTATTATTCTAATATTTCTCAAATATTATCAATAATTATTCCAAGAAATTAACCATTAATTTCAGAAGATTTTTAAATGACAATCACAAGGTTCATGGCTGAGAATGTAATTTTCAACAGTGACTCTCACCAACCAAAATTAGCATATCTCTTTCAATTTAAATCCAAATTAAGCTAAATCAATTTATAGAGTTTGATAATTTGATTTAAAACAGAAACTATGTGATTAATACGCATTTCCAGGTGTTTTGAAACAGTAATTAACATCTTAATTATGTCACTAACCGTCATCCCCGAAACAGTGGACATATGGTCATTAAAACGATCATAACTTGAGCAAACGAAATCCAAATTACGCAAACTCAGATTCCACATTTTACTTGTTTAATGGAAAACATAATTCATGTGATATATTCATGTTTAAACATTTTAAATATGGCCAAAAAATATCACAAAATAGGGTTGCGAAAATTGAAATACGACAAAAATTTTCACGAACCCCAACGACCCAAATCTTCATAAGTTCATGGATCTTATCCAAAATCTTCGACAACTTGGATTTGATACCATTTGAAGGATATAGAAAGATCCTCAATATCATCATGGAAGCATGTGGATCGCATCGAATGCGATCGGGAGCGACTAGTCGTGCTAGTTGCTCTAGGCAGCAGAATTTAAAATTTTAAACACGATGAAATCACATGATCTAAGAACACTTCTTAGATCATTTCATCTTAACCACAAATAGGTATAAGGTTTACCTCTTGAAGCGTGGTTGCGATCGAGTCTCTAAACAAAGAGACCTCCTGTCTCAAGTTCGATCCAACGGAGGAGACACTTGCGAGCGCGTTAATGAGATGTGTCGTTCTCGCAATCCAAGTTGATGATCCAAGCGACAAATCTCCTGATCTCGTCATATGAGATACAATGTATTCTTCACGAGCGAGGTGCACCGAAGGAGACGGAGATCCACGAGCAAGTACTCCAGCAGCATAACTATGATGCTGCGGCGATGTCGACTCTCTCAATGGCCCCATGGTGGACGGCCATAAGAGAGAGAGGGAGAGAGGCACATGATGTGTAGAGAGAGAGAGGAAGAGAGCATTTGTTGTTGTCATGTAAAAACGTGTCACGAAGAGCAAGGGTGCCTCTTCTTATATAGGGTTTTGGGATCCATGGACAACACACAATCAATGGATGAGATTGATTTGTGTTTCTTTAAATGGCTAAGATGTTGTTGTAAAAATACAGCAACAATTGATTTAATTTTAATTTATATTGATAACTAAACATAATTAATCCCAATTTAAATCACTTTTGACTAGAGATGAGATAATGAGAAGACCAACATTATATCCTCAAGGAGAGGGTGACGTCCACTTATCCCCACAAGGAGATAAGTGGCCGTCCACTCCTCTTTTGAGTGGACTCGGTCTTTCTCTATTATCTCATGATTATCTTTTTAAATTTATAATAACTCTTATTGTAAATATTTTTCTCAAAAAGTAATTCACAATTATCTTGTGAGAAAATTTCAATCAAGCCATTGAAATAATGTGAATCTCATTCACAACCCAAAACAAAATATAATTATATTTTCAATTAATAATTCAATGTTTATCCAAATCACATTAACAATTAATCAACAGATATAAATCATAATACGGTCTCTTTCATATATTATAAATCATATTTATAATATACATGAATAATATGGATAGTGTTTTCCACATTATTCTTATCCATGATAATTAAATCATATTTAATCATCTTGGATCTCAATTCTCATGTGCCCAAATAATATGAATCACATTCGCATTAGTCACATCTTGATAATTAAATCACATTTAATTATCTTAGATAACTCTCCAAATAATATGAATCAAATTCATATTATTAATGATAATTAAATCACATTGAATTATCCATTTTTGTCAATACTCGGACATACATCAACAATGAAATTATCCATGAACTCTTTCAAAGATAATACGCTTTCTCCATGGATACTTGGAGATAAGGACAGGGAAATTGTATTATTCCACGTATAGTGACTTGGATATTGAGATCGCATCTCAAATCCAGATCATACGGACCTCCCATAAATTCTTGATTAAATCAAGACCGCAAATCTAATCTTCTCATTACATCTAAATCACATTCAGATCAATGTCCAACATTTGGAATAAGATCAGATTACTTCTCTATGAGAGGAGTCACTAAAATCCAGACATGTTTCATCACTCCCTCGGAATGGAAGCATCATGGTTATCCAATCATTTATGATCACATCACCCTCAGGCATTCCTAATACATGTACATCTTGCATACTGGAAGACCCAAAATAAACCAGAATTTTTTAGATCTCTTTTAGATTGTCTCCTTCAGGATTTTATCATTAAGATTCTCATTTGACTATTGGGAGTTGTTATTGATCACATGCTTTCCTAAAGCATATATCATACCCAGGTGTTGATCATATACTTTCCAAAAGTATATACTAAACCCACAAATTTAGTCAAGCTTTTAAAGCGAGACGACCATGCACGAAATTTGATTCTTCCCAATATCTCATGAGTAAGCTCATATCTTCCGATTCAGTAATGAACCTATATGATCCCTTTGAGAGATCGTATTACTCATATGCCCTTGCATGCACACTGGCATGCCGGTGTATAGACCTTAATTAGGTCATCAACTTATTGGTCTGCCAAATGTACATACTCAGACATATAGAAACACATCTGTCTCTAGTCAGAGGATGTGTACCTATATCATGACAGCATACGACTTGGGACTTTGGTTATCTCGATCTCGTTAAGTCAACTCTTTGACCTAACTAATCTTACATCTCCGAATCTCTATTCCCATGTAGAGGACCCGCATCAAGAGGTCAGTTAGATAATAGTCAAATGAGAAAGGATTGCCATCTCCTACTCTGGCTGGATATCATCTCTTAACAATCATTTGACGATGCTTGATGAGTGATGAGTGCGAATATCTGAGAGACTAAGTTGAGAAGGTACCAAGGGTCGTTGCAACCTCAACCTCTCGAGTCAGACTCAACAAGAAAATCAAGACCACCAAATATCAAAATCAAACAAGTAACTCAAATAGCGGTCTCGCTATTTTATTTAACCTGCTATAGCTAACATGGTCGAACTCAAGGAGCACGGACTAGACAAGTCCTACGAAGTAGTCGGAAATCAGAAATAAAACAAATAAAGTATTTTTGGTGGATTTTAGATTTTTAAATTTTTTTTGTGATATTTAATTATAAAGAAAATATAAAAGAAGGGAAAAAGTCACAAACAACAAATTATTAAACACACCATACCAAGTCAGAAAATTGAAATAAAAATATTTTTGGATTTTTAATATTCAGATGTTTTTGATATTTTTCTCAGATTTTTATGATTTTTATTTGATTTTATAAAAATGAAATAAGAGGAAAATTGCAAACTACTGTGCAATCAGACTCTAAAGGCTATTTAAAAATAGAAAAATAGCCTATAAAAGTCTAGCAACAATTTTATGAAAAACTACAAATAAAAACCTAATTACGGGAAAAGAAATTGCATTTTTTATTTTTTTTTGAATTTTTAATGATTTTTATGAGTTTTTTAGGTGGTGTTCGGCTGGTGGGTTATCCAGGGTGGATAACCCGTTTTTTTGGTAGTGTGTTTGGTTGGTGGGTTAAGGGTTGTGTGGGTTTGGGTGATGTGATTATATTGAAATTTGAAAAAGTTGGTAGTTATTATGATATGATTGTATTGAAATTTGAAAAAGTGGGTAGTTGTTGTGATGTGATTGTATAGAAGTTTGGAATAGGGAGTAGAAGTTGAGTATTTTCTGATTTTTAGATGATATGATGGTATAATATATATTTTTTTTGATGGGAAGGGAGTGGGCCCCACAAGTGGGTTAAGAGTGTGGGTTTTGGGGGGTTACCCATCCAAAGTGGGGGGTAACCCCCCAACCGAACAGGGCCTTAGGGTTTTTCAATTTTTAGGGGTTTTACCAATCCAAAAGGGACACAAATTGTAGCAGAATCAAGAATACAATAAAAGAAGCTAACACTAATTTTTTTAGAATTTTTGGATTCTTTTTAATATTTTTAGTTGATTTTTCAATTTAGATAGTAGCAAAAAAGGGGTTTTTGAATTTTTAAAAATAGAAAATGAAAACAAAAATGTCCCAAAAATTCAATAAAATTTTTACACAATGGTAGAAGCCATGTTTCCAAATTTCATGAGATTTGGGTGAAAATTGCTATTTTATTCAACCAATCAAACATGCACAGCACACAGGGACTAAAAATGCAAACAAAACAAGTTCCAAGGACTAATTATTAACAAGCTTTAAAAGTACGAGGGGCCTACTATTTATTTCACGTCAATTCCAGCACATGTCCAGAAAAAAAACCACGCACAGGGGTATGAGGGCAATTATCAGAAACTATATAATCAAAGCATAACACTCATAAACCCCGAGGGCATACATGCAATTGTTCCAGATATGCACGTGACGAAGCACGTGTATCCATTAAAGGAGGATTAAAGTGATAATAAGAAAAACAACTGGTGCTAACATGCAAATTGTCCACAGAGTGCTAATTTATTTAATAGACTAAACACGAACAAAAAGAAACTATAGGGGGGTTGTGCGCAAATTACCAGCCAAGATGCTTGCGAATCATGTGGTGGCTAGGTGGTGGTGGCTGATAGGCTGAAGGCGTGCGACTCTGGTGTAACCACCTGGCAGATCTGACGGTCCTGACGAGATGGCAGACGTGGGGCGTACGTGGCCATTGGATCTGGTATCTAACGGCCTGACAGGAGCAGGGCACGGATGGCTCGGATGCAGACTGGAAAGTGGGCTCGATCCGATGGCTAGGGGAGGGTCTGGATGAACTCCTCCCTGACGAGGTTCGCCGGCGAACTGGAGGTGATCCGAGCTGCTGATGGACGATCAGAGGGAGTGGTTCGACTCACGTCGCCCCTCCGCGTCTCGTGGTAATGGCGGATGGAGCCTCCAACGGTCCGATCTCCGGTATGGGTGGTGCGACATGGGTTAGCTCCAACGAGGATGATGAAACACGAGCTGGCGGGCAATCTGGCTCTTATGGACCTACAAATGAAAGCTAGCACTCAGAGGGTAACTCCGGCAGGGGTTATTGGATAAAAAGCTAAGTGAAGCGGCGTGGAATGGAGGAGGACGGCTCCGATGAAGGCGGAGGAAGGAGCATATCTTGATCTTGGCTCGACTAGCCAAGCTCAAGGTGATCAGACTATGGGAGAAGGATGGCGATGAAGCGGTGTGTCGATCTGAATGGCTAGGAATGGTAGATGGGGCTCCGACCACTGGATCGGAGCTGGTGAAGGGAAAGATGAAGAATCAGAGATACGTAAAACTAGGATCGATTAAATGGATACCTGATGATCGAAAGTCGATCCTGAGCTCTAGGAGGGTGCGGCGAAGTGAGTCGTCGCCTCGACCGAGATGTGGCGGCTGGGAGGCTCGTACGTGGCGGAGATCCGGCCACGTTCGTCTAGCGTCAGCTACAGGCGCCTATTCTGGCCACCAAAGGAGGGTTACGATCGCAATCGCCGAGAGGAATCACTTTAGGTAGGATTAGGGCATGCGGTACGAGCTCGGGAGCTGGGAATCAAAGTTTAGGTTTTATAGGATGTCCCAGGCGATGGTGAAGAACGGGCACGAGCATGCAATCCGAGGTTGATTTGATCCCTCCTAGGGATCCGTGAAGGTCGCAGATCCACCAAGAAGAGTCTGGAGGTGGAATCGAGGCGAAAGGTCAAGTAACCCGATTGGGAAATTTCTGAGAATTGTAGCTCAAATCGAGTTTGGGTAAAGAGGGGGTCCGGGAGGGGGAGTTGACCGGGGGTCAAGAACCGCTCTCGACCAATCAGAAAAAGGAAAAAGAAAAGATTTAGAAATTAAATTAAAAATAGAAAATGATTTTATTTTTACAAAGTGAAAATATTTTATTTATTTTCAAACTATTTTTTAGTGATTTTTATTTACTTTTTTGAAAAATAAATTATGTTATATATTATTTTATTTTATATACAGGTATAAAATACCTATGTATTTTATAATTTTATTTTTATTATTTTATTTTTTACAAAATCCAAATTTTATATTTTATTTATTTACAACATAAAATTTGGGATATAAAATAATTTTTATTTTATTTTTATTAATTATTTACAAAGGTGAAAGAAATAGATGACTTATTCCTATATAGAAGAGAGAGAAATGATTTTTATTTTAATTTTATTTTTCTAATTTTTATTTTTTTTAGAAATATATACAAGGTATTACAAACACATTTTGATTTTTATGAAATAAAATATATACATGAGAAGGAGTGTACACCTGGTTGAATGACCCTATCTCTCTCTACTTGTTTTATTTTGCGGTCATGCCTCTGCTTGGCCCTCCCTTGGGTTCGGGTCACTCGATATTTATTCTAAATATCTCCTTCTTTTTCTTTCTTCTTTATTCTTTTATTTTTATACAAATACATGCTAATTATTGAATATTAACAAAAGCATGTGTTTTGGTAATTTATTATATATACATCTATCTACATAGTGTTTTGCAAAGATAAATAGTTAATATAAAAGAATAAAGAGTGATCAATGAGTATTCATCACCCCCTATACTTTACTTTGATAGTCCCTTAGCAAACAATTATTTGAAAAAGAAGTGAAAAGAGAAAGAAAAGAAAACGAAGGGAAATCAAGGTTGATTATTAACTTTCCTTCATTAAATTGAAATATGGAGCTCAGTCAGACCTTTGGATTATTAATTTGTCGGAACCTTATTTGGACTTAAGATTAAAACTCAACATCCTCTAAGTTCCACCAATCTATGGTCAAGACTCCTCAACAATCCAGATCAGAACAAGTCTACATACACAAACTCTAATGACCATGAATCTTTCCTTGTATTGTGTAAGTGATATGCAGCTCCTCACCTTAGAAATGACAAAGCGACAACCCCCCTTAACAAGGTAACTCTAATGCCTCAGTCTAGCAACTCTTTCCTCGAGGAGCGGGGTATTCCCTTCTAAGTTCAAGTACAATCGGCTCAAGAAGCGGGGGAAGAAGAGAATGGACCATGACCAGTGTAGCCATGTATCCCTGGGAGCCCAACCAGTGTAGCTGAGTCTCCCGCTGCAAGCTTCTTGAGATGGTCATGTGTACATAAGCTTTGCTTTATTTGACTATATACACTCCGGTGGGCATTTTATTTTCAATTAGACCCACAAATTTTTTGGAGTTTTTTTCTTTCTTTGCACATTGTTTTTGATATGCATATGTACAAGATATCTACATGGTGCAGCTCTTTCTTTTGCACATATATTTTTTTTATATTTTTCGATGTGCATATGTACAACATATCTACATGGTGCAGCATATACACAAGGACTTTTTCCTCTTGAGCCGGTTGACTATCCCTCTTTTAAAGCTTTATTGTAATCCACAACTCCTGTCGGCTAGATGCGTGTGGCGATGAAAGAGCCCCGGAACTTCTTCGGCAAACCTCTGAGGATGAAATGGGAGCTCCCAGCATACGCAAAAACCTACAAGGGAAAGCTGGGACTCAGGGTTATACTCCGGTCTGTTTTATTGGAGCTGAAAACTAAAGAAGCGGCGGGAGGCGACGTGCAATCCCATGTGAAGGTGGTAGGGAGATCTAATCCCTAATCTCAATCCGAAGATCGAGGCTAAGGATGATCAGGTTGCGGAGAAAGAAGGAGGGCGAGTGTACGGATCAATCGAAGCGGCTAGATGTGGGAAACGAGGCTCCGACCAGCTGGTCGGAGCAGATGGAGGTATGGAGATGCTAAATGGAAAGATTGGATCGAAACGGGAAATGAAAGGGGAATAGAGGGTACCTGGAGTTCCGGGTGTGCTCTTGAGATCCAGGCGAAGATGACGGTTGGGGTGATGGCCTCAACCTCGATGCGGAAGTCGGGGGAGGCTGCTCGCGGCGGAGGTCCGACCACGAAGGATGAGTGTCACCTCTACAGCACCAAATCGAGCTCCGAAGGGTGCTTCGAGCAGCTGTCACTCAGCTCGAGGTGGCTACGAGTCGAGAAGGGAGAGAGGTACGAGCTGCCACTCCTGGAAGGTGGATGAGAGACTTTATAGGATTCCCAGGAGGCTAGAGAAATCGAGAAGAGGCATGCAAACCTAGGAAGATTCGCGCCTTCCTAGGGATCCGTGAGGGTGCTGTATCTAAGGGGAGGCTACGAGCGAAGAATCGGGGTGAGTGTTGCGTGTCCCAACCGGGAAAATTTGGATAAAAAGGTCCGGCGAAGGCCCTGGAAGAGGGTGTTGACCTGGGTCAACAACAGGTGGTGGACCAATCAGAAAAATAGAATATACAAAATACTTACAAATTAAATTAAAACTAATAAATGATTTTAAATCAAAAAATATATAAAATGAAAAATGTTTGGTGTTTTTAAACTATTTTTCTACAATTTTAAATTTTTTTGTAAAAATAAATTAATCAATATACGGTATAGTGTATTATATACAGGTATGACATGCCTATGTATATTGTACAATTATTTTTATTTTGTTATTTTAAAAAAAAATACCACATTTTTATATTGTATTTATTTACAACATAATTTTTAGAGTACAAAATACTTTTTATTGTATTTTTATTATTTATTTACAGGTATACAATAAATAGAGAAGGAATCACATATACATGTATTTTGTACAAGGGAGAGAGAATTTTATTTTTATTTCATTTTATTTTTCTAATTTTTTTATTTTTAGGATTATGTACGAGGAGGTAAACAGAATCTTTTATTTTTATTTTGTCAAAAATAATTATTTATTTACACCAATGATATGTACAACATAGAGTAGGCCCTACCTCTCTCTAAGGGCCCGTTTGGATTGGGGGTTACCCCCCACTTTGGGTGGGTAACCCCCCAAAACCTCCATTTTTAACCCACTAGTGGGGCCCACTCATTTCCCATCAAAAAAATTACATATTATACCATCATATCATATAAAAATCATAAAATACTCAACTTATACTCACTATTCCAAACTTCAATACAATAACATCACAACAAGCACCCACTTTTTCAAATTTCAATACAATCATATCAAAATAACTATCAACTTTTTCAAATTCCAATACAATCACGTCACACAAACCCTCTCAACCCTTAACCCACCAACCAAACACACTAAAACAAAAACGGGTTACCCACCACCAGATAACCCTCAGAAAACCCACCAACCAAACGCACTCTAATAGTTTTATTTGATGATCAGGCCAATGCTTGGCCTACTTTTGGGGTTCGGGTCACTCTCTATTTACTCTAAATACATCCTTCCTTTTTATTTTTCTTTATTCTTTTATTTTTGCACAAATACATGATAATTATGTACATTTAACACATGCATGCATAATGCTAACTTATTGCATTTACATTTATTTACATGATGCTCTGCCAAGATAATTACTGAAATAAAAGAATAACGAGTGATGATCAGGGATTCATCAGTCCACCACCTGACCTTATCGCATAGATCGACTTCTTGATGCACGCCTCATCTTCCCTCGTATTCTGATCATCCTAATGCTCATCCATCAGGGTGAGATTAGGCTTGGATTTTCCTCCTCCATCGTCGACGGAATCCCAAAGCCTTGCTCCCCCTCGCTTCCCCTATTTTATGCCTAATAAACATCGCGGAGCTTCGCCTCCGAGCAGCGTTCCCTTTTTAGGTACCGGTTTGCGCAGGAGACCGCATTTGGCCCATCGACCGCTCAGGCGGAGCTGCTCCAGGTTAATCCGATCGTCACCATCTCCATTGGACCCCTCCACCGGATGCGGGAACCTCTCACGATACAGTTGTCAGACCTTCCTTATTTTCCATCAGAATGGTGGATCATCTCCCCTGCTCGATCTAAGTTAGCCCATGAGGAGTTACTACAGACCTCCTCGCCACCGTTGGATCAACCCTTACCTGCCAGATTCCATCCCAACCACCATCAACAGCAACCTTTCTACCGTTGGATCTGACCCACTAGTGCATCTTACACCTAGGTAACCGACATTCCCTGTCCGTTAGATCTGTGCCACCCAGGAGATCAGGGGCATACGCCAGAGTCCCCTCCGAGAGTGCATAATGTGTTGTGCGAAGGGTATATTTCTCTTTTATCCTTACACTTTTATGCTTTGCTATTTAGTTCAATAAATAAAAGTTATAGTACAGACATTTTACAGTTTGGACCTTATATTTTATGAGAATTGCATTTTAATCCTCCCTATTTGAACTCGCGTGCATCCCTATGTGGTATTTGCGTTATTTGCATTACATGTTCTGAACTTTGTTAATGCTATGGAATGAATGTTTAGTTATGGTATTTGCATTTATACCCTGTGAGACTGGTTCACGTGACGTGCGCGTCTTTGCTTGGTTTTTTTGCAAATTAGGCCATGTACTTTTCATCTGTGTTATTGTTTGGCCCAGTACTTTATTTTAATTGCAAGTAGGTCCATACATAATACACATCTATTATTTACTTTTATAAATATCAAATTAATCCCAAACATTTCCTAAAAATTAATACAGACTCTTATTAATGTGTAGTATTTAGTGCAACTTTTGTGGATTAATTTCAATGCATTTAGTATTTTTGGAAATCATAAACCTATAAAAAGTGTCCTCTCTATTTTTTAAAATCAATAAAAATTCGAAACTGTCTAAAAATTCTACAAAAATTCATGTTAGTGTGCTTTGTTATGTTTAATCTCTAGTAGTATTTTTGTTTGAAAATTCCTCACAAAAACCCTAAAAATTACAAAAGAACTAAAAACTTATAAAAATCATAAAAAATTCAAGAAAATAAAAAATATCATTTCAGTTCCTGTTTGTGGCATTCTATCTTTTATTTATCATAAAATTGCTTCCTAGGGCTTTTGGGCATTTTAATCTTGGTTGTGCCCTATTTGTGTTTTTAGTCACTGTTTGATTTTTATAAAATTATAAAAACATTTGTAAAACCTCCGAAAATTACCAAAAATACTTCAAAATATTAAAAACCCAAAAGTATTTTTATCTGAATTTTCTAAGCATTTTTAGCAATAATCAAAAATACAGAAAAATATTACCTAGTTACCTTATTTTTGCTTCTTTATTGAATAAAAAATTGTAAAATTAAGTACCACTAAAAATATTACTTTATTTCATTTCTGAATTTTGACTACTTCTTATATTTTCGCGCTCCTTATGTTCGACCTTGCTTGCTATACCAAGTAAAAATAAGTAGCAAAACCGCTTACATTTTTTGTGATTGTTTGATGTTCTATCATGTGGTTTACATTTTTCTTAATTGACCAAATTGATTGATTAGGGACAACGACATTGATTATTCTTTACCTTAGTCGATATAGATTTTTGGTGATATCATAAATATTGTAAAATTGAAAATTAAAATAAATAAAAATTAGCAAATAATTAATTATTCTCATTATATGTCTCAAGAGTATTTATTGTGTAATTTCTTCGTAGATTTCTACAATCAACATCATGGGCTCACACACCGGTTCGAGATCTGATTATTTCGATGATCAGAGGGACTATGGAGAGATTGGTTAGAGGTATGCCACCTCTCCAGATGGAAACTAAACAAAACCGCAATGCAACTTCTATGAAAAGAACCGAAGAAGCACCAAAGGATGAAGCATCAAAGAAGAACTTGGAGGAGATTTTGAAGGTAATTAGTATTCATTTATTTTATCTATTTGATTTATAATGTGAATGATTGTCATATTCAGAACTCTTTGAACTCTGCCACACTTCACGAGGTCCATTACTTAAGGGATTTTTCCCTTGGGGGCCTCGTCGATTTTTCCGTCATTTTCATCCACCATTCTTTTTATTTGTTTCACGATTTTCTTTTTATTTATTTTGTGTGATTAGGCCCTAGCATTAGGATTGCTTGACGATAGTATTAGGTCCAAACACTTAATTATCATTGCATGTGTCTATAGTCTATGTTTGAATCTAGACAAATTTTAGTTGCTTCTCATTTAGAATTAGAATTGAGCGCCAAGAGTAACTCTATACAGCACTTGCAGGATCCATTGTGGCGGTTATCGAGGAGCTCCCCATGTTCAGACTTTTGGGTTCCATATCTGAGTGATTAACATTTGTTCTTCACGATAATAATAATTTCTTATATAGGATGATTTCATCATCTTTGCATTTTCATATAAAGAGGATTGAAGTATGCCTAGCATCCTTGCATGTAGAGAGCTAGATGCAAGACGAGCATTTATAATTTAGCATTCGTCATCGATTTCTTGCTTGCATTGCTTTTATAACTCTCTCTCTGATTTTGACCACATAGGTTGCTAAAGGAATTGGTTCATCGATAGGCTCATGCATTCTTACTAAAAATACAAAAAAGTGATAATAAAAAAATTGAGGCTGCTAATATTACTCGACCCTTAAATACAACAAAAAGAAAAATCATTGTCTTGGGGTGAGTAATCCCCTCATTGTCTTTGTTTTAAATTATTCACGCACACACTAAGGAGTAGTACCAAAATCCATACCCCTAAGTGATTGTACAATTTTGTATTTCTCACCTAACTCTAAAACCGATACGATAAAAAGGCCATCATCTCGATCTTCATTGTGTTGAGGAGGTGAATTGAGGGGTTGTGTTTGTTTTGTGTATATTGTTTGTGATTGTTTATGTATCCTCGATCGTCTCTACGCATTTACGCCTTTTTCTCACATCTCTTGATTTGGCCATTGTGCTCTTCCGATCATTTCCTTTTTGTTTCAAGATGGCTGACTGGAGTGATTTTTATACGGACTTTACGAATCCCTCGTACCATCCAGTCTGTCCACCTCTTCTAGGAGGACTTTGCTCATGGCTTTTCATTTTGTACATATCCGCCTCAACCATAGTATTAGGCCTTGGATTTTTATCCACCTCTACCCTCGCATTTTCCTCCATATCATCCACCCAAGACTGATTTGTTGGAGTTACCTTTCATGAAGTTCACACTTGAGATCTTGACTCGATTAATTGAGCATATGAAATTGAGGATTGATGATCTTACTATTATGAATAAGAGCCAAAATGTCGCTCTACCATTTGAGGATCTGGATTCATTTGAGGATTTTCATGACATTTTGCAATCATCAAAAATACCAAAAATGAGAAAAATCCAAAAATACAAAAAGAATTCGAGATGCACATTATTGTGTCATTTTGTGAGGAGGGGACCCTAATGTCAGTTCATTTACCCACACATCCATTTACAGCACGTCCCACCTTTGACCCCAAGGATGCCACTGTATAGACTGCTCTTGGTTATCCTCGTGTAGATGATGATTCTGATCTCCTCTTTTGTATGGAGGAGTTCCAAAATTTTGAAAAAATGTTGATTGAATCTGAAGCGGTGACCGCTATTCATGAGATCATTAATACCACACCTCGCTAGGCCATGACACATTTATCTGCTCCTAAAAACAAGAAGAGAAAGCGTACGAGCATATCTGAGCGACATGTTTTGACCATGGCCACTGCCCATGCCATCACCCATCGCCCTTATTCTAGGAAAGGGAACACTATCACACCTCTCGTGAGTTGCACTAATTTTTACCATACTTGCGATAACACTCTCCTAGACAGTGGTGCATCGATTAATATATTACCCTTCTCATTAGTACAGTCTATTCATCTTGGGCCTCTCAAGAGAACCAGGATAATTGTGCAATTTGTTGATGGATCAATAAAGAGGCCGAAGGGTATTCTTGAGAATGTTGTCATTCTGAATCAAGGTAAGAGCTTCACTATAGACTTTGTTGTATTTCCCATGGAGATCTCCATGAAGGATACGGAAAATCCTTATGTGCATCATGAACACGTGATGATCGCAAATAATGAGATCGATAGTGACTATTCGCACTAGTTGCTCAGGTAGCAGAATTTAAAAATTTTCAAACGATGAAACCACATGATCCAAGAACACTTATCAAATCATTTCATCTAAACCACAAACAAGTATTAGGTTTTTCTCATTAAGTGTGGTTGCGATCGAGTCTATAAACGAAGAGACCGCCTGTCTCAAGTTTGATCCAACGGAGGAGACGCTTGCGAGCACGTTGATCGGACGTGTGCTCCTTGTAAATTCTTATGCTCCTAAACCACATGATTTATAACATTTAGTCGTCTTGGATCTTCATTCTTATGCGCACAAATAACATGAATCACATTTAAATTATTCACATCTTCGATAATTAAATCACAATTAATTATCTTAGATAACTCTCCTTATAATATGAATATAATTCATATTATTCATGTTAATTAAATCACATTTAATTATCAATTTTCTCAATACTTGGATACATATATCAAAGTGAAATTATACTTGAACTCTTTCAAGGATAATGCGCTTTCTTCATGGAAACTTGGAGATAAGGACATGGTGATTGTATGTTCCATGTATAGTGACTCAAATATTGAGATCAATTCTCAAATCCAGATCTTGCGGACCTACCATACATGTTTAATTAAATCAAAGCCGTAAATCTAATTTTCTTATTGTATCTGAATCATATAGATCACTGTCCAACATTTGGACCAAGATTAGATTACTTCTCTACTATGAGGAGTCATTGAAATACAGACCAGCTTCATTACTCCTTGGAATGGAAGCATCATGATTAGCAATTATGATCACAACACCCTCAGGTATTCCTAATACATGTACAACCTCATGATGAATCTCGGATTCATCACTCTAAATCTCATTTTTTAAGCTCAAATCCCTTAAAATCAACAGCATTCCTGCATCTATTCTGCATAATTAACATTCATGCATTTCATAAGAATTACATTTTAGCACAAATTTTCTGCACAAAATAAGAAGCCAAACATCCAAGCCAAAAGTGACCTGTAAATAGCCTAACTTCCCAGATTTTTAACTCATTCATGCTAACTCCGAATGCCCAAAACCACTTCCACTGTGTACATATCACTAACAAGAATAAATGAAAAATACACAAAAATAACTAACCCAGATAAGTGGACCAAAAACCCAAACCCTAATTTCAGGATTCCCGGACTAAAAACCTCATATCTTCCTCATACAGTGTCTGTTTTAATCCTACTCATTCTGAACTAATATACATTCAATTACCTTCAAAACAAGACCAAGTTCAAGTGAATCGGAGCTCATATGTGAAAGTTGGGTTTTGGGCCTCTTTTATATACTGTATATTTTAGCGATTTTTATCCTAATATTTTATGTACATATTTTATTGAATAATAAAAATCCAAAAAATTAGATTAATGTGTAATTATTTATCTCTGATTTATCATATTTTTTCTGGATTTTTATCTGATCTAAAAAATGACATAAAAATTACAAAACCCCAAAATCAAGGTGTTCTATGTACATGGGTACCCCAAAAATACCACTTCGTGCAAATGATCGATTTCGATTTTGATGTCTTCATGAAAGTTGTATATCTCATCATGATGAGCAATTTTTGTGAAGAAAAGTTTTTGATCCGAGTCATTTGCTATTTATTTTCGATTTTACAAAGTATTATATTACGATTTTTGTGGTGCTGACACATGGCACCACCTGGTGCCGCCACATGTCAGCCATTTTCGGCCTTATTATATATTCGTTTTATAAAAAAATAATTAAAATGGATGCATGTGCATCGCACGTGCCTCTAACGCATGTGCTTCGCACGTGCGCCCCCCTCCTCACGCCTCCTGTCGCCACGTGGCGCCACAGGGGTCGTCCGATCACGCTCGATCGGACGGCGCCTGTGCGTCGTCTACCTCCGCCCTCTTCCCAAATCGGGAACACCGCCGCCGCGTATCTCTCCTCCGAGATCTCTGCCTCCCCGAAGCCCTTGGGCGCCGCCCCTCCGCGATCCCGTCACGATCTCCAAATCAATCTCCACCCAAATCCATCCTTCTCACAATTAATCTTCGCCGCCCCTCAACTTTCCTCTTCCGGCCAAAGTCCTTGCCCTACTTAAGAACCATCGCCGCTCAAAGGATCCCCATCCACCGTTCTCAAGGTGATCGTGACAGCCAACCTCGTCGGCGTGATCCGAGGACTTCACACCCTCGTTGCAGCAAAGCTACTCCGCCACTGCTTCGCTGCTGCAACCACGCCGTCGAGCCATACCGCTTCTCCAGGTACTCTCTCTCTTTTCTATCTCTAGCCCCCTTTGACCGCCGTCGAGCCCCCATCGTTCTTCATCAACAACGGCGTTCATCTACTCCGCCATCACCATTCTCCACCGACACGACCACCGCCTACGTCTCCACCAACTCCGCCACGACTCCGCCAATGTCAACTATTCCACCGCTGAATCCATCGATCATCTCCAACCACGTTCGCCTCTCCAACTCCGCCCTCATCGACACGCGCCACCGCCCAGCATCGTCTTCAACCCAACGACGTCTCCCCACTCTGCCTTGGGTCGCCTTCGTCTACGATGCCCTCCGGTCTTCCACTCCAGAAGCCCTCCGCTCTCTCCGCCGTGGACGGCCTGCCAACGGGCCTCCACCACTTCCGACTCGCTGTTGGACTCGAACACCGAGACCCCCGCCTCACGTGCGTAGCATGTGACGGGGGAACTACGTGAGCTTGCTTTAGCCCCCCGGTCACGTGCTTTGCACGTGACCGCGGGGTAAATTGCATCAAACCCCCCGGAGGTCCGCCCAATTGCACATCTGCCCAATCAACCAAGAGTCACGTGCGGGGAACATGACTCCTTGGACAAATTGTTGAAGTATCCCCTTGATTATTGGTAATTATGTCTAGGTCCCCCTTGCTTATTTTTTTATATTTATTGCATCTGTACCCCTGTCTTTCACTTTAGTTTTGAACCACTTTATTGCATTATTTTATTATCAAAAAATAACATGATGTGTCTCATTTAATTCTCTACGTGTTGACATATTGTGGACATTTTTGTGATAAGTGGTTAATTAATAATTAATCATTCTGTGGAAATTTGCATATTTTGCCCTATTTGTGCTCTTAATTTTTTCCATTGATTAACCGTTGCTCTAAACATCCCAAAATAATCACATTTTGTAAAGTTAATTGTGCTTGACATTGTGCCCAAAAAGAATGGCATTTGCTTGCATAATTTGTCCTGTAAAAATTATTTTGCATATTTCACTGTTTAATTTATTAATAGGTATTAGATCTCACGTTTTCAAGGTTTTGAATTTTTCTGAGATCAATCACCTAGTGATAAATTTTAGATAATTTTGTTCCTTGAAAATAATTAGGTTTAATATTTATAATAATTAAATATCGAAATTCATTCTGTTTGCATTTGAAAATTCATAAAAAAATTCATATTTCATCCAAAAATTTCAAAAATATTACAGTGCACTCATTTCATCATATTTTACATAGTGGCCAAATTTCATTTTTTCAGATATGGTTTGAATGTAATTTTCATTTTAGTCTCTAAAATAGGCCAAAATTGCATTAAAAATTCCAAAAAAAAACCGCCTAGAAAATCGCGTACGAAATTTGATAGACATAACTCTAGGTTGTTCCTTTACCTCCTTGTGATCGACCTTGGGACTTGCCCAAGTAAAATAAACATAAAACCACTAGATAAAAAATTGATTAAATTTTGTGTGGTTATTTTCTTGACCGATTCCGATTGTCGCCTACAATGCACGACTAATCATTTTACGCACGAAAACGTAAAAACAACTTCATAAACGCAGCATTATCGGATCAGTCAGATGACGCCGTTACCGGGGAGGCAAACGACTTAGTTTTGTGTTTTGAAAATTTTCGTTCAGTTTTCCGCATTCGGGTAGTCTGACCCCCGAATTTTCATTGTAAATTCCATATTTTTCCAGCAATTTACAGCATTTATTTGAGTCACTCTCTTAAAAATTCTCTCTTATTTTTCTTGCGAGGTATATGGAATACGTGGAGCGGTTTTTTTCAAGAAACCGAAGCATCTTCACCGACCTCCTAAAATCCGCAGTTAATTTAAGATCGAGTTGAGTCGTGAGAGAGCGTAGAGTCTAGGTTTTTAATTCCTGTAATTTTTAAAATTTTGTAATTAATTGCTCATTTATAGAGGTGTCCGTTTGGACTCTCGTGTATGTAAAGAGACCTATAACTTTATTCTGTGGTGTGTCGAGGCCTGTTTCACTCTTCGGTGAGGGTGGGGCCCGACTTGAGTGGCGATTAGATTAGACTTGCACTACGGCTCTCTGAGCATTTTAAATTTTTGATTGTGCTCGTAGGATTAAGCCACACTGCACTATTAATTGAGACGCACTTAGATCATTCAATTTAGCCAAAATTTAACTCATTTCTTCCCCGCTAATAGAACTTTCTGCTTAGGTGTGGTTTTTCATCGGCTTGAATTTCATATAAAATAATTTTAAATGTCTGTCTAGCATCCTACATGGAGATTGTGAGGATTCACTGTAAGTCTTCTAACTAAGCATACATCATTGTTTTCACGTGCATCGGCTTTTCCCGAATTTCTCCCTCTTGTTTGTCACATAATTTTAAAAGGAAATTGGGACTGGATAGTAGACGTACATTTCTGCGCACTAAATTCTTCAGTGATCACCTAAATAAAACTGGGACTGCTAAATATTACCGATTCTAAATTAACCCATAAAATCAAGAATTTTTGCGGGAGAGCAACCCCGGCATTGTTTGTCTTTATCTTGCAGCGAGAAGAGAGATACACACTAGGATAGAGCCAAGCCAAGATTTTCATATAGACTACTGATTTTAAAAACGATTAGCTACTTCTCAGTGAGGAATATGGGTAGCCGGTAAACGGTCCGGACTTCCTTAGCAGAGTGGGTGGTTTAAAGGACATTGCGTAAGGTTCCGTCCTTAAGTAACATGGGTAGCCGTTTTACGGTCCGTACTTACACCTATACTGGCTGAAAGTGGATGCAACTAGTCGTACGAACTCGAGACAGTCTTTCAGAAAATTTTGGCACCCAACAACTCGTTAAATGGATTGCAAGATTTGACTTCTCACCAATCAAAATCGCTAAGATAACTAGCCGAACTCTTACGGCCTTCACTGAGTGAGTTGGTGAAACAAAACTTTGTATGGTGTTTGATTTGTGCGTAAAACTTAGTTGGTCATCGAATATCGCACACTTGTTCCTATATCATAATTCATACACCTCTTGATAATCTATTGGATTCGAGAATGGAAAATTGTGGTAATTTCTGTTCGGACTCAGCGAACCCTTTTCTGACTGCCACAAACTTTCCAATCTCAAATGTTCTGAGCCACTCTTACTCAGAACCACCTTGGGTTCAGGGACACCTTCCCCTTGAATCCTCCTCTTATAATCTGTTCCAAACTATTAACTCCAATTTTTCACAATCTGAAGGTGAAAAGAAGCACTCACGAAAGATGCCTCCAAGGAAGAGAAATCATCAAGATGAACTCAATGAAGATCCAATACAAATGGTTCTTGCAAGACTAGCCGCGTCTGAACAGCAACAAAATTTAATGAGGGAACAGCTTGAACAGTTGAATGCAGAGGGAGAACCACCAATAGCCGCATACAATCCCTGGCAATACAGAGTTAGAAATTACTTGCAGCCACCTCAGCCTGAGGTTCACCATGAACTAAAGCCACACTTCCTGAGTCAATTACCACAATTTCATGGTAATGCATATGAAGAACCGTATGAATTTTTGCGTGATTTGGAGCTAGTGTGTTCTAATCAGAGGCACCCACAAGTCAGCCAGGACTACATTCGTCTCACTGCACTACCTTTCACCTTGAAAGGTAAGGTAGATTACTGGGTGAAAAATTTGGGAGTGACCGTGACCACTTATGATAGGTTCAAGAACCTATTCTTGAAGAAATTATACCCTTTGAGTCGAACAAATCAAATGAGGACTCACAACACTAGTTTCTCTCAAATGTCGAATGAACCACCTTGTGATGCATGGGATAGATTTAAAAATCTGCTGCAGAAATGCCCCTGCCTTGACCTAGATAATAACATCCTGGATCAATCACTCTATTCTAGCCTTAACTACGGGACTTAGGGTTTAGTCAGCGCTGTCTGTGGAGGTAATTATACATCCTGAGGAGCTGAGACCGTCTGGAAAATACTGGAGCAGATGGCAGAGACTCGCCATTCACAAATCGCTAGTAGAGCTTACACTGATTCCCTGAACACCTTTCAAGCCAAAGAGGGAAGCAAACTGTCGTCGAAATAGCAGAGGATTTGATTCCCAACATGAACATCATCGCAGATAAATTAACAGTGGTGGATCACATTCATAAAAGGATGAACGACATCGACAACCGGATCTCCCAGTTTCCGAAGCAAATGGAGAAGCTAACTGAGAAGGTATCCAAGATAGGGATACCTACTGCACCTACGGCCCCGATCTATCATGTGCATCATGTCCAGGAGTAGCCAGGGTCAGTACAACATCAACCATGGGCTCAGGACCAATCATATGCCCAACCTTCCCAGCAGTCACCTCCACCAGTCGAGACAGTCGAAGAAGCCCCGCCTCTGACATTCGAGATAAACGGCATCTGGTACACGCAGGACAATATTTGACAGGGTAATATGGGGGACCGTCTGCAATGTCAACGTCCACTCACCTTCTACAATGTTGCATTTCCCACAGCTCCGCAGCACACTGCCATACAATCGTCAGAACCAACCTCAGCAACATCGTCAACAATATCAAGCTCCAAATCAAGCAACTCAATCATCCAAACCTCCAGAAGGACCGGTAGACATCCAGAGACAGATGTTGGAGGAAATTTGCAGTTTTCAAAATCAGTTATACAAGTTGGAAGGATGAATAGACAGCCCCAGCCACAGCCATTCCCGCCCAAGTTCAAGCTAACCCAAATAGCTTGAATAGATCTCAATCATCTCAACACAATAGCTAGGTATACTATTCAGATTTTTCCACATCTGAACATGAGATCCTTTCATTTGACTATGTCAATGCCATGCCACTCAGGAGCGGAAGGACTGTGGTCGTACCTGACCGGGCAAGGGAATCAAACCATCAAGACTCAGAAGGTCAACCGGAGGATGCTTTTGAGGATGAAGAAGAAGGATGCCCGAGGATTTCAGCTCGAGATAAAGGAAAAGCATCTATGGAGGCCGTAGAGGACCTTGAATCTCTAGTTGCTGCAAAAATACCTTTGTCACCATTTCAGCAACATGATTATTATCAAAAAAATATTATTGTAATAAGAACTCCAAATCTTATAAAGATGCTCTTATTTATGATTCTGGCTCTCTTTTTCCTGTCTCAAATGCTTCCATTCCTTTCCCCCATGCTCTTAAGAAGGGAAAACAAAAGAAAAACATTCAGAATGACCTAGTGATGGAAAAATTCTGCCAGCAAAATATCAGTCAAAGTACCCTTTGATCAATATGTGGCCAGTAATCCAACATTTTAGAAATACTTGAAAATGAAATGTACTCTCACCAGGACTCGTACAAAGAAAACAAATGAGTTTATGGAGACTCATGTCCTGACAGTGGCCACTACCAAATGCGTCAGAAATCAACATTTACTAGGGAAGAAAAGAGATCTAGGTGCTCATTATGTGGAAAGCCACATTGGCGGCATTGCGTTCGCACGCACACTTCTCGACAATGGTTCTTCCATCAATCTTCTTCCATTAGCATTATATTATAGATTGGAGTTAGGTCCTCTTCAGAAATCATTATCTTTACTCCAATTCGCTGACAAATATACTAAAAGACCTAAGGGAGAAGTGAAAAATGTTATCATTATGGTCGAGGGTACGGAATACAAAGTGGACTTCATTGTCCTTGATATGGAGATCCCGAACCATTGAAAGGAATCGCAAATCATTCTTGGAAGACTATTCTTAAGAACCGCCAAGGCTGTATTCGATTATGGCACCGGAATGATGAAATTCCGTTCCCTAGATGGAGAAGTGGATCTGGAGATGAAACAAACAAAGTGGCAAAGACCAGATTTCGAATCCACCACTGAAGATGTCGAAACATCCGAGTGTAATCTCATCAGCACGACCGGACCATCGGACGAACTGCCAGATCTTCATATTGATACCACCACAGCAGAGGAAGAAATAATGCACCATACAGTATGTGAGCTATTGCTAGACAAATCTAAACACTCAGATGTTTATAATCATGATGACATAGAAATCCTTTCAGATTTGTCAATCCCATCTTCTTCGGGAAAATCAAGAAAAATTGATAACGAGTTGGACGCGGCTTTGGTCGAATTACTGCACTACTTTTGCGATCCGACTTACATTCCTTCAGGATTAGTGGCTAGCATATTACAGAATGATTCACCGCCAACCAGCACAGAGCCAAACTTAAAAGACATTCATCCAGACTTGATTGATGATTCAGATTTTCCAGAGCTGAAACCTCTCCCTCCCACACTGAAGTATGCATTTCTCAATGGACCCAAAGATAAATTCCCTGTGATTATTAGCTCATCACTAACCATGGACCAAGAATCTAGACTTCTAGAACTCCTTGAGTGAAATTGAAAAGCCATCGGTTGGATTGTGTCGGATCTCGTAGGAATCAACCCCGCTCTCTGCTCACACCAAATTTATGTTGAGGATAACGCAAGGCCTTCTCGTGAATTTCAGAGAAGATTAAACCCCAATCTTCGGGAAGTGGTTAAGAAAGAGATAGAGAAATGGTGCAAAGCAGGTTTTATATACCCCATTTCTGACTCCAAGTGGGTGGCCCCCTTCATGTCATCCCGAAGAAGTCGGGAATCCAGATGGTCACCAAAGAGGAGGGGGTAGAGATCGCGACCCGAGTGCCCACGTCGTGGTGTGTCTGTGTTGATTAAGGCGCCTGAATACTGCGACCAAGAAAGATTACTTTCCACTGCCATTTATTGATCAAATCTTGGAGAAACTTGTAGGGAAAGCATTCTTCTATTTTCTTGATGGGTACTCTGGCTACAATCAAGTAGTTATAGCTCTCGAGGATCAGGAAAAACCACATTTACATGTCCCTTTGGTACCTACGCATTCAAGCGCATGCCATTCGGGCTTTATAATGCCCCAGGCACATTTCAACGGTGCATGATTGTCGTATTTGCCGAAATGGTGGGTGATTTCCTGGAAGTCTTCATGGATGACTTCTCGGTCCATGGTGATTCGTTTAATACATGTTTAGCGCACTTGGACCGAGTCCTCAAGAGATGCAGGGAGGTTAATTTGGTACTCTCTTGGGAGAAGAGTCACTTTATGGTGACTGAGGGTATCGTGTTGGGGCATGTCATCTCCAGAAAGGGAATGGAGGTCGACCCCGCCAAGGTGGATGTGATCAAGAAACTTGAGCCACCAACCAACGTCAAGTCAGTGCGGTCTTTTCTAGGACATGTCGGATTTTATCGAAGGTTTATCCCTGATTTTTCAAAGATCGCCCGCCCACTGACTGAGCTCTTAGGAAAAGACACCAAGTTTATTATAAATCACAAATGTCTTGAGGCCTTCGAGCTCCTCAAAAAGAAAATATGTGAATCGCCAATATTACAAGCTCCCGACTGGTCTCTTCCCTTTGAGATCATGACTGATGCATCGGATTTCACTGTCGGAGCTGTGCTTGGACAAAGACGGGATGGAATCCCTTATGCGATTCACTATGCGAGCAAAGTATTGGATCCTGCACAGAAAAATTATATAGTGACTGAAAAGGAAATTCTCGTGGTTGTTTGGGCCCTTGAAAAATTCAGATCGTATATATTAGTCTCCAAGGTGACAATTTTCACTAATCATGCGGCAATTAGGTACCTCATGGATAAGAAAGATGCCAAGGCACGGCTTTTGAGGTGGATCTTGTTAATCCAGGAATTTAATTTGGAGATCAAGGATAAACCTGGAATAAAGAATGTTGTTGCTGATCACCTTTCCCGAATTGAGCAAAACAATTATCCTGACACTGGACCTATTAAGGAGACTTTTCCAGACGAATATGTTTGCGTTATTGATTCAACCCCATGGTATTCCAACATCGTGAACTATCTTGTCTCCAAGAAGGTTCCCTTTGGTTGGACCAAGAGAATGATTGATCGACTGAAGTTGGATTCAAGAAAATATCATTGGGACGATCCTTTCCTTTTCTATGAAGGAGCGAATTGTGTCTGGAGAAGATGTATTCCTCAGGAGGAATATCAGAGTGTCCTCACACATTGTCATTCTCTCGAGGCTGGAGGACACCATTCGGGAAAGAGAACCGCACACAAGGTGCTCCAATGTGGATTTTACTGGCAGACCTTATTTAGAGATGCTAATGAATTTGTACGGTCTTGCCCGATTTGCCAAAGGATGGGGGGTTGTGGGTTACAAAGATGAAATGCCCATGCAACCAATGATTTTCTGTGATGTTTTTGATGCATGGGGTATCGATTTTATGGGTCCTTTTCCCAATAGCAATGGATTTGAGTACATCTTGTTGGCAGTTGATTATTTGTCTAGATGGTTAGAGGCTATTCCAATCTGAATCGCAGATAGCAAAACCATCTGTAAGTTTATCAAGGATAATATCATTGCAAGGTTCGGAATACCAAAAGTTTTGATTTCTGATGGAGGTAGCCACTTCGTGAATAAGGAAATGAGGTCTTTGGCTAAAGAGTATAAATTTGAGCATAGAATAGCCAACCCATACCATCCACAATCTAATGGCATGGCAGAGGTTTCTAATAGAGAGGTGAAAGGTATTCTTCAAAAAATTGGTTCGTCCAGATATGAAGGACTGGTCAAAACTATTGGACCAAGTTCTGTGGGCCCATAGGACAGCCTATAAGACTCCACTCGATACTTTACCTTTTAGGATGATCTACGGCAAGACATGCCACCTACCTGCAGAATTGATTCACAAATATGAATGGGCAATCAAAAAGTTGAATTGGAGTTGTCACCTTGGGAAATTATGTTGAGACTTGAATTTAAATGAGCTAATTGAAATCCGAAACCGAGCATATGACAACAGTGTGATCTATAAGGACAAGGTCAAGAGATGGCATGATAGACACATTCAAGATATAACCTTCATCCCTGGGCATAAAGTGTGGTTTTTTAATGCTCGGTTAAAGATTTTTCATGGGAAACTGAAATCAAAATGGACGGGTCCCTATGTTGTCATCGATGTGCATACCAATGGAAGTGTGGATATTGCCGAACTTAAAGATAATGCACAACCTTTCTCAGTGAATGGACAATTGCTGAAGCCATATATAGAATCACCCAAAGAGCAGACAGTTCAAGTCGAGGCCATCTACTTTACACAGAGCAAAGACAGTGAAGATTTATCAGATCAATCCCACCCTCTTTTCCGACCTCATCGATCTCCTTGTACAACTTCTTCCTCTACTTAGGCCAAGGCCTAAGTATTGGGGGAGGACCGATGCCATCTGTATATACCATTTTCCCGCATCACACTACTTTTCCCGATCGCTCCATTTTCACCTTTCTCTTATACTTAGGCTGACCAGAGCCTAAGTATAGGGGAACCGACACCCACCTATATATACACTCCTCATTTACATATCTCGAAAGCCTCTTTTTGCGCTCTTCTTCTATACTTAGACTAATCACAGTCTAAGTATAGGGGGGCGAACCATTGTACATCAAAATTTTACTCTCTTACGCTTAGCTTAAGCTATGTCTTCGTTACGCTTCTTTGTGCTATGAGGACACAGCACTCGCTAAGTATAGGGGGTCTGTATATATACTGTGTATATATTTTAGTCATACCTCATACTTTCGCGTAAGTCTATATGTATTTACGGGGTGGGTATTAATTCAAATATATATAATAAATATTGCTACTAATACTGACTATGCCCAAAATTTTTGAAAAAAATGGTTTCTTATTCATTTTTGCATTAAAAAAAGTGTCTGCATTCCACACACCTGCACTTCATCCAGCATCGCATTCATTTGCATCTGTGAAAAGTCATTGGGTTCTGAACTGAGTTATGAGCCGAAACTGAGAGTGGTCTGGACTTGACCTTAATCCACTTAATTTTCAGAGGAACTTCACTGAGAAATAGGATTTTGGATTCTTCAGGTCGTTGACTTAATTCTTTGAGTTCCACATGACAATGAACAGAGTTTGACTCTTAGTGTCTAACCTGGTCTCTTCATTCTGGGTACAACTATGGAATAAGGAATTAATTGGTACTCTCGCATTATGCACTTAGCTCAACTCAGACGGGACGTTGGAAGACTGTGTGAGTTTCTTTTCTGGTAGCCTGGAAATCTAAAGACCGGAGTACGGGTTGAAATAAAGCTTCGGAAAAGGGATGGACGGCTGGGCACAATTTTTTCTAAGACCCCAAAAAATGTACGGAAACAAAAGATTCTATATCCGTAGGGGAACAACAAGATCCAAGCAGAACCACCAAAAATTCCAAATACAAAGAAGCATTCTACCAAATAAATATCTGACCAAAAGGTCCAAGCTTCAAGAAACCTGCAGATCTTTGTGGAGACTCGGCTACACTGGCCAGCTTTACAAGGAGAGGTGACTACACTGGCCACCCTCCAGTTCTTTTCTCCTTCTTCTAACTTCTCCCCCAATTCGATTGTGAACACAACGCGACAGACCTTAGAAGGAAATACCTGACTGGACGAGTTACTGGAGAGGAGGTTTGTGCAGTAGTCCGGCATTCTGGGTGGGAAGAGCTAAAACCTTTCACACACATGAGTCGATTGTTCAATGTTCATAGGGTATGCTTTGGGAAGAGGATTGATCTAAGATGAATTCTGAGCCGAAATTGTAGCAATGATTTATAGAACTTGAGGGCTGTTGATCTTAAAATTCTAAGTCTCACAGAAGTTCCGCCACACTAATAATCTAAAGGTTGAGTCTAGATTCATTTTCACATTCTGCTCATGGTCTTGGTATGGAACCCACTCTCATTTCACTTCATGGCATTTCTTTTTGATGCTCTAGGATGAACATGCTTTAAGTTTAGGGGGATGATGAATCTCGGATTCATCACTCTAAATCTCATTTTTTAAGCTCAAATCCCTTAAAAGCAACAGCATTCCTGCATCTATTCTGCATAATTAACATTCATGCATGTTTTCATAAGAATCGCATTTTAACACAAATTTCTGCACAAAATAAGAAGCCACAAATCCAAGCCAAAAGTAACCTGTAAATAGCCTAACTTCCCAGATTTTAAATTCTTTCATGCTAACTCCGAATGACCCAAAACTAATTCCACTGTGTACATATCACTAAAAAGAATAAATGAAAAATACACAAAAATAACTAACCCAAATAATTGGACCAAAAACCCAAATCCTAATTTCAGGATTCCCGGACTAAAAACCTCATATCTTCCTCACACATTGTCTATTTTAATCCTACTCACTTTTGAAATAATATACATTCAAATACCTTCAAAACAAGACGAAGTTCAAGTGAATCGGAGCTCATATGTCAAAGTTGGGTTTTGGGCCTCTTTTATATAATGTATATTTTAGCGGTTTTTGACCTAATATTTTATGTACATATTTTATTGATTAATAAAAATAAAAAAATTAAATTAATGTGTAATTACTTATCTCTGACTTATCATATTTTTTCCGGATTTTTATCTGATCTAAAAAATGACATAAAAATTACAAAACCCCAAAATCAAGGTGTTCTATGTACATAGGATACCCCAAAAATACCACTTTGTGCAAATGATCGATTTTGATGTCTTCATAAAAGTTGTAGATCTCATCAAGACGAGAAATTTTTGTGAAGAAATATTTTTGATCCGAGATCATTTACTGTTTATTTTCGATTTTACAAAGTATTTATATTACGATTTTTGTGGTGCTGACACGTGGCAGCACCTGGTGCTGCCACATGTCAGCCATTTTCAGCCTTATTATATATTTGTTTTACAAAAAACAAAAAAATTTAATTAAAATGGACGCACATGCGTCGCACGTGCCTCTAAGGCACGTGCTCCGCACGTGCGCCACCCTCCTCACGCCTCCTGTCGACACGTGGCGCCACAGGGGTCGTTCGATCGTGCTCGATCGGACAGCGCTTGTGCGTCGTCTACCTCCGCCCTCTTCCCAAATCGGGAACGTCGCCGCCGTGTATCTCTCCTCTGAGATCTTCGCCTCCCCGAATCCCTTGGGCACCGCCCCTCCGCGAATCCCTCTCCGATATGATTCTCCCGTTACGATCTCCAAATCAATCTCCACCCAAATCCATCCTTCTAACAATCGATCTTCGCCGCCCCTCAACTTTCCTCTTCCGGCCAAAGTCCTAGCCCTACTTAAGAACCATCGCCACTCAGAGGATCCCCATCCGTCGTTCTCAAGGTGATCGTGACAGCCAACCTCGCCGGTGTGATCCGAGGACTTCACACCCTCGTCGTAGCAAAGCTACTCCGCCGCTGCTTCGCTCCGGCATCCACGCCGTCGAGCCCTGCTGCTTCTTCAGGTACTCTCTCTCTCTCTTTTCTATCTCCGACCCTCTTTGACCGTCGTCGAGCCCCCATCGTTCTTCATCAAAAACGGCGTTCATCAACTCCGCCATCACCATTCTCCACCGACACGACCACCGATTACGTCTCCACCACCTCCGCCACGACTCCGCCAACGTCAACTATTCCACCGCCGAGTCCATCGATCATCTCCGACCACGCTCGCCTCTCCAACTCCGCCTTATTCGACGTGCGCCACAGCCCAGCATCGTCTCCGACCTAACGATGACTCCCCACTCTGCCTTGGGTCGCCTTCATCTACGATGCCCTTCGGTCTTCCACGCTAGAAGCCCTCCGCCCTCTCCGCCGTGGACAGCCTGCCAACGGGCCTCCACCACTTCCGACTCGCCGCCGGGCTCGAACCCCGAGGCCCCCGCCTCACGTGCGTAGCACGTGGCGAGGGAACTACGTCAGCTTGCTTCATCCCACGGATCATGTGCTTTGCACGTGACTTTGGGGTAAATTGGATCACCCCCCCCCCCCCCCGGAGATCCGTCCAATTGCACATCTGCCCAGTTAACCAAGAGTCACGTGCTGGGCACGTGACTCCTTGGACAAATTACTTAATTATCCCCTTGATTGTTGGTAATTATATCTAGGTCCCCCTGCTTATTTTGTTTATATTTATTGCATCTGTACCCCTGTCTTTCACTTTAGTTTTGAACCTCTTTATTGAATATTTTGTTATCAAAAAATAGCATGATGTTTCTCATTTAATTCTCTACATGTTGACATATTGTGGACATTTATGTGATAAGTGGTTAATTAATAACTAATTATTCTATGGAAATTTGCATATTTTCCCTGTTTGTGCTCTTAATTTTGCCATTGATTAACCGTTGCTCTAAAAATCCCCAAGAAAATCACATTCTGTAAAGTTAATTGTGCTTGACATTGTGCCCAAAAAGAATTGCATTTGCATGCATAATTTGTCCTGTAAAAATTATTTTGCATATTTCACTCTTTAATTTTTAATAGTTATTAGATCTCATGTTTTCAAGGTTTTGAATTTTTCTGAGATCAATCACCTAGTGATAAATCTTAGATAATTTTGTTCCTTGAAAATAATTAGGTTTAACATTTATTATAATTAAATATTGAAATTCATTCTATTTTCATTTAAAAATTCATAAAAAATTCATATTTCATCCAAAAATTCCAAAAAATTACAATGTACTCATTTCATCATATTTTACATAGTGGCCAAATTTCATATTTTTCGAATATCGTTTGAACATAATTTTCATTTTAGTCCCTAAAATAGGCCAAAATTGCATATTAAACCCTTTATTGCATTAAAAATTCCAAAAAAATGCCTAGAAAACCGCGTATGAAATTTGATAGACATAATTCTAGGTTGTTCCTTTACCTCCTTGTGATCGACCTTGGGACTTGCCCAAGTAAAATAAACATAAAACCATTAGACTAAAAATTGATTAAATTTTGTGTGGTTATTTTCTTGACCGATTCCGATTGCCACCTACAACGCACGACTAATCATTTTACGCACGAACACATAAAAACAACTTCTTAAACGCAACATTATCGGATCCGTCACCTGCATACTGGAAGACCTACAATAAACCAGAAGTATTATATCAATTTTACACTGCCTACTTCATGGTTTTATCATTAAGTTTCTCATTTGAACATTGAGTGTCAGTATCAATTATATGCTTTCCAAAAGTATATATCATACTTAGGTGTTGATCATATACTTTCCGAAAGCATATATCAAACCTACAAATTTAGTCAAGATTTTAAAGTGAGATGACCGTGCACAAAATTTGGTTCTTTCCCATATCTCATGAGTGAGCTCATGTCTTCTGGTTCAGTAATGAACATGTATGATCCCTTTGAAAGAGTGTATTACTCATATCACCTTGCGTGCATACTAGTGCACCGGTGTATAGACCTTGGTTAGGTCATCAACTTATTGTTTTGTTAAATGTACATACTCAGACATATAGTAACACACCTGTCTCTGGTCAGAGGATGTGTGACAGCATACGACATAGGTCTTTGGTTATCTTGATCTCGTTAAGTCAACTCTTTGACCTAACTTATCTAACACTTCCGAATTTGTATTTCTATGAAAATGACCTACATCAAGAGGATGGTTAGATATTAACCTTTAGAGAAAGGATTGCCATATCCTTCTCATATTGTAGATCATCTCTTAATAATCATTTGACGGTTCTTGATGAGTCCTCAATCTAACTCTTTAGATATTCACCCAAGCACTAGCCTCTGTGATTCAATAATTGAATCAACAAATGTATGATCATTAAGATGTCCATGGTACATAACCCTAATAATACTAAGGAACCTATTATGCAAATTAGTTATTTTTCATTTCAGATCAGAACTGATATTTGCAATTATATTTATTTCATAATGGCTTGTTGTGGGCTCGCATGTCCATCACTCCACCCCTGTGGAGCATCCTCTAATCATCCAAGACTGGCCCTTTCTTGCCTCTACTAGAGACATTATTAATTATGTATATGGAGAGATTCGCTTCCGTTATGATGTCGGGAGCGATGTGTTGATCACCATATCTACCACTGACGTGAGACCTACATCCCAAAAATGTTTGCTCGTGTTAGCCTTCCCTGAGGACTATGAACTATCTGTTGATATCAGAGAGGTTTGCTTTATGACTGATGATGAGGCCTGAGAATTCTTCCACAGGGAGTAAAACTCAAAAATCATGGACCTTGGAGTTTCCTGTGATTGGTGATGCATTGATGACATCTACGAGATTTACATGATTGACACATTTGAGCAGAGAGCAGACTTAGATGAGACTGATAAGGTCGAATTTGATTTGATTTCTTTTATAAAGGAATTCAGGCCTTATGATGAGAATGATGATACAGTTGAGACGTTGCAAGACGAACTTTACCTTACTTCTTCTAATGATGATTTCATCCCTTTGACTTCGATATATATGATATTCCACAGGGCAAACATGACCTGACCACTTCCATAGATAAGTTCATCCCATTTCATTTTGATGATGACCTAGGAGAGGCTTTCCTTGCCATACATGACTACACTACTTCCACTGATTCGTTCATGCCTTTTCAATTCAGTTGAGGATACCTTCCAGGTTGACCCTGATCGGATTTTCTACTGAGCACCCCGATATCGACCTACACCTTGTCAGATCTACTCCTTAGCGATCTAGCAAGAAGGTCCGCTTTCTACCTTCTTGATCGTTATATATCCACTCTATTGTATTTTCTCTTTTATTTTATCACCTTCTATCCACCATTTTCTCTGATACACCCCTTTTTCGTGTATTTCCTTGCTTAGTATGTACTTTATCCTCAGTATGGGGTGTGGATGAGATGAGTGTTCTTTCTTCGTTCTGTTTCATCACTCTTGTTGTTGCATATACTTAGGGCTCTTTTACCCTGAGAATATGAGGAGTGATGTGTACATTCTCTTTGTTCATTTTTCTATCTTCATTTGTCTTTTCTTCTTTTCTTCTTTTCATTTCCAATTTTCGTTTTCAATCAGAAGGTGTCGCCTGATGAATCTCGTATTCATCACTCTAAATCTCATTTATTAAGCTCAAATCCCTAAAAATCAACAGCATTCTGGCATCTATTTTGCATAATTAGCATTCGTGCGTGATTTCATAAGAATTGCATTTTAGCACAAAAATCTGCACAAAATAAGAAGCCAAAAATCCAAGCCAAAATAACCTGTAAATAAGCCTAACTTCCCAGATTTTTAACACATTCATGCTAACTCCGAATGACTCAAAACCACTTCCACTGTGTACATATCACTAACAAGAATGAAGGAAAAATACAAAAAAAATAACTAACCCAAATAAGTGGACCAAAAACCCAAACCCTAATTTCAGGATTTTCGGACTAAAAGCCACATATCTTCTCCATCCAGTGTCCGATTTAATCCTACTCACTTTTGAACTAATGTACATTCAATTACCTTCAAAACAAGACCAAGTTCAAGTGAATCGGAGCTCATATGTGAAAATTGGGTTTTGGGCCTCTTTTGTACATTGTAAATTTTCGCGGCTTTCGACCTTGTATTTTATGTATATATTTTCTTAATCAATAAAAATCCAGAAAAATTAGATTAATGTGTCTTTATTTATCTTTTATTTTACCGTAATTTTTCTGGATTTTTATCGTGTTTAAAAATGACAAAAAAATTATAAAACCCAAAAAAACCAAGGTATCCTATGTACATAGAATACCCCAAAAATTCACTTTGTGCAAATGATCGATTTTGGCTTTGAGGTCTTCGTGAAAGTTGTAGATCTCGTCGAGACGAGCATTTTTCGTGAAGAAAGTTTTTCGATCCAAGGTCATTTGCTATTTTTTATCGATTTTACAAAGGATTTTAATTTCGAATTTTGTGGTGTTGACACGTGGCAGCACCTGGTGCCGCCACGTGTCAGCTATTTTTGGTATTATTATATATTTGTTTATTAAAAAAAATTATTAAAAAAAATAATATAAAAAAAAATTAAATACGAAGCACGTGCGTCGCACGTGCCTCCCAGGCACGCGCCACGCACGTGCCTCGCCTGCCCTCTCCGCCACGTGGTTCAATCACGGCCGTCCAATCGCGGCCGATCGGACGGCCGCTGCTCATCTTCCTCCAGCTCCCCCTTTCCTCTTTTGGAACTCCGCCGCCCCGACGATCTCCTCCGCGATTTGCGCGCGTCACCCCGATCTCCTTCCATCTCCGGCGCCGCCTTCCCCTTTCCCCCGCGATCCTCGTCAATCAGATCGGCCGATCCCAGATCTCCCCGATCTCCAATCAAACCCCCGACCAAACCCATTCCCCTCTCTTATTTAAGAGCTCCGCCGGCCCTCCTCCAAGCCATCCGCCGATTACATCGCAAGGGTCACCGCGGCGGTGACAGCGCTCCATCGACTTCTTCGAGCGGCGAGATCCGAGGTCGTGTACCTCGTCGCAGCCTACGGCGAGGTCTTCTCCGCCGCGTCTGCTGCAGCTCCGGCAGCCCAACGCCGTCGAGCCTCTTCAGGTATTATCTCTCTCTCTCTCTCTCTCTCTATCTTTCTCTCTTCCGCTCTCCGTCCAACGCCATCCGCCTCGACTCCATCTGCTTCGACCTAGACCGTATCTCCCTCGACGACAACACCTCCGCCGGATCGTCCCCGTCCCCGACGCTACTCCGCCACGATACAACGCCAACAGTCTCCAGGAGCACCCCCGCCTTCGGCCGGCACAGAGGCCGAGACCCCCGCCACGTGCGCAGCGCGTGAGGGCGGGGGGACGTCAGCCGTACCCCCATCTCTAGGTCACGTGCTCCGCACGTGACCTCGGGTCATTTGTGGACACCACCCCTGGTCTCCCCCTTATTGCACCTCAGTCCAGCCGCCCAAGGAGCACGCGCAAGGCACGTGTTCCCTTGGGAAATTTTGCAGGAGTACCCCTCTCAGTATCGGTAATTGCAGAAACATCCCTCTACTGCATTATTTATTTATGTTATTTATTTAACTTGTAGTTGTACCACTGTGTTCCCCTGTGATTCTAGCCCTCATCTCTACATTATTTTATTATCAAAAAAAAAATAGCATGATGTTGGTTAATTGACTCTCTGCACTTTGACATATTGCGGGTATTTTTCTGATTGACGGTTAATTAATAAATATTTGTTTTGTGAAAATTGGCATATTTTACCCATTTTCTGCTCTGAAATTCATAATTTGTTAACCGTTGCTCTAAAAATACCCGAAAAATCACATCTTGTAGAGTTAATTATTCTTAACATTGTGCCCAAAAAAGATTTGCATTTGCATGCATATTTTGTCCTGTAAAAATTATTTTGCATCTTTTAGTATTTAATTTTTAGTAGGTATTAAACCCCACATTTTCGAGGTTTAGGATTTTTCTGAGATCAGTCACCTAGTGATAGATCTCAGATAATTTTGATTCTCGAAAATGAATAGGTTTGATATTTATTAAAATTAAATATTAAAAATCATTTTGTTTACATTTAAAAATCCATAAAAAATTCATATTACATCCAAAAATTCTAAAAAAATTACAGTGCACCCATTTCATCATATTTTACATCTCGGCCAAGTTTCGTATTTTTCGGACATTGTTTGAAAGTAATTTACATTTTAGTCCCTAAAATAAGGCCAAAGTTGCATTTTGCATCCTCTATTGCATTGAAAATTCCAAAAAAAAGACCGCCTTGAAAACCGAACACGAACTTTGATAGACTTAATTCTAGGTTGTTCCTTTGCCTCCTTGTGATCGACCTTGGGACTTGCCCAAGTAAAACAAATATAAAACCACGAGATTAAAAATTGAATAAATCATTTGTGGTATTTTCTTGACCGTTTCCGATTGCCGCCTACAACGCACGACACGATAAAAACACATTCTTAAACGCAGCATTTTCGGAACCGTCAGATGGCGCCGTTGCCGGGGAGGCAAACGGCTTAGATTTTTGTCTGAAAATTTTTGTTCGGTTTTCCGCATTCGGGTAGTCTGACCCCCGAAATTTTCATTGTAAATCCCCAAATTTTTTTTTCTTTCAGCATTTATTTTTGATTATTTTCTAAGTCACTCTCTTACATTCTCTCTCTTATTTTTTCTTGCGAGGTACCCGGCGCACGTGGAGCGGTTTTTCAAGGAACCGACGCATCTTCACCGATACCCGAAGAAACCGCAATTAAATTTAGTTCGAGTCGAGTCGTGAGAGAGCGTAGAGTCTAGGTTTTCAATTTCTGCACTTTTAATTTCTGTTCATTTATAGCGGTGTCCGTTTGGACTCTCGCGTGTGTAGACAGACCTCTAAACTTTATTCTGTGGTGTGTCGTGGCCTGTTTCACTCTCCGGCGAGGGTGGGGCGCGACTTGAGTGGCGATTAGGATAGACCTGCACATACGGCTCTCAGAGCATTTATATTTTTTGCTTGTGCTCGTAGGATCTTAAGCCACACTGCACTTTAATTGAGACGCACGTAGATCGTTCAACCTAGCCAAATTTAAATCAATTCTTCCCGCTAATAGAACTTTCTGCTTAGGTGCGGTTTTTTCCATCGGTTTGCACATCATATAGAATAATTTTTAAATTATGTCTAGCATCCCACATGGAGATTGCGATGATTCACTGTAAGTCTTCTAACTGAGCATTCATCATAGTTTTCCGCGTGCATCGGCTTTTCTCGAATTCCTCCCTCTTGCTTTATAACATAACTTTAAAGGAAATTGGGACTGGACGGTAGACGTGTATTTGTGCTCATCTAATTTCTCAGTGATCACCTCATTAAAATCGGGACTGCTAAATATATCTGATCTCAAAGAACCCATAAAATCAAGAATTTTTGCGGGAGAGCAACCCCGACATTGTTTGATTTATCTTGCAGCGAGGAGAGAAACGCACACTAGGATAGAGCCCAGCTCCAAACCTAAACAGCTCGTCTAAACGGTTTGCAAGATTGAATTTATCATCAACTAAAATCGAAAAGCTAACAGCCGAACTCTTACGGCTTCATTGTGTGAGTTGGTGAAACAACATTTGCATTGTGTTTGATTTGATCAACATCTCTCAATGGAAAATTGTGGAAATTTCTGTTCGGACTCAGCGAACCCCTTTCTGACTACCACAAACTTTCCAATCTCGTGAGTTGGTGAACCCGGGGTTTGATTCGTGTTTGTATTGGTGTGCGTGAACCGATATCGAAGATCAATAGCCGCACATTTGATAAATTTGCTGTCCCATACAATCATCTCTCTCATTTCTTGATTTTAATCTCATCATGGAAATTTTTCCAAATTTCAGATCCAACCCATCATTTCTCTCAACTCCTTCAAAAATGACCGAACACCACTACGAAAACAAATCTATGTCGGTTTGGCCCAAATCCACTACTTCCTCTTCGTTTAATCCTCCAACATTTGCGGGAAGCTTTCAACCGCAAATGACTTCGACCTCATTGAATCCTTTCTCAAATCATCCAACCACACCATCTTGGACTGAACCGTCTTATTCTCACTCTCTCGCCAATAAAACATTTCAAGATCAAAATCTCTTTAAATCCCATGACTGGCAGAGAACCCAAACCCAGATGGAAAGACATGCGCTTAATGATCATCATCGTTGGATTGACCATGACAGACCCCTTGTCAGACATGATACTCATACAGAGGACTGGACAGACCTCCTAGACACATATAAACCCTGTATGTTGACTCCACAATATCAAGAGCTGACCAATCATGATCAAAGGACTGAACTATACTCAGATCAAATACACATGCCTGTACCATTTGAGCAGCCTCCTTCCATAAATTTTGAGGAGAAATTTTCAAGAAATGATCATATAATGGATATTGCAAGAAATTCTCCTCTCCACACGTACAGAAAAATGGAAGACGGAATCATTGAACAAAATCCGAGTGCTCCCATGATTGATCATGAACAAAATTGTGAGGATAATGTTTCGAGGATAAAAAGAAGGTTTGAATTGATGGAGGACAAATTTCAAAAATTTGCCGACCGAGTAATCTCATTTTATGGTGGATCGGGTGTAGAACCAAATGAGGAAATGATTAGATTCCATGATGAAAATTTTGAGGATATTCAAAGACCTAGGGATAACTCTAATATCAAAACTTCTGCTCATTATCCCCCTAGGAATGACTATGCCTCTGATCCATACTCTGAATATCAAGGCCCCTTCTCATCTAAGGAAGACACCACATCGCCACACCACACAGAAAATACAAAAAAATTTGAAAATCTAGAAAATCTCATAAAAATTAAATCTGAAGAAGATCTGAGGAATTTGGATCCTGCTTTACGGGAAGCACTGGAAAAATACTTGATTTTTGAACTTCCCATTATAAAGGCCATTGAACACTTCCCTGACCTTAAGAAATTTCTAATGGACAGATTAATCATCAAAAAGTCAGGAAGGATTAGAACAAAAACTGAAAGACATATCTTGTCAATGGCCTCCTCCTTGGTGTTGAGGAGAAAAACCAAGAGCCGCATAGTGAAGCGGTTGCCCAGATTTGACTGCGAAATCAAAGACACAATCTTCACACATGCTCGTATTGATGACAATTCACCGATCAATATCCTCCCGACCTCTGTATTTCACGAACTCAAACTCGGGCCAATTCGGAAGATACGAGAGATTGTTCAATTGGCAGATCGATCGATAAAAAGGCCGAGAGGAACCATTTCTGTCATCATGAAATTCCAAGGTGCTTCGCTCAAGGTAGAATTCACGATCATTGACATCGAGCATCAAGGAGAATTCACCCAGTCTCCAATCATTCTCGGAAAACCATTCTTGGCATTGGCCAAGGCGAGTATCGATTGTGAGACGCGGGAAATAAATTTTACGGCATTGGAATCACTACGAACTGATACAGTCTTTGAGGAAGCACGATTTTCTGAGGTAACCCATGAAGTCCCCAACAACCGCAACCATGAAACGGTAGAAGAGCCCTACCCCGCTGCTACACCTGAGATTGCGTTTGTTAATCAGACTATTGGTTTAGAGACTCTCCCCAATATCTCAATTCCCGCAGATTTCAAAATAGACAAATCTTTCTACTACGATCCTGAGACATTTGCATGGTCGCACACTGGAGCAACCTACTCTGATTATCTTGACCAAATCCTCCCAAATCAAGAGTGCACCAACATTCAGGAAACAAAGAACGAACACGTAGCCCGAACACCGACCAAGGAGAAGAATTTTAATGGCTATTCATCTGGGTACTCAAGTGAACCGACATCCTCACGAAACAAGAAAAAGAAAGTCACCTTTGATCTTTCGGAAGAGGAATCAGTTGATGATCCCTCATCAGGTCCGAAAAAGGTAGTCTACATGAGTGAAGTCTGTTCGGCATCTCTTAAGCCATTTCTTCGCAAGGATCCAAAATTCGATTCTCGTTGGACAACTCCGGTTCCTAATTATTACTCATCCAAAGCTGATGCTCCTACCTTTCACAAGTACACTGGAATTATTTCTTATGAGCTGACTGAGACTGGAGCATCTGAAGATTCATTTGAGGACAAACCGATTGATCTTAAAAAGGAACGAATTTTGAGGAAACAATTGAATGAACAAAAAGACATGAAGATCTGGAGTATGTCCACTTTCAAATATTATTCCTCTGAGGATAACTCTAATGATGGCTACTTTTCATCTGACTCAAATATTTCATCTACCATCCATCATGATTTTTTTGAGGATGACACTGATAATGGTGGGGAATCGTATGTCTCATCTCCGACTCATCATTACGATCTCCCACCGCAGGCTCACAAGAAGATCAGCCGTAAACCGCCTTAATCATCGGCTACCCACCCTCCCTCCCGACCACATCGGTCTCCTTGTACAACTTCTTCCTCTACTTAGACCAAGGCCTAAGTATAGGGGGGACCGATGCCATTTGTATATACCATTTCCCTCATCACATTCCGATCTCTCGATCACTTCATATCCATCCTTCTTCTATACTTAGGCTGACAAAGCCTAAGTATAGGGGGAACCACCACCCATCTGTTTATACTCTCCTCATCCCGTCCGCCTCTTTTTGCGCTCTTGTTCTATACTTAGACTATTCTCAGTCTAAGTATAGGGGGGCAAAACCGTGTATAGTTTTACTCTCTTATGCTTAGCCCGAGCTCTGTCTTCATTACGCTTCTTGTGCTCTGAGGACACAGCACTCGCTAAGTATAGGGGGGTCTGTATATATACTATGTATATATTTTAGCCATACCTCGTACTTGCGCATAAGTCTATATGTATTTACGGGGTGGGTTTTCTCAAAAAAAAAAACTTTTTGCCACTAACACTGACTTTGCCCAAAATTTTTGAAAAATGGCTTCTTATTCAAAAAAACACACACACACACACAAAAATCCTTTGCATAAAAAAAATAAAGAAAAAAATGTTGTCTGCATGCCACACACCTGCACTTCATCCAGCATTACATTCATTTGCATTTGTGAAAAGTCATTGGGTTCTGAACCGAGTTATGAGCCGAAACCGAGAGTGATCTAGACTTAACCTTAATCAACCTAATTTTCAGAGGAACTTCATCGAGAAATAGGATTTTAGAGTCTTCAGGTCTGTGACTTAATTCTTTGAGTTCCACGTAACAATGCACAGAGTTTGACTCTTAGTGTCTAACCTGGTCTCTTCATTCTGGGTACAACTCTGGAATAAGGAATTAATTTGTACTCTCGCACTATGCACTTAGCTCAACTCAAACATTTGTTGGAAGACTGTGTGAGTTTCTTTTCTGGTAGCGGGGAAATCTAAAGACCGGAGTACGGGTTGAAATAAAGCTTCGGAAAAGGGATGGACGGCTGGGCACAATTTTTTCTAAGACCCCAAAAAATGTACGGAAACAAAAGATGCTATATCCGCAGGGGCAAAACAAGATCCAAGCAGAACCACCAAAAATTCCAAATACAAAGAAGCAACTACCAAATAAAATCTGACCAAAAAGGTCCAAGCTTCAAGAACCTGCAGATCTTGGTGGAGACTCGGCTACACTGGCCAGCTTCACAAGGAGAGGTGAACTACACTAACCACCCTCCAGTTCTTTTCTCATTCTTCTAACTTCTCCCCCCAATTCGATTGTGAACACAGCGCGACAGACCTTAGAAGGAAATACCTGACTCCCCGAGGACGAGTTATTGGAGAGGAGGTTCGCGCAGTAATCCAGCATTCTGAGTGAGAAGAGCTAAAAACCTTTCACACACAAGAGTCGGTTATTCAATATTCAAAGAGTATACTTTGGGAAGATGATTGATCTAAGATGACTTCTGAGCTGAAACTGTAGCAATGATGTGTAGAACTTGAGGGCTGTTGATTTTAAAATCCTAAGTCTCACAGAAGTTCCGACACACAAATAATCCAAAGGTTGAGTTTAGGCTTACTTTCACCTTCAGCTCATGGTCTTGGTTTGGAACCCAATCTCATTTCACCTCATTGCATTTCTTTTTAAATGCTCAGGGACGAGCATGGTTTAAGTATAGGGGGATGATGAATCTCGTATTCATCACTCTAAATCTCATTTATTAAGCTCAAATCCCTAAAAATCAACAGCATTCTGGCATCTATTTTGCATAATTAGCATTCGTGCGTGATTTCATAAGAATTGCATTTTAGCACAAAAATCTGCACAAAATAAGAAGCCAAAAATCCAAGCCAAAATAACCTGTAAATAAGCCTAACTTCCCAGATTTTTAACACATTCATGCTAACTCCGAATGACTCAAAACCACTTCCACTGTGTACATATCACTAACAAGAATGAAGGAAAAATACAAAAAAAATAACTAACCCAAATAAGTGGACCAAAAACCCAAACCCTAATTTCAGGATTTTCGGACTAAAAGCCACATATCTTCTCCATCCAGTGTCCGATTTAATCCTACTCACTTTTGAACTAATGTACATTCAATTACCTTCAAAACAAGACCAAGTTCAAGTGAATCGGAGCTCATATGTGAAAATTGGGTTTTGGGCCTCTTTTGTACATTGTATATTTTCGCGGCTTTCGACCTTGTATTTTATGTATATATTTTCTTAATCAATAAAAATCCAAAAAAATTAGATTAATGTGTCTTTATTTATCTTTTATTTTACCGTAATTTTTCTGGATTTTTATCGTGTTTAAAAATGACAAAAAAATTATAAAACCCAAAAAAACCAAGGTATCCTATGTACATAGAATACCCCAAAAATTCACTTTGTGCAAATGATCGATTTTGGCTTTGAGGTCTTCATGAAAGTTGTAGATCTCGTCGAGACGAGCATTTTTCGTGAAGAAAGTTTTTCGATCCAAGGTCATTTGCTATTTTTTATCGATTTTACAAAGGATTTTAATTTCGAATTTTGTGGTGCTGACACGTGGCAGCACCTGGTGCCGCCACGTGTCAGCTATTTTTGGTATTATTATATATTCGTTTATTAAAAAAATTATTAAAAAAAATAATATAAAAAAAATTAAATACGAAGCACGTGCGTCGCACGTGCCTCCCAGGCACGCGCCACGCACGTGCCTCGCCTGCCCTCTCCGCCACGTGGTTCAATCACGGCCGTCCAATCGCGGCCGATCGGACGGCCGCTGCTCATCTTCCTCCAGCTCCCCCTTTCCTCTTTTGGAACTCCGCCGCCCCGACGATCTCCTCTGCGATTTGCGCGCGTCACCCCGATCTCCTTCCATCTCCGGCGCCGCCTTCCCCTTTCCCCCGCGATCCTCGTCAATCAGATCGGCCGATCCCAGATCTCCCCGATCTCCAATCAAACCCCCGACCAAACCCATTCCCCTCTCTTATTTAAGAGCTCCGCCGGCCCTCCTCCAAGCCATCCGCCGATTACATCGCAAGGGTCACCGCGGCGGTGACAGCGCTCCATCGACTTCTTCGAGCGGCGAGATCCGAGGTCGTGTACCTCGTCGCAGCCTACGGCGAGGTCTTCTCCGCCGCGTCTGCTGCAGCTCCGGCAGCCCAACGCCGTCGAGCCTCTTCAGGTATTATCTCTCTCTCTCTCTCTCTCTCTCTCTCTCTCTATCTTTCTCTCTTCCGCTCTCCGTCCAACGCCATCCGCCTCGACTCCATCTGCTTCGACCTACACCGTATCTCCCTCGACGACAACACCTCCGCCGGATCATCCCCGTCCCCGACGCTACTCCGCCGCGATACAACGCCAACAGTCTCCAGGAGCACCCCCGCCTTCGGCCGGCACAGAGGCCGAGACCCCCGCCACGTGCGCAGCGCGTGAGGGCGGGGGGACGTCAGCCGTACCCCCATCTCCAGGTCACGTGCTCCGCACGTGACCTCGGGTCATTTGTGGACACCACCCCTGGACTCCCCCTTATTGCACCTCAGTCCAGCCGCCCAAGGAGCACGCGCAAGGCACGTGTTCCCTTGGGAAATTTTGCAGGAGTACCCCTCTCAGTATCGGTAATTGCAGAAACATCCCTCTACTGCATTATTTATTTATGTTATTTATTTAACTTGCAGTTGTACCCCTGTGTTCCCCTGTGATTCTAGCCCTCATCTCTACATTATTTTATTATCAAAAAAAAAATAGCATGATGTTGGTTAATTGACTCTCTGCACTTTGACATATTGCGGGTATTTTTCTGATTGACGGTTAATTAATAAATATTTGTTTTGTGAAAATTGGCATATTTTACCCATTTTCTGCTCTGAAATTCATAATTTGTTAACCGTTGCTCTAAAAATACCCGAAAAATCACATCTTGTAGAGTTAATTATTCTTAACATTGTCCCAAAAAAGATTTGCATTTGCATGCATATTTTGTCCTGTAAAAATTATTTTGCATCTTTTAGTATTTAATTTTTAGTAGGTATTAAACCCCACATTTTCGAGGTTTAGGATTTTTTCTGAGATCAGTCACCTAGTGATAGATCTCAGATAATTTTGATTCTCGAAAATGAATAGGTTTGATATTTATTAAAAGTAAATATTAAAAATCATTTTGTTTACATTTAAAAATCCATAAAAAATTCATATTACATCCAAAAATTCTAAAAAAATTACAGTGCACCCATTTCATCATATTTTACATCTCGGCCAAGTTTCGTATTTTTCGGACATTGTTTGAAAGTAATTTACATTTTAGTCCCTAAAATAAGGCCAAAGTTGCATTTTGCATCCTCTATTGCATTGAAAATTCCAAAAAAAAGACCGCCTTGAAAACCGAACACGAACTTTGATAGACTTAATTCTAGGTTGTTCCTTTGCCTCCTTGTGATCGACCTTGGGACTTGCCCAAGTAAAACAAATATAAAACCACGAGATTAAAAATTGAATAAATCATTTGTGGTATTTTCTTGACCGTTTCCGATTGCCGCCTACAACGCACGACACGATAAAAACACATTCTTAAACGCAGCATTTTCGGAACCGTCATCGCCCCTTTTTGACAGTCTGCTATACTTAGGATGCAGTTTGTCCTAAGTATAGGGGGTGTACACCCCAAGTTCTTTCATTCGTTGATCTCCTCCACTATCTGCTATTCTTATCTATACTTAAAAATATTTGACCCTAAGAATATGGGGAAACAGTCTAAGTATGATATGTTCATTCCCAGTCTCAACTCTCCCTACCTGGTGTACAGTTTGCTATACTTAGGATTATATGATCCTAAGTATACGAGGGCGGACGACTTCTCATTTTCTTATTTCTTCATTCATTTAGGCTTTTCTATGCTTATTGCGAGTTATGTCTTCTCTTTTCTCTCTGAGAGAACATAGCTCAAGCTAAGTATAGGGGGATCGTACATACTACATGCATACTTTAGCCATAATTCGTGCTTTTCTATTTTCAATAATTACGGCTGAAATACTATATAAATTACTATATAAAATACTATAAATTCATAAAATCACTTCATAAAAAGATATTTATTATTCCTTATTTTTTGTATTTATAGATTAATAAATCAGGTAAAAATATTTTTTGCAAAAATGGTTGAAAAATAGTTTGAAAATATTTTTGAAAAATTATTTGAAAACTATTTGGAAAATATTCAACCTTTGTACAAAATATTTTTATTTGTAAAAATTTCTTTTCTTTGTGTGAAATAAAAATATTTGAAAAATTATTTGCAAATATTTGGAAAATAGTTGCAAAAATATATTGAAAATCTATATATACTGTTTGAAAAACTTTTGCAATATGATTTTCAAATTTTAAATGTTTTTAAACATTAGTTTGGACTATAGTTTTCAAAATTATTTGTAAAATCAATTTCAAATAAGTTTGAGGAATATATATATCACACCAAAATTCTTTATTAATTGTATAAATATATTTGTAAACATAATCACACATCCCTTGTAAATTCTTAAAAACCTAACTTGGATACCCGCACCTTTCACTTGTCTCAACTCGGTTAGAGTGGTGAGGGGATGGGATTTACCGATATGAGACACACACAAGTGGAAACATTTGTCCTCTTCTAGGGAGGGAAGTGCACTCCAACCCATCCAGTAACAGAGACGTCTAAAGACGGGAGAGTGTGGGTTGATATAATGCTTCAAAAGAGGGATAGTCTATCGGATCAAGAGGCAAAACTCCTTATGTAAATGCTGATGTATATAGTATTTCAAAAAAAACTTCAACAAAGTGGACATGCATGATTGAAAATAAAATGTCTATCGGGATGTACATATTTGTATAGTCAATGCAGCTAGATGACTTGACTACACTGGTCATGTATCCTTGGCTAGGTTTCTACACTGGCTACCACCCATTCTTCTATTCACTATTTCCTCTCGAACTAGTTGCCACTTGAACATACAAGCGAATACCCCCTTCCCCGAGGAAGCAGTTGTTGGATTGTGGAATCATGGGATTGTCATGCTAGAGAAATCAGACTCCTTATCATTTCAGTTGAGGGGAGCCATTATCACATATGTTGTAAAGTCAGATTTATAGTCATAAGGGTTTGTGTATGAGTTGAAGTATTCTGGCCTGGCTATTGAGGAGACTTGAGCAGAGTTTTGGGATTCTCAAAGGTTGTTGTGTTTCAAATATGATCCCTAATAAGGTTTGGACCACACTAAAATTCCAAAGATCCAACTTGAGCTCCAAACTTTGATTTTTGAAGACAATTTTAAGAATTAAATTCGATCCACTTTCTTTCCTTTCCTTTTCTTTGATTTTCATTTTCTGCACTTACTGCATAAGTATTTGTTTGGGACTAGCAAAGGCAAGTATGGGGGAGGGGTGATGGAACTCCATTTCATCACCTATATTATGTCAATTTGACCTTAAAAACTCTAGCTAATGCATGTGAATAGCATTAATTGGACAAATGAACATTCATTCTTTTTATATAAATACTATATAAAATATTGTTTTTATTGCTAAAATTATAAAATAAATAAAAGAAAATAAATAAATTTAAAAGTTATTTTATGATCCTAAACCCCGAGACCTAGGTATCTTGATGACTAGGTTGACAAGGAATAAAGTAGGGCGATACAAGGGCCAATAATTCATTAAAATTTTCATTTATTTATTCATCATTTATTCATTTTTAGGACCTATTTTATTTTCACTTTTTATACCTCAAATAAAGAAACTTTGTATATGAAAGTTGTAGATAATAATATATTAAAAAAACAAAATTGATTTCCTATAAAAATAATATACAGTGTACTTTTTATACTCGAAATAAAATCCCAACGTTCCATGCCTATATCTCTCAAATAAAAACTGAAAATATAACAAAATCACCTTTAATTGAAAATAACTTTTAATAAGCTATTTAATGAAGGTGCTTTCATATTTTTTAAAGTTAAGGTATGAAAGTTAGGTTTTGGACCCTTATTGGATAATATATGTAAGCAAAATATTTTTTTATTTATTCTTATTAATTTTATAATCCTATATTTTTATAATTTTGTAAATATTATTTCTAATATATGTACATATTAAAATTAGAATAAAACCATAGATAAAACACTTAAATAAAATAAAATACAAAAAATACATAGGTGAATATATATAGTACATATACCTATATAATATACACCTATATTTATTGAAGTGTAAATAATACATCAGAAAAATATAAGAAAAATATATTATGTATATAAGAATAATTTATAAATTTATAAAATAAGAGAATAAAATAATAAAATCAAAAATACAAAATAAAAAAATTATTTAAAACATAGGTAAATATACCTATAAATAAGACCCTAAAAATAACTTGTAATAAATAACCTCATAAAATAAATTAAATTCATAATAAAATACTATAGAAAATAAAAAAATTATTTTATAACTTAAAATTAATAAAATCATTTATTATTTATTATGTAATTTACAAATAATTTTAGGTTCCTTTTTTCCTGAACCAAGGACATCTTTTAGTTGACTACAGGTCAACTGTATGTCCTCTACCCCGATCGTTCTGACAAATCACATGAGCCATCTTTCTCAATTTTTTTCGCATTAATACATTGCTCAGAGAGGATGGGAGCCTACATCTACCATCCACGCCCAGCACCCCTCTTCCACTAGATCTCCTTCTTGCGCATGAGATCTCGCCTCGAACCTCACTCCTTCACTACATATACAAAGACTCCCCTTCTCTGCCATTTTCATTTGGCTTGGTTTTTCCCTTGGTTTGTAACCCTCTGAGCACCCTCAATCTTGAGTCTTGTGACAGCAAACTCGTCCCGCACTTCGTAACGGGGGAGGAGTAAGGTGGAGGGTTGATCCCACCATCTCTGGCCACCTTGTCGTGAGGTCCATCTCGTGGTCATGGGCCACTTGAGGTTCTTTATTTCTTTGTTCTTTTAATGCAATTTAACCTTAGATCTAGTTTTGGTTGTCTTGTTTTGCATTTCTAGCTTAAGTCTAGTTTATAAGTCATTACCGAAGCTCTTGAGATCCGGCCACTCCACGACACGACGAACACCCATCAATAATAGTTAGGTCCTTGCTCTCTTTTGCTATTGTTTTGCTACTTTGTTTGTAAGACCTGGAGGAGGCATTTGAGCCTCGGATTTTGTTAAAGGGGCATCCCTAGGTTGGCTAAAGGAGCTTGAACTCCAATGGCTCAATCATCAGCCTTCGGACGCATTTGAAGGACCTAGGTGATGTGGGAAGATTGCAGGAGTATTACCATACCCTCGACGAAAACGTAGGTGGTCGGAGTGGCCCGCTTCGTCAATTCCAAACTCTCTTGAGGCGAGTTCATACCTTGTTCATACTCCACCGTCCAGCACCATCGGATAAGGAGCGGTTCTTCCATAGAAGCAGTGTGCATCGAATCATGTAGAGCATTACCGTTGGATTTCTCAAGGGGATATAATCTACACCGCAAGGTTCAAAGGGGCATCACGGGTCGTAGTGGCGCCATGTGTTTAAGTGGGCACCATCGAACCATCCATCAGCGCCTAGGGATAAATTTCACTCGTACACCACATTTTTGTATTTTGATGAAATAGTTCAGTAAATATTATAACTATTTTAAAACATTTTGGAATATTTGCTTCAAAACCCCGCTACTTTATTGTAATATCACTTAGATCCATGCTAGTGAGGCTCATGTATCTATACACGTGGACTTGTTTATTTTGCATCAAGGTCTTTTCATGTTTATGTATTTTGCTTGCCCTGAAACTTTCACAGATAGTTCAAAAACTATGGGATATTTGCATTTCACATCTCAAGTTTATTTGATATTACATTTATTTTTTTCCAGGACTTATATTTTTTATTGATTTGATCTATTTATTAGATATATCACTTGTGTTTCAAAAATCGCCAAAATATGGATGTAGGTTCCTGATTACTTATAGTTTTTCACCATATTTTTATTTCTACAATTAGGAATTTTAATATTTATTAAAAATCCAATAGAGCACAACCATTCCCTATTTATCTTATAAAATAACAAAAAAATATAAAACATTTTTGAAAAATTCCAAAAAAAGTATGTTTTATGTTTATCTATTTATTTTCTAACACTATAAATAAAAAATCCTAAACTATAAAAATGGAAAACCTAAAAATTAAAAAGCTCCAAAATCTTTTATAAAAATCTAAAAAAATCTCAAAAATTCCAAAATATTATTTTTTATTTTATAGATTTTTTTTTATATTATGGTATGTCTATTAAAATTGCTTTAAAGAATTTTGGACCTATTTTGCTATTTTTAATCTTTATTCCAATTTGGGTATTTATTAAATCCTTGATTGGAGATTTTTGACTTTACATATATACATATATATATATATATTAGTAAAAATCACTAAAAAATTACAAAAAATAGTAGAAAAATATTTAAAATCCGAAAGATTTTATTTTTTATATTTTGACTATTTTTAGTTCTATTCATAATTATATTACGCTATATTGTTTACTTATAGTCTTATATTCCCTATATTAGCTATTTAAAAGAAAAAAGAATATATGATTGTAAAATATAAAATGAAAACTAAAATTAGAAAATTAAAATCCATAAAAATATAAAATCAAAAATATAAAATATAAAATTAACCCACAAAAAAATTAAAAAATAGACAAGAAGATCACAGATCACATTTCTTGCACCTTATCGCATAATCTATCCAATTTTGCTCCATGGGTTCAAGCTCTACACGTACTTACACATCTACACACTTTTGTTGTAGAGTTATAATAAATTTGAACTCCGCACTTTGATTTCATTGCTTGATTTATTAGTGGATTAATTGTTAAATTAGTCCAAGGTTCTCGTCAGTCACTTCAACGACTGTGCTCCCGTCTTGTATGGAACATATGACCAATAGAATTTCTGGCTTGTTCACTCGTACATGACATGGGAGAACTACTGTGAGTTCACTGAGTTTGTGATGTGTTATGAGAGACAACAAGGCAGGGAGCATATAGATCCACCACGGAACTCTTGATCCAGAACACCACATGGCTAGGTAATTTACATTTTTTTCATTTATTTTTGTTAATAAATATATCTTTAGTTGTTGTAAGACGGAAAATAGTTCTTTAATTTTCTAGAACCTTGTCCATCGCCAAAAGTTATTTATATTAAAGAAATCATGTCTCATTATTCATTATCTACATTTTTTGAATCAAATAACTCATCTCAATGTCGTTCATTGTCTTCCATGAGCAAAACATGTGTTCTAAGTGTAGTTAACTTAGCTATTTTTTTCTAATTCCAACATTTATTGATCATCAATTAATAATAACAACGATATATTCGATATAACCAATATGTTCGATATAAGGGTCGTAGATGATCGATACATGTGATTTAAGTGTATATTTATAAGTTAATGTCCTAAGAACATGGATGAACTCCATTTCTAATATCCATAAGTCAGCGATCAACATAAACAGCAATATATTCAATATGACTGATATGTGCAATATATTGGGTATAAATGACTGATATGTGTGATATAAGTGTGTATTTATAGGTTTTTTAATATTTTAATGGCTTGAACAATCTTAATTTGCGAAAAACGACAAAAAGGAGGTTTTTTTAGCCATTTCCAATATTTCTACAGATATCATCGATATATCTCGATATATCTTTTTCTGGACGATCAATATGATATTGATATTTCGAATCTTGTTGTAAAATAAGTATAGAAAAATATTAAACATGCATAACAACAATACATAATAAAGATATCATATTACACTAACATTTAGCTTCTAGAACATATACATATGGTTGAATGCTTGAAGAGCTTGGAATAATTAATATTTTAAAAAGTTTAGATAGTGTCAATGTCTTGAGAAACATTCTCTTCTTTTTTATTGAAGAGCTTGGTAACTAAATTATTCTTAGAATTCTTGTCTAGCTTTTTTTTAAGATATGCTATCAGTTGTTGTTATGCTTCATTATTTTCTTCCCCATACTCTTCTTCTTCTTCGTCTCCCTCCTTAGTTCGTGCCTTTTCCGATCTACAAAAAAAGGCTAAGTTAACTAGAGGTAGTGCACATTTTGATTAGAAGTTTAAAGTTAAATTTGATTCTTGTATAAATGTTCTCATATAAGATCTCATGCTAGCCTCGACATTATGTAGTCTAGTAATATGGATACCCAATAAGGAAATACCCTAATCACATGTATTAGATGGTCATGAACATTGGTGCATGCTAATATGAGTCTGATGAAGACTGGGAATTGACTCCATGTAATGTGGAGGAAGGCCATCAAGCCCATACTTCCTCGACATGATTCCCACCTCCCATTCATATGATATATATTTAACATATGGTCAATGATATCGCATATAACAATATTAAATAAAATGATCAAATGTATTCTCTAACTAAGTACGTGTTACTGCAAGACCTTATCAAAATGAGCATGAGCCTCCTCATAGATCTCAACCTATTTGTCTACAAAGAGTTCATAGTACTAATCCTAAAATTTAAAGTTGTAAAAAAAATACCATTAGAGTTTAAATGCATATATTGATATAAGAAACATAAAGCACTTACTTGAACTTCTCCTACCTCAGGAGCGGACCACATATTCCCATAGTCATTCAAACAGATGCAAGTCTTGGACCATCACTCCCTAACAGTTGGTCCACTGTGCAACTTGGTAGCATGTAAAATAAAATTACAAAAGAAAGCGACAATATGTTAATATGATTTTAATCCTAACCATCTTTTCTGCTAAATCCATTTAAAGAATCATTTCTCTCCACCCTTCACAAGAAAAATGGGTGAAGCCCGCACCGTACAATAGTATATGAGAATGAGGATCTATTTGGGTATTTAGTATTTGGAGCCGTCTGTGTCTTTAGCTTGTTTGTATTTGGAGTGCGATATAAACTCCTCGAGGTTAAGATTCTATGTATTTTTTGATTTTTTTCCCTCCTCCGCATACATCAAAAATGATCATCGCCGTCCAAAGATGTGGCCCGGTCACAAGTGAACTTGTAAATCTGTGTCTACGTGATTTGCTTGTTTATGGTTGTACGTCTTTGATTTCACTACTCGCATGACAATAATATCTTGTATTTGATAAATAAAATAACATTTAAAAACTAACTAGCTCTATTTGATTGTGTCTTTTTGAACCGGTGGCCAATCTTATTTTTTATTTATGATAATTTGCCCTACTAGTCATCGACCTTCTTGCATATTCTACATCAGAACCAAACAAGTCACAAAATGTATGCATGCAAAAGGATATAATTATCAAAAATATGGTGTGTGTGTGTGTGTATGTGTGTGTGTGTTAAAGTTATAACATGTAAAAGAAATACTGATACATATCAAGACTACACCAAAGGGGAAGAAACCTCTTTTTCTCCTCAAATTAATCCATCTCATATTTTCAACGGGTGGACAAAACCTATGTTTAGTAAAATATCTGAAGTGATCATTAGTACCTTTTCTTGTATAAACGTTTGTCCCCACTTTACTCATATATCTAAAATCTGGTAATTTGATCATAGGATATGACAATAGATGATCAAGGTTGGTATACTTCGACAAAGATCATCTTTGAAAGTACACCAAAGATTCCTATATAAGGAAGAATAAGATTGCTTATAATTTAATATATATTCGGAGGACTATTGAAGATTTATAACACTAAAAAAGGTGATATATATCACTAACAACAACATTAAAGAGGATGACTATTGGACTCCTCCACAAAGTTTAGGAGCTTTATGTATGAGTAAGATCCAAGATCTAGATTGACTCTTCCAAACAAAAGTCGAAGCTAGCCAAGATTAGGAGAAAGCGAGTTAGGACCCGATGTGTATGTATGTGGCCACTCGATCCCATTGTGTTCTATTGTAGCGCAAGATTAAGAAGGGATACACATGTACACACAAGAATGCATGCACACATGTTAGGGGTGCTAATAGAATCTAAAACCTTCGAATCCATTTGGATTCAGATTCAATTCATTTTAAATGTTTCGAACCTGAACTCAAATCAAATTGTAAATGAATTAGCCAACTTTAATTCAAATTCGATCATTTTGAGTTTCGAATATTCAAATTCAATTCATTTTATTGCGAATTTGTAATGTTTGATTATTTAAAGCTCGTATCGATAATTTTTATATGAAAAATAATATAATTTTAAAGATTTATTATATAATTCTAAATTTGAATAAATATTACTAAAGCAAGTTGAAAAACGGTATAAGCAAGGAAAATATCAAACATATAATATATAATGTATACAAATACCCAATTTTTCCAGTTATTATATGTCCTTTATAATCTAAATACACTCTTTTTTCATGTGATAAAGAAATATATTTGCATGTTAAGGTTAACAAGATTAAGCTTACGTAGAAAATTACAAACTAATATTTTTTTGAGAAATAGATAGTAAAATATGACTTAGCCAGATAAAACCACTTCATTTATCACGAGGATAATTGATATCTAAAAACTATGCCATGAAACACATTTAGATATACAAAAGCAACAAATTACATCTCGGTGAGAAGAGCTTGTAGATAACTCATGTGATGATAAATGTTATCTTAACATTTATAGCCATCATCATGAATTGTCATATAAGGAAAACTAAAATAAAAAAAGATGGAGGAGGGATATCTATATAGGCGATGAAGCACGATGAATGTTAAATGGGAATTTGTGGTACCGTTGTCGTTGTCATTGTTTAACTCAGCCATGGCCGGTCCCAAATCCGGGTAAATGAGGAGTGTTGCATTAGGTAGTCAACAGCCAGCATAAAACAGTCGGAGTCAACTTCCTAAATAGCATTTTTAAAAAATACTATTTAGGAAGTTATCCCATGACAGTCAGATCTTTTCAACATGGATTTAAGCACTTGTGACGTATTGCATCGCCCGAATGCAATGAAAAATTGGCAAGGGCCACTACATCGTAGCTTGTATGTAGTTCAAAATTTGAAAGGGTTCCCGCATGAGGAACACATGCGAGTAATTAAGATAGTTTTGTTGCATCACCGTCCGAATGCAGTCCAAAATTTGCAAGGGTTCTCACATAATGGTCGCATGCGAGTAAAGAAGTTAGTCCAAAAGAAATTACAACGGAAGTTGCGGATTGGTAATTGTAATATTGGCACTTTAACTGAAAAATTGATGTATATAGTGGATACGATGGAAAGAAGGAAGATTCATATACTATGTCTTCAAGAGACTAAATGGGATGGAGAGTAAGCAAGGGAGATCGAGAACACATGCTTTAAAATTTGGTATTCAGGTAAAGATAAGGGTAGAAACGGTGTTGGAGTGGTTGTTCATGAAGATTTGAAGGTTTGTGTGGTTGAGGTGCAAATATTCAGGTATCAAATTATTTTGCTAAATTGGTACTTGAAGAAGAAATTCTGAATATCATCTCAGTTTATGCACCGCAAATTAGTTTAGATGAAAGGACTAAACAAGCTTTTGGGAGGATCTGGATAAGATTTTACAAGGAATCCTACAAAGAGAGATGATCTGCATAGGTGAAGATCTTAATGGACATGTGGGAAAAGATGCTTCAGGGTATCCAATTGTTCATGGAGGACCTGATTTTGGAGATAGAAATGAAGAAGGAGAAGTCATTCTAGATTTTGTAACGGCATATGATCTTTTCATAGCAAATACTCTCTTCAAGAAGAGGGAGAAGCATTTAATTACTTATAAGAGTGGGCCAACTAGAACACAGATAGATTATTTTGCATTGAGGAGAAGAGATTTGTTGTGTTGTAAAGACTACAAAGTAATCTAAGGAAGGAATTTGACAACCCAACATCACTTGTTAGTCTTGGATGTATAAATAAAAGGGTTGGTCAAGAAAAGGAGGGTTCCTAAGATCACTAGAACTAGATGGTTGAATCTTCCACTAAAGCAATTGAACTTCGAGGAGAAGGTTTTAGAAGACTTATATTGGGATTATAGCGGAAGTAAAAACGAGATGTGGGAGACAGTGGCATCTTGTATCCGAAAGGTAGAAAAAGAGATGCTAGGCGAGTCAAAAGGATGAGCTCCATGTCAAAAAGGCTTGGTGGTGGAGTGAAAGGGTGCAAGAGAAGATAAAAATTAAAAGATCATGCTTTAAAGCAATGTTTAAGGATAGAACAGAGGAAACTGTCACAAACTACAAAATAGTGAAGAAGGAAGCAAAAGAGATTGTCAGCGAAGCTAAGTCAAAAGCTTATGAAGTTTTGTATAAAAATCACGACTCTAAGGAGGACCAGAAGGATATATTCAGGTTGGCCAAAGAAAGAGAAAGAAAGATCAAATACCTTTCTCAAGAGAGATGCATTAAGAACAAGGAAGGCCACGTGTTTGTTACTCAAAAGGATATAGAGACTAGATGGGAGCAGTACTTCCATAAACCTTTCAATGGGAAAGAATAGAGAGATCACTTTGGGTAATCTAGCTAGTAGCGAAAGTTACTTGAACCGTACGGGCTATAGACGGATACAAGGAAAGGAAGTAGAGGAGGCTTTGAAGGCTTTGAGACCTGGAAAATGTGTAGGATGAGATGACATCTCTGTAGAAGTATGGATATTTTTAGGTAAGCACAATTTGACTTGATTTACAAATCTATTCAATATTATTTGGCGAAGCAAGAAAATGCCTGAAGATTAGAGGAGGAGTATCGTGGTGGCCCTTTATAAGAATAAAGGATACATCAAAATTGTTCAAATTACAGAGGTATCAAGCTGATTAGTCACACTATGAAAATTTGAGAACATGTGATTGAAAGAAAGTTGAGGTAAGTTTTCAACGTAAAAGAACAATAATTTGGATTCATACCAGGTCGCTCGACTATTGAAGCCATCCATCTGTTAAGGAGAACAATGGAGATTTATAGAGCTAAAAGGAATAACCTCCATTTGATCTTTATTGATTTGGAGAAGGCTTATGATTCTGTTCCACGAGAGATATTGTGGAGAGTTTTGGAGAAGAGAAAAGTACATGTCATATACATTAATCTCACAAAAAGGACATGTATGATCGGTCTTTATCTTGTGTAAGGACCTCATCTAGGATGACTGACTATTTTGACATCAACATTGGTTTACATCAAGGTTCAACTTTGACTCCATTTCTTTTTACTTTGATTATAGATGTATTGGCAAGTCACATTCAGGATGAGTTACCTTGGTGTATGTTATTTGTTAATGATATTGTATTGATTAACGTGACTAGAGACGGAATAAATGAGAAGCTTGAGGTCTGGAGACATGAGTTGGAGACTAAAGGATTTCGTATAAGTATGGATAAGATGGAATATATGGAGTGCACATTTGATGGAAGCAATGATGAAGGAATCGAGGTGAATATTGGTAATTATAACATTCGGAAGAGAGATTCTTTTAAATATCTTGGATCTATTTTGCAATATGATGGGGATGATGGAGATGTTACTAATAGAATAAATGCAGGTTGGCTAAACTGGAGAGGAGCCTCTGTTGTCCTCTGTGATAAGAAATTTTCTTTAAAAATTAAAGGAAAATTTTACACAAGCAACCGTGAGACTTGCTATGCTCTATGGATCTGAATGTTGGCTTGTGAACCATAGACATGTGCAGAGAATGGATGTTGCAGAAATAAAAATACTAAGGTGGATGTGTTGACACACATGTAAAGATCAGATTTGGAATGATGCAATCAGAAAGAAAGTTGGTGTAGCTCCGATCGAGGATAAGATGCGAGAAAACCGCTTAAGATGGTTTCATCATTGCAAAGAATATCAGCTGATGCACCAGTTAGGACATGCGAGTGTTGAGATAATTGAGCCGGCTAAGAGAGGGAGAGGACGGCCCAAGAAGTGTTGAAAAGAAACTATACAAAGGGATATTAGTTTTGTGGATATAAGCTCGGGATTGATCCATGATAGATATAAATGGAGGCAAAGAATCCCTGTAGCCGACACTACTTAATTGTGGGAAAAGGCTTTGTTATTGTTGTTGTTGTCGTTATTTTCGAGTACATGGAGATTGAGTATCATTGTCTACATGGATTTGTGGGATTTCAATAATGACAAAGAAAAGGGAAAAGGTGAAGGAATGCGAATACGTGAATTAAATGTGGGTGTGGAATTGGAATGGAAATCTTTTAAATAAGTTCTTTCCTACTAGATGTCATGATAATATTTTCTACTTTATCTTTTTATATTAGATATTTTGACTTTAACTAATAAGATTATAATCCGTTGATATTAAGTTAGGAATTGGCTTAAAGTTTTTTTATTCTCTTAATGCATTGAAATTTTTAAAAGCACACTAAAGTTGGCAATCGTACTTATACTAAGTAACTCATAGTCAATTTAATATCGTTAGGATAACGCAATAAGTAGAGATGAGAATATAATAGATACACAGATGACCACCCCCCCCCCCCATGACGATGTGTTTCGGTTTCGAACAACTTTATCTTTGTTTAAAATATGGGTTAATCTTCTATCGTAGGAATTTAGAAAAACTACAAAAAAATCACAAATTGATAATTAAATTGGGTTTGGTTATTGAATATGAGTGATTAGACTGATACGAAGATAATAACGTGAGGGCGTCATGAGCTAGAGGGACTTTTGGTATATTGAGTGGTGGCTCAACTTGAACTTAAAAATATAAAAAGAAAGATATTAGGTCACACTACAAGAGCTGTTGCATATACATGCCATGCAGCGACAAACCACATCCATATAAGATGGGAGTAAGGAAATCAAGTCAGTGAGGTCTCAGTGTGGTACATTATATCAATGGAACCTATGTATGAAAATAAGTTTAAGAATAATTACTTAATCGAGTATAGTGATGGGATTTGATAGTACCTTTAGATGTTAGCTACAATAGAATTCATGTGGCAATCTTTTCTCATGTACTTAGCGGACACAACATGATTAATAATTTTTAAAATAAAAATTAAAATAGAAATGAAAAATCCTTTAATCCTATTTCCATACTATGACATTTTATGTTTTGTGATACAATGCAAATATTAAAATTTTCAACGTGAACTAATTGATATTCATGTTTTTTTCATCTATTTACTTACAAATGAATTTGGATTAAATGCATGCCAATTCTTTGATACTATTATATTAAGTCCTCACATAGGAACATTCAGGCAGAATCCGAATTGATCCATGATGAGGTTGTAACATGTGTATCTAAATACGTATGTATTGTATACTTGTATGTATGTAATATATAAAAATAATAATATATGGATGTATGTGTGTGCATAATTATTGAATCGAACTATTATCAAACAAATCCAGGTTTATTCAAATTCATTTCATTTCAGAATCGAATCCATGAGTTAAATTCGATTTAGTTCATTTCATTTCGAATCAAAATTTTTTCGAATCTTTATCGAACGAATCCTAATCGAACTCGAATGATTCGATTAGCATCCTTACGCATGTGCATGCACGAGTACACACACTCATAAACATGCATGATCTTTCGATCATATCATCTACAATCAAGCATCCTATTTGATCCTCGCTACCTTTAACTAATAAAAAGAATATTAGTCATTACATAGAAATTGATTTGTTCGTCTTTTTCACCTATAATATAAACATAATGCATGACACAAAGACTTTCCTCTGGATCAACGTACATACTGTTCATTTTTTCGACTACAGATCCTTCGTATATCAAGTGCAATTCTAATTCCTAATCAGCATTTCTCATAATATATCAACTGCTGTTATGCAGGAATGCGCATGAGCCGCTCGATCAAGATCGAGCTGCTCGCGCGAAATCCAAACTTTGTAAGCCCTTACCGTGCGAACCGCTCGATCTTGATCGAGCAGCTCGTGCGTATTCCCGGGTTACAGCAGTCCCGCTCTCTTATAAAAAGAGGCGGTGGAAAAGCTTCAGAATTTTGGTTGTGCTTCTAATCTACTTAATCAGGACCATTTTGCATGAGGGGATTTGCGGATATGGAAATGATATCAATTTTAATTTAAATAAAAAAAAGTTAATTTAAAAGCGAATGCGAATATGGATAATAAAATCGTTGTGGAATAGGTATCGTAGATTTATTTGTATCTCTTACCAATTATGTGTCACACGTTCCCTTCATTGCTTTCCCTTTCATTCCAGCTACGTATTGGACCCCCAAAGCATCGAATATGAGCTTTCCTTGTAACATCCACTTGCATGTATACGACCAGTGGCTTATCTCCCAAGTGGCTATGGATATTAATACGCAACGTTTTCTATGGTTAGTAATGTGCATAAACAAGTTTGTAAATATCTCTTAGGTGCCGTTCGTCCCACTCTTTATCTTTCCAAGTGGGTTTTTCTTTTTTAATATATTAAATAAATTAATTTTATTCCATCTATTCCATCAAAAAATAATTTATTATACCATCATATCATCTAAAAATTATAAACTACTCTACTTCTACTTACTTTTTCCAACTCCAATACAATCACATCACAATAACAACTCACTTTTTCAAACTTTAATACAATCATATTACAAGAAACACACTTCTAATCCACCCCCAGTTTAACCCTCTATCCAAACACCAAAACTCAAAAATGGGTTACCTGCTACCAGTTTAACCCACCTAAACCCACATACCAAACACACCCTTAGGTGACGTACGGCAAACAGGGTAAAATCTCTTTTAGGGAGTTTACCCTATTTTTTCTCACTTCTATGTGAGTCCTACTTTTTATCTTTTTAAAAAATTAAATAAATCAATTCTTTATCATCAATTCCTTCAAAAAAATAATATATTATACAATTATATCATATAAAAATTATAAATTACTCTAGTTCTACTTACTTTTCCAAACTTCAATACAATTATATCATAATAACTACTCACTTTTTCAAACTTCGATACAAAACTCACTTCTAACTCACCTCCAGTTTAACCATCTATCCAAACATCAAAACCCAAAAATGAATTATATGCTACCAGTTTAGCCCACCTTAATCCACGTACCAAACACACTCTTAATGCACAGCCACATTAAATATTCCTATTTCGACACCGTAAGCCTAAAAGGATGCGCTGTATGTTTACAGACGTACCCTGTAAAACTGATGTACAGATACGGTTACTTGAGGAAAATAAAAACGTGATATCCATATCTGTATAAACTTGTTTTAAGCGGATATTTGATATGATGTGAGAGGATAGAGAAGAGAGGAGGGCAAGTTGTTGGGATTGGTGGATGATCGGAACCGATGGAGTGAGCAGAACATCCATCTGTGGAAGCAGAGCAAGAGCTCCTCACATCGTCCACTTGTAGTCGTTTGATGGTGAGGCGACCCAACTCCCCTCTGCTGGAAACCACGCCCTCCTTTAAAGGGCACGGGCTTTCTTCTTGCCTTCACAACCTCCCATGGAAACGCTGTTGCTTTTTTGGGGTAATTTAGCATGCCGTCTGTAAGAAGCGATGCTATTTTCTTATTGGGATATTATTGCATTTCGGCCCTACAGATATTACATGATTATGCATGTCCTACTGCTGTCAGCATTCTATATTGGACCATATATTGGTCGTTATTTATATTGCAGACAAACGAGACTTTCCTCACTTTTTTTCATCTTGTATGTACATGTTCTTCACGACTTCTGTGCGTCCACAACTGACATACCAGCACTCTAGACTACTGCTTCTACCGATCATCTGTCTTCACCGAGCATTGACTTCTTCGTCAGGGAATATACTTCTTCTTTTACGACCCCACTACTACTCCGCGTTGGACTTCTTCTATTGCAACTCTTCACCATGCACGACTTAGATAAGTTTCGATGACCTGGTATCGCATCGACTCTGCAGGCATGGCAGAGATATGTTCCGGTGATCTGAAAGTCGCGGACTCGTCCTCGAGTGAGGTCTTCTACCAGCAGCGGACATATATTCTTCTTGTGATGTATTGTGTGAAGATGTGACATGTACCTTTTTATTTTTATTGCATGCTGCAACTTTCTCAACTCCAGCTTGAGGGAGAGAGTTAAAGAATTTAATAGAGTGGTAATTGGATCTCTCCAAGATCCAATTACCACCCACTTATGTTTAGTCCCACATGGATGAGCCATGGGACTCTGGTCTGTCTGTGGAGCTACATAAGGAGTCATGCATCTCCTGTACACATGGAGAAGTTTAATAGACACACATATGGCCATTTGAGGCCTTCTCCCATGGTTTCATCCCGCTCCTTAGGGAGTAGGGTTCCATGTAAATCTCTAGTTTTCATGTTTATATTCTCCTTGATTTTTGCTCTGTTTATCGATTCGCTTCTGCTTCTTAGATTTCAATAGTATTAAATTAACTATAATAATTAATTAATTGCTAAGTTAATATCTATGTTAGAAAATAAAGTGAAAATAGAGGGTATGCGATGATGTGCAAGCAAAAATAAATAGAAATGGAGATCGAAATATGTCATTATCTATTTTCAATCCTCAATTACATCGTCAATACATCCTCAAAAGAAATCACATATCAAGGATGATTTCAAGAAGTGTTTTCAATTAAATATCTCAAAAGCAGGTTAAAAAGAGTCAATGTATCAAAGGATCATCCTGCGATAATTTTCTCAAAATAGTTTGGCCCCTGATTTTTACTATACTTTAATCCTCAATTAAATGGATTTCAATCACACAATATGTGAGGGAATTAAAATTCCTCCTTAATTATACCCCTGCAAAGATTAATTCTCGAATACTATGATCAATTATCAATATACAATTAATCAGATTAAATATCCCACAATTGAATCCATGTAGTTTAGATCACGAATTTCCTCAAATAAATAATATTTAATCATAATAATTATTAGAAAAATAAATAGTTAATTCTCTTCCTTGTTGTTCCTGCAAAAGAGAGTGAATTTGTCAGCAAAATACCATGCACAATGTGTCAAAAGAGAGCCTGCATAGATTAATAGGTTCATAAAAGAATAATCATCAATAAATATTCTCTAATGTGTTCTCGGAGTATCTAGAATGGAAGAGCGTACAACAAGCTTCAATTTGGTATATTATGCAAAAGAAATAAAGCTCATATGGATAAGATATGATAAAATGAAGTGTCAGGGACTAAATTATAATAAAAAATATTTTCTTCTTAAAAAACCCCTCTAGGACTTATTTGCAATATTCAAAACTTGTAGAGGCTTTAGTGCAATTTTTCCAGTGCCATGTGCCTTGCACGTGCCTCGGTTGGTGGGGACCCTCTGTATTTTATTGGAATTAAGGGAGCCTCTTTGCAATATTCCCAGTGGCACACGTGTATTGCATGTGCAGTTGGAGGGGTGCATTCGCAAATTTTCCTCACCCTTCGTGCTGCTCACATGAAGGGGGAGCTATGACAGGCAGTGGCACGATAGCCGAGGGTGGTTGAAGAGGCGGGTGCAGCGACGAGGCTCACGCTCAGGAGGTTTCAAGGTGGAGGTGCAAAGGCAATGGGAGGCATAGACAGTGAAGCTGGAAGCATCTGAGGAGGAGCTGACGTAGAGCGGTGAAGACTCGAGTCCGTGACGATGGAAAAACATATGCGGGTCCAAGGGATGGTGCACTACGTTGAAGCAACCGCATAAGGTGACGCTAGAGAAGGGCACGAGGGTGTTGATGGGCGATGGTGCAAGCTATGGAGTGGCCGATGGAGGTAGCCATTGAAGACGAAGTTGCAGGCGAAGGCATGAGATGGATTGTTCGAAGGTGGTTTTGATTTCACAGGTGGATGCAAAGGTGGAAGAGGGTAATTCAAGGAGAGGACTAGAAGGGGGTTTGCCTGAAGAGGAGGAGCTTGGTGATGCTTCAATTTTGCCTCAACCATGGGTGGCTACATCGAGGTGTGGCTATGTGGAGCAGCGACAGAGGTCGAAGACCTCTGGATCACACCGCATGAGGGGGTTGAACAATCGATGTCACTGGTATTGAGGATGAAGGGAAAATGAAGAGATGTTCGAAGGGGATGAATGTTTAAAAGGGAAACGAGTAACTGCTCGGAGATGGGGAGGCTATGTGGTGGAGCGTAACGATCATGGGAGGGGAGATGGGGGCAATAACGAGGAGGAGGTTGCGATCATTGAGGGAGGAAGGGAAGCGGCAGGAATGGCAAGGGAGAGGAGATGGGACATGTGCATGGTAGGATGGGTCGGAGGTCATGTGCAAATCACGTGACTTGGAGAGGGTGAAAATGGAGAGAGAGAGAGAGAGGAAAGAAAAAAAGAGAAAAGAGAGATGAGAAGAAAGAAAAAGGGAAAAAGAAAGAGAGAAATAAAATCAAGCTTGTAAAAATCGGCCGACTAGTCGAGTCGGGGATGTAGCCGACTCAACTATGCCTAGTCGGGGATGTAGCCGACTCAACTATGCCTAGTCGGCCATTAGTCAGTCATCCCGTCTCGGGCCAACTAATCAGCCGATTTTTACATCAAGCTTTTATTTTTTTATTTTTTCTTTTTTTAAAGCAAACTTATTCTAATATGCTTAATGTTATATTTAAAGGCAATACTTCTTTTGTTTCATTATGTAAGTATAGAATATATATATATATAGACACACACACACACAAATCTATGTTAATACATAAGCAAACTTATTCTAACTTGTAATGTTATATTTAAAGCCAATTACTTCCTTTATTTCATTATGAAAGTATAGAAAAATTACAAATCTATGTATAAAAATGATTTATATATTGAAAATAATTAAAAAAATCAAAATCGATTAATGGCCGACTAAATCCGATGAGTCGCCCGACTGCAGATTAATCCTTAGTCAGTGACCCTACCGACCGAGTACCGATTGCTGCGTTATGCAACCTTGAATAAAAAACTAAAAAGTAAACTATTTAAAAAATAAAAAACTAAATATAAATAAAAATATAATAAAATAAAATAAAGGATTAAAAAAAGTAAAATAAAATACAAAAATAAATAAAGATAAATTAAAATAAAAAAATAAAATAAAAAGAAAAATTGAAAAGAAAAAGTAAATGAAGTAAAATCAAAAGGTGATCAACATGAAAGTTGTTTGTTTCGATGAGATCTACAACTTTTATAAAGGATCCAAAATCAAAAGAGGTCAATTTTATAAAAAAATATTTTTGGAGGTACTCTATAGATAATAAAATAACATTTTTTATCATTTTTGTGATTTTCCGTATTTTAATTGGATTTTAATTAGAGAATTAATTTATATACAATATATTTGTAATTAATATATTTTTATGGATTTTGTATAGGTTATAAAAAGGTAAAATAAAATTGAAAAAGATAAAATATGTATAAAATATACATTGTCAGATTTTCGTATTTTCTCTTGATTTTCTGATTTCTATGGGTTTTAATTATTTATGATAAGTTAGCTAAACAATCAAAGAATATAATAAAAAAGAATTAGATAAAAAATAATTGATTTTTGTATATAAAATAATAAGCCCAATAAAGCAATAAAATAGATTATTTAATTACAGATTTTAACTCTGATTTTAGCACATTAATAAATGTTGATAAATACAAATTAAGGGGATTAATTAGTGAATTGTTAATGGAATTTTGCTAAAACAACCATATAGAGTAGATGAAACGTAGATTCAACACACCCCTATGCTTAGTTCCTTGTTTGTCCTCAAGCATATTTCTAGTGAGTTAGAAGGTTCAATCTCCAGAATCCTTGATTTTAGTGGTCCTAAAATTCCAAGCTCAACCAAGTTCTACTCAAAAGGAATCTAATTTTTCTAATTATCAAAATCTCTGTACATATAGCATAAGAGATATAACATTTATTGCATAATGCAATCATGAGAGTGGAGTCGAAACATCATCTAAAGTCCTGATCCAAGAGACACTCTTCAAGAACCAATCCTCAACGCTAGAGAATAAATCAGTTCTTGCATTCAATCTGTCGTCTCAGTAGTTTGTCAGACTTGAAAATAAATCCTGAACTAATACATGTCGCAAAAGCCAATTGAGCCCCCAAATCATCTGTTGAATCATATCGAGCTCACCGGAGCAGATCAGTACCTACGGAGGATGCCCATCAATCTGTTACAACTATCGAATCGAAGAAAGACCATCTGTAAAGCCTTGAACTTGTCGTATTCGGATCCTATATAATAAGATCATGCTCGTCAAGAGGAAACCATCGGAATTTGTTTCGTGTGAATCGGACTTCGTTTCGATTTGTTATGAATTTCGGAAGAAAGAGAAGGAGGGTTAAGACGTCATTAACCCATAATGACTATCATTAAGACTAATTAAACATGATTAAAGATACTAATTATGGATTAAAAACCACTCATGATCATTAGCAAACACTAATCAATAGTTAGCAAAAGATAAGCGTAAGCCGTGAAAGTTAAATCGTGATTAGTGAAAGTTAATCACGATTAGTGTTAATTAAGCATCATTAGTGAATCTAGAATCCTCTAGAATGTTCTAACTTAAACCTCAAGTTTGAAATAAGTTTTGGCTAAAATCATGGGCCAAAACCATAAGCCGCTAAACCATGGTTAAGGTCTAACCCACGGTTTTCTAACCATGGTTAGTGGTTTTCGGGAGCCTATAAATTGACCGCCCTACACATTCATTCTCTACGATTCCCACTACCACCACCACCACCTCAAGGGCTAGGATCGAGAGGTCGGGAGGAGGAGTGGGAGGCGAGGAAGGAGCGCTAGCGAAGCGCTGCCGGGAGAACGAGGAGGAGAAAGGTATGATCCTCTCTTAGTTTGCTTTGTAAGCTAGGCTTTCAATTCATCATCTTGTTCTTACAAGTTTTGTTCTTGATTCATCTTTCTTTCCGATTCATTTTCTGTTGAGGTTTGAAAAGAAATCTGTGTAACACCCTACTTAGATGCGGACGGCTATGCACGCCAGTGAACCCTGTGATTCGTCACGCGTTCACTCATCTAGGACGCATGGTGTCTACCGATTCTCCATCGCTTATGTTTCTATTCTTTCAATTATGCATTTATAGTTATTTTGATGGATAAATATGTGTAATACCCTACTTAGGTGCGGGCGGCTATGCACGTCAGTGAACCCTTTGATTCGTCACACATTCACCCACCTAATATGTGTGGTGTCTACCGATTCTTCATCTCTTGTTGTTTGAGTATATTCTTTCAATTTCGTTGTTATTTTCCTCTCAATTGATTTTATAGAGGAAATTCTTTTCGTTTTTATTTTGAAATATGTCACGATATAAGGGGAAACTCTGCTGAAATTTTCCGAGAAATATGTCCCGATATAAGGGGAAACTCTGCCGAAATTTTCCTACAAATATCACCCCGTATAAGGGGAAGCTCTGCTGAAATTTCAAAGAAAATATGTTCTTGGCGTTCTCTGTATTCTTAACGTTCTTTGTGTTCTTCGTTCGTCCTTCGAGTTCTTGACACGTTCTTAGCATTTTTGAAACGAAAATGAAATTTGATCTTTTCAGGGGTTTTAAAACATCCTTTCTAAAAAAGTGAAACAAGATAAAGCCTTACATACGCAAGAGAGAGCTCGATTAGGTAACGAAATCCTTCCTTTTGTTGTTGGGTTTTCATACGAAATTAGTGAAATTCTTGATTTTATGTTCTTTGCTATGAAGAACCCTAATTTTGGCTATTTTTGAAAAAGTCTGAAGAGTTGCTTTGTGATTCCCACTAAAATTATGTTTAAGCATCAAATTGATGCGGTAGTTTTGAAAGTTAGGGTTTGGGAGTTAAAATAGGCATAAATAGGAGTATATATGCATATGAATAATATATATGTGAGTCTACACTAAGTGTTGCTGATTATGAAAATCGAAGACTTAACAAAAGAATTATATCATGGGAATTGATGTGGTTTGAGTTGGATCCTGAAAAAGATCCTCTGTCATGTTAGGATGACTGGGAGTAGAACTACAGGTCGGGCATGCAACCTGTAAGTTTGTCGGAAGGAACCCGTATTGGTGTTTCCCTGCCTAGGTTGTACATGGTTGCCTTGTTATGGTAAGTGCGCACGAAATGAATGATTTGCAACGCGTGGTACCGGGAGCCAATATCTTCAGCTTGAACGATGGAAGATGTGGTCGTGCCATGTGGAGGCACGGGTGGTTCAGTAGCAGCTGGGTCACGATAATATGTATTTAAAGCCGCTAGGTTATATGATTAAATGTTAGCCTGAGGTTTTAAGCAACCGAGTCCTCGAGGACGGTGTGCTCATTTGTTTTCCAGACCGAGGGTTTGAGACCCTATTTAATAAAAAAAGAAAAATTGTCAGGGTAGTATTGAAGGTTTGGTTGAGGCGACGTGCGACGGCATAATCTTACCAAGATCAACACAATCTCCAATCCCGAAGTGTCCACAGCTTTGGAGTCCAAGAATGGTGGGGTTCCACTGGACTAATCCCTGACGAGGAATAGAAAGGAATAGGACTTAAATTAACAAGAAGGAATCAAACCTTTTGTGATAACAAGTTTTGCAAAATTACACAATTTGTTTTCTTTTTCTTCTTCGTTACTTAGCATTCGCTAATTTTTATCCTGTGATTTATGGAAAAACCCAACAGGTGTTGGTGAGTCATCGCAAGGACTTTAAAAATCTAGCCAGCTTACATACTAGACATCCATCCAGCCACAGTAACTTTTCTTTAGAAGGTAGTTAGTAATGTTTCTGTATATTTCCTTCCAGCTGACGTACATGTAAAGGGTTGTAGTGGGACAATGGATCATGTAAACTTTATTTTGTGAATGGCAAAGTGTTGAAATATTTCCTTCTGAGTATTTTTATTTGCAGTCTGTTTCTGAATGTTAGTTTTGATTGCTGAATAAATTATTACTGAGTAACCAGATCCGGATATGGGAGGATCCGACGGCCTCGGAATTGAGGTCGTGACATCATCAGAGGATGGAGAACGGAGCAATCGAAGGAGACAAGGCCGGAGTTCTTCGCTATTCATCCTGGCCACATGCCTGTCCTTTGATCAAGAACATGGCCCAGATCTAATCTGGGTCGTCCGTTCTAATCGAAGCGTCATCGTCCTTGATCCATCCGATCCTCCACATGGTGCATAAGCAACGGCCCGACCAAAGGTCGTTTAAGTGGGTAAATTACAAAATCCATCTTCACCTTTTAGTGTTTATTAAAAAAAAGTATTGTAAATATTTATTATGATCAAAAGTTTGTGGATAAATTTCATTGCAACCCTCGTAGCCTTTGGAAATTGCAAGTGAGTCCATTGTCAGCTCAGCTCACGTGCCCCCCCACATGAGTTGGGTAAATATTACTTGCTCCCCATCCTGGGTTTTGTAATTGTAATCTAATATATAAAAATTGAGTTTCAATTCAACGCTTTGTGTATTTTTGCATGTGTCACCTCGTATTTAATTTATAGGTCAGCTTAATTATTTTTGTGTATGCTTTCTATTTTCTATAAATAGTTGTAGTGCTCCAAAAATTATTAAAAAATAGTGATAAATACCTGATATGATGCTCTTCCACACCATATTTTTCATTTAGATTTTTCACGCATCATTTATTTTTTAAAATTCAAAAGAGCACTTTTATTCCCCGCATGCCTTACCAATTACAAAAAAATTATAAAATTCTTGCTGAAAATTACAAAAATATATATAGTATTTATTACTATATTTTATCACTATTGGATATGTGAGCCCATGATGAGCCATTATGCAATAAATGTTATTGCAAATATCATTCCCTGATCTGAAATGAAGAATAATTTATTTGCATAATAGGCCCCTTAGTACAATTAGGGTTATGTACCTTGGCCATCTTAATGATCATATAGTTGTTGATTCAATTATTGAATCATAGAGGATGGTGCTTGGATGAATATCTAAGGAGCTATATTGAGGACTCATCAAGCACCGTCAAATGTGTTCTCTATAGGCTGATATGTAACCGGCCTATATTAAGAGATGATCTCCAGCCTGAGAAGGAGATTACAATCTTTTCTCTATAGGCTGATATGTAACCGGCCTCTTGATGTAGGTCTTGTGTACAGGAATAGAGATTCAGAGGTGTTAGATAAGTTAAGTCAAAGAGTTTACTTAACGATTGAGATAACCAAAGTCCTATGTTGTATGATGTCACGATATAGGCACACATCCTCTGACCGGAGACAGATGTGTTACTATATGTCTGAGTATGTACATTTCACTGACCAATAGGTTGATGACCTAACCAAGGTCTATACATCGATGTTTTGGTGTGCATGCAAGGGCATATGAGTAATACAATCTCTCAAATGGATCATATAGGTTCATTATTGAACTGGAAGATATGATCTCACTCATGAGATATTGGGAAGAATCAAATTCCATGTACGGTCATCTCGCTTTGGAAGCTTGACTGAATTTGTAGGTTTGATATATACTTTTGGAAAGTATATGATCAAAACCTTGGTATGATATATGCTTTTGAAAAGTATATGATTGATACCAACTCCCAATGATCGAATCAGAAACTTAATGATAAAACCCTGAAGGAGACAGTCCAAAAGAGATCTAAAACTTCAGGTTTATTCTTGGTCTTCCAGTATGTAGGATGTACAGGTATTAGGAATACCTAAGGGTGATGTGATCATAAACGATTGTATAACCATGATGCTTCCATTCTGAGGGAGTGACAAAATAGATCTGGATTTTAGTGACTCCTCTCATAGAGAAGTGATCTAATATTAGCCCAAATGTTGGACATTGATCTCAATGTGATTCAGATACAATGAGAAGATTAGATCTATGGCTTTGGTTTAATCAAACATCTATGGGAGGTCCACAAGATCTGGATTTGAGATGTGATCTCAATATCCAAGTCATTATATGTTGAATAATACAATCGTCATGTCCTTATCTCCAAGTATCTGCAGAAAAAGTGTCCTTGAAAGATTTCAAGGATAATTTCATTGTGGATATGTGTATTCGAGCATTGAGAAAATTGATAATTAAATGTGATTTAATTATCATGAATAATATGAATTTGATTCATATTATAAGGAGAGTCATCTGAGATAACTAAATTTGATTTAATTATCAAAGGTCTAAATAATGTGAATGTGATTCATATTATTTAGGCACATGAGAATAGAGATCTAAGATGATTAAATGTGATTTAATTATCATGAATATGAATAATATGGATAACACTATCCATATTAATCAGGTATATTATAAATATGATTTATAATATATTAGAGAGAGCATATTGTGATTTATATTTATTAATTAATTATTGATGTGAATTGGATTCACATTCGATGACTAATTGAAAATATAATTTACATTTTATTTTAGGATGTGAATGTGATTCACATTTTTCCAATGGCATGATTGCTATATTTCACAAGATAATTGAGGATTATTTTTTTGTAAAATAATTTACAATAATTGTTGTTGTAAATCTTGGATATATCATGAGATAATGAGATCTCATGAGATGATTGGTGGACGCCTCCCCCCCCCTTAGGGGATGTGGTTAGTCTCCTCATTATCTCCAAGACTAGCCAATTGATTTGATTTGAAATTAACTTATATTGATTTAACCTCTCCTATCCCTGTGAGAAAAAGAGGTATTTAACCAGTTCTCTTATACTGATATCGGGAGCCCAGAGAGAGGAAAGTCGAAGTTGAAGGAGTTCAAGAGGGATGTAGATTGAGAGAAAGATATGTACATCACTTATCAACCGCGGAAGAAGAAATTCCGTAGCCTATAAGCTCTAAGAGAGAAAGACTGATGGACTTAGCCATATAAGGTGAGCGCTAGGCCTCTTCTACTATATAAACTATCTAAATTCACTCTATTGATTTTAGCTTATAAGGACGTCACAAGACCACCCAACCCAGCCTACCTTCTTTCTTCCCCTGGAAAAGCGCTTTCTCTTTTCGCCAACTTGATCTTGCTTGAGAACAAGCGTAGGGTCGTAGAACCTCCTCGATATCTCTAGACTGACAGAGACTTCCAAAAAAAGCGGTCGAGACAAAGGCGGGGCTTTGAGCGGCGGCCGATCGGGAATCTTCTTCACGTCAAGGGCTATCAGGCTCTTTCCGGAAGTGCGATTCTCTCAGTGACTACTCTACTATATATTTGGTACCTTCTTTTTCAAAAGTCTAATAGCCCTTTCTTTTGAGGTGCGGGCACCCCTGGAGGGTCCTTCATCCCCCGGCAGAGATCCAACCCAGTCTCCAAAAGTGCCCCAATCTACTTGTCCTCAACTTCATTGACCTCCCTTCCCGGTACCATTCCGCCCTGATCTTGAGAACAGACAGGGCTGTCCAGAAATCACTGCAATGGCTTTCTTGGTTGAGGTGACGACGACTAGACAAGTGGCCATCAATTGTTTACGCTTGAAGTGGACCGTGGGTCAGCCACCAGAAGTAGTGCCCACACACCTATCTAGTATCTACGTACGAGTCGGAGTGAGGGAAGGCGACTAACTAATCTCAGCGGGAAAGTCCCCTGGTAGACGATTCCATTCCCTCGGAAATTCCGAGAAAAAGACAAACCGAAAAAAGCCCTTATAGGCGGTCCCTCGCTCTGAGAACTCAAGGTCTTTCAGGTGGCAAGCCAGAAAGAAGAATATATACTTGATGGTCGGAACAGCGATGCAATATATATTAATTTAAATTAAATTAATTATTATTGTGCTTTTACAACAATATCTTATCCACTGAAAGAAACACAAATCAATCTCATCCATTTATTGTGTGTTAACCATGGATTGTGATCCATGGATCCCAAAACCCTATATAAGAAGAGGCACCCCTTGCTCTTCAGGTTAAAACAACAAATTCTCTCTCTCCCTCTCTCTTTCTCCACATTCCAAGCCTCTCTCTCATAGTGGCCATCCACCATGGAGCCCTTGTGAGAGTCGTCATCGACGCTGCATCGTTGTTATGTTGTTGGATCATCTACTTATGGATCTCCATCTCCTTCGGTGCGCCTCGCTCGTGAAGAAGATCTTAGATCTTGTGTGACGAGATCAGGAGATCCGTTGCATGGATCATCATCATGGATTGCGAGGAGCACGCGTCTCATCAACGTGCTCGCAAGCGTCTCCTTAGTTGGATCGGATTTAAGACAGGAGGTCTCTTGGTTTAGAGACTCGATCTCAACCATGCTTCAAGAGGTAAACCTTATAGCTATTTATGGTAAAGAAGAAGTGATCCAAGAAGTGTTCTTGTATCATGTGGTTTCATCGTGTTTATTTTTTTTCAAATTTTGTTGCCCGGAGCAACTAGTATGACTAGTCGCTCCCGATCGCATTCGATGTGATCCTCACACTTTTGCGATACATTTAAGGGTCCTCCCATATCCTTCAAGTGGTATCAGATCCTTAGGTCGTAGATTTGAATAAGATTCATAAATCAAAGAAGACTTGAGTTCATTAGGGATTGTAAAAATTTTATCGCATTTCATTTTCGCAGTCCTACTTTCTGATAAACTTCGACCCTGTTTAAAATATTTAAATACAAAACTATCACTTGGATAATGTTTTCATTAAATAAGGAAACTGTGGGATTTGAGTTTGCATAATTTGGATTATGTTTTCTCAAGTTATGATCATTTTAATGACCATATGTCCATTGTTTCGAGGATGACGAATAATGACGTAATTAAGGAGTTAATTATTGTTTTAAAATGTCTGAAAATGTGTTTTATCACTTGATTTATGTTTTAAATCAAATTAGCAAACTTTATAAATTCATTTTAGTTAATTTAGATTTAAATTGATTGAGATGTGTTAATTTTAGTAAGTAGGGGTCACTGTTGGAAATTACATACTCGATCATGAACCTTGTGATTGTCATTTAAGTAACTTATGAAATTAATGGTTAATTTCTTGGAATAATTATAGATAATATTTAGGAAATATATGGTGATAATTGTTCCGTAAATGGTATTTCCTCAACCAATAAATGATTAGATATGATCTAGATCACCAATAGGTTACTTGATACACTTTCATCAAAAATGTTACTTGAATAAGTTTTGGGAATTTGTTTAGAAAATTTCCTTATATTCAAAATGGTTTTGATTATTACTGTATGGTATAACTTCGGTTGAAAAACTGATAAACATCTCAAGTATACAATGATCAATTTGGCATCATCCTTTCCTGAGGTGGATATGGTGTCTAGTCGGGGAGCATTGGGATAACATGTTGTACCGTATGCGGTATGTCCCACTCCCGTCAGTACTAGCCATGATAACGGAGGGACTCGATAGTGCTGGAGAAATCATAGTGTATTTTCCTAATTATTAAAATTCAAATAATGCGTACTTTGAGATAATACCATCCTTTCAAGTAACAATCAAGTTTGTTGATTTAATTGGATCATTGATTTAATGTGATTAGATTGATTGGAATCCAATTAAAATTAAAACACTCTGTTATGAATAGAGTTGTATTTCCCTTCGAATAATTAATCGTGATGAATAAGATTCAAAATGATTAATTAGAATTTAAATGTGATATGGAGGATGACATAAGTGACATCCATGGTCTCCCATCAAGGCAAAGGGTTCCGTCGCCAGAGATTGTATGTAGGAGATACATGTCCAAAGTGACAGCCCATGCTTACAAGTAAATCTGGATTGGGCTCTTTGCTTCTTGAAAGAGTAAGGTAGTATGTGTGGTGACCCCAATGTCAAATCCTCATATTATTGGGGTGATATTGGATTGTGCATAATGAGTGCTAATCCTGTTGATGGTTGCTTCAACTAATGATGGGTCAACGTCACCTTATGGGTGGTGAGCCCGGGTATTGAAGATCGAATTGGGAATGCAAGTTGTAATTGCAAAGCGGAATGTGTTCCCGCTTCTTTTTATCCGAGTTACAGTTTGTTATATTAATTAGATGTGACAAAGATAAGAAAGGAGATCCTAGATCTTGTTGAGATATAATGGTAAATATATCTCTTACATTGAAGTGATTAAGGGAATGAATTTTCAGCGTTGACAAAACAACTTTGATATAAAAATTCTTAAATCAAAGTAAAGTATATATATTTATGCAAATTTCTTATTTCAGATAATCCTTCATTAAACCCACTCAGTACTATATTCAATAATAATCAGTAAAATATCATGGATTGGATCCATGATCAAGATATTGTACTTGCAGTTGAACACATAATGTATGTGGTTGCAATGTGAAAGTTTCCTCATAATAATGAGGAATGCCATAAAATAGACAATAGGACTACAACCCTAGGGTTTGCATGTCTCTATAGTCTTGATCTCTCATTGAGATCTCAGGGGCTTGTTTTGGTCGCTGATTTTCTTCATCTCAGGGGCTTGTTTTGGTTATGTAGGCTAGCCGCATTCCACTACTCACTTGTCCTCTTACCAACCTTTGTCTTTTTGTCAGAGCTTATCTAGTGGGTGATGGAAGGACATAGGGACTGAGCTTAGCCCCCGAAACAATATAGATTTCGCGAGATTATGCATTTTCTCTCGCGATATATACTATATAAATCAACTCAAAAAGATTATACAAGCGAATAGAATAATGAATTTTCTCTTCATTAATTTATATATTCTATTAATTACTCGCACCAATTAATATATATATATAGTAGATAAAGGGTATATACACCTCTATGCCAGAAGAAAGAGAAGTTCATTCATTCCCGGTCCGTCGCTCCAGACAGCAACTCCCGTACTAGCTTGCCTTCGTTACGAGACGGCCCTGTCTCAGTAGTTAGTTATTCAAGGAAGAAAGCTCAATCCATAGACTATATATTAATATGACGGCTTGCTCCTTCTTAGCTCATTACCTTGGCTAATCGAAAAAAGATGCCTGCACGAACAAGTGAAACTGAGGATGGTTCTCTGCGGGGCCCGGAGTATACATCCACAATAGCATTCATACTATTACCCGCTGACGCTCCATTCCCCTAGGTTGACCAACACACCTTCACTCCGTTTTTCAAAAAAGCGGTGGCTTCAAATCACCTCCAATATCAAGTCGCTAACGGTCTTAACAAACTCAGGTACGACTCGCTCGACATTTATATGATCTTATTTGTCTTTTTCCCATTCTGTCCTGGCAAGTCAGCTACCTTTGGTCGGGGACCGAGCATTATAGTTCTGACTGTCAGCTATCTTTCGCGAATCATCTGCAGGAAGAAGGGGCTGAAGACAGAGGGGGCGAAGACGAGGCAGAGTGAAGTCGAGAGTGAAGCGGAGCGGGAAAGTGAAAGGGGACTAGGGCCGATACTTTTGAAGTGGCATGTCGATGATGATCACAATTGTCAAATAATCCTTATAAAATCTAAGAAGATGTTCCTGTAAACATATGTGCTCTCTACATTTAATCATGAATGACATTGTTCTCTGCATTATGCAGAATGGTTGCTCTATAAGAGAGGATGTACTCAAAATGTTTGAGTACCTACCTGAAACAATGATTTTAAGAGTTAAGATGGATGTAGATATGATGAGTGTCGTCATTCTACTGTTTGTACTCTAGTCATTCATGAAGATCCATAATACTTAAATTGTATGAATTGAATGAATCATGTATAAATGTCGAAATACTCTTATATTGAAATCTTTTGAATTCAACATAAGAGATCCTTTGTCGTAAGCAATGATTGTTTATAGATGAAGGGGGTGCAGTGGAAGCATGGATCTAACCCAAGCAAGAAGGAAAGACAAGGAGTTGATTGTACTTCTTTTGACTTCCATATGACATCCAAAGAATTGGACGAATGCTAATACTGCAATAAATTGATGTATTGATAGTGTGACAATCTAGTCTATCTAGGATCCTTAGAGAAGGACTCGGATAATGCATTGGGATAATCCATATCTACATATAATCATTGAAATTGAGTTTCTAATTTGATAATATTACAAGTATAATAATTTTATCTCAATCTTCTAATAACATTTGCAAGTTGGTTGCATATGTATTAGAAGACTATAATTTTGATCTTACGGTTTAACAATCATCCACATGGATATTGATGCAATTGTTGCAACAATCTTTATTGGATAGATAGACTTCATATTTTCAGCGGGAGAGCCCTTAGTCTTAGATAATGTCTTTATAAATTGGATATTAGAATACACTTATCGTTTATTTCTAAATTTTGGAAATAAACATGAATTCTGAGATAAACCTATCATAAAGAGTTATGATGGACATATTCAGAAAGTAATCGAATATCCAGAGGACTCTACTAAATTAGAAAATTAATGAATGGTTCATTAGCATTTCTAATACTAAAAATTAAACCTTAAAAGATCCATAGGAGGATGACGATCATTTGACAATGATCTAGCATCAAGCCCAGGACATATGTCTGTTCATGAGATCAATAGACTAGTAAGAGATGAAACTTTAGATTGTCTGAAATTTCAAATCTTACATACTTGTGAATATTGTATTCAAAGTAAAATATCCAATGCACCCTTCTCTAGGAATGGTGTAAGATGTCAAGGTGTTCAATATTACGTACATATTGATGCATGTGGATCATCTATATCATAATAAACATTAATGATATGTGATATCTATTGATGATTATTATTGATATGAGATTTCATCCCTTCACCTTAGAAAGCTTTGAAATGTTCAAAGATTTCATAATTTTGGTTTAGGATCAAAGTTTGAAGGAAGTTGAAAATGAATTTGACCTAATCTAGGTAGTCAGTACCTATTAGATGAATTCATGGAATACCTTATGGGGAAAGGAATATCATTCCTATCTCACTCCTCCTAATACACCTAAACTCAATAGAGTTGTAGGGAGATACAATTTATCATGTGTGACATGATTTGATCAATGACTAATCTTAGCATAATTACCTCTTAGTTTCCAAGTATATATGTAGTAGAGACTAAAATATATATCCTTAATAAGGTTCCATGCATGTAAGCTGGAATCGAGCACTACAGAGTGCTACTTCATTAGGAAAATAAAGGATGGTATTGGATACCTAGTTTATGACCTTAAGATTCTTAACGGATCTCATCTCTGAGAATGAGATTCTTAGAGGATACGACTCTTGAGAATCAAGATGAAAATGAAGTAAAGGAACTCATTGAATCTTGAGAAGATAATGAGGCTCCTGAAATCGGAAAAGAAAAGGATAATTAAAGATGAAATACTCGTACCTCTTCAAATGATTTTGAGAATATATTCTATGTGTCAGTTAAGTCTGATAATGATCTGACTTCATATGATGAAGCTTCTAAGGATTATGTCATGAAAAGATGGATGTTAGCAATAAAGCCTAAAGTAGACTTCATATACAAGTGTTGTATATGGACCCTCGAGGATCCACATATAAGGGTAAGACCCGTTAAGGTGTAAATGGATCTTCAAGAGAAATAGGGAATCTGATTAGGGTCCTTCAAAGCACGGCTCGTATCCATAAGATACACGCTGAAGAGAAGACATCGCTTGCAATAAGACTTGCTCTCCAATGACTTTGCTTAAACCCATCAGAATATTGCTAACTTTAGCTACATAACTTGACTATGACATCTTTAAGATGTGAGTCAAGATTGCATTCCTCTATGAATTCCTCTCCGAGAATATTCATATAAAGTAGCCACATGGCTTCATGAATGAGGAATACAAGGTGTGCAAGCTAAGGAACTCCATTTATAGACTTAAATAAGCTTCTTGTAGTTGGAATATAAGATTTGATGAAATTATAAATGTTATGATTTTAGATAGAATCTTGAATAACCATATGAAGCTTAGTAGGAGTGCCATTGTGTTCACCGTGCTAAATATGGATGATATCCTAATCATTTGAAATGATATAAGGATAGTAATCAGTGTTTCATAGACTGTTATTACATACCTTGAGATATGATCTTAAGGATACTGATGACCCGAAAAACCCTCAAGACCCGGGTGAAGGTAATAAAACAAGGGTCGTTGCGACCCGGATCTCAGAGGATGGGTATATCAAGAAAAATATCGAACCGCGAAATAAATCAGAGATCAAAACACGAAGTGCGGTCCTAGCTATGAGATTAACCTGGTATAGCACCCAGGGTCAAACACAAGGAGCACGGGTTGGCTTAAAAAGCCTACGAAGTAGTCAAAGAAAAAGGGAAAACATTTTTAGTGGTTCTTAATTGTTTTAAAATATTTTGGATTTTTAATATGTAGAGAAAATAAGGAAACACGAAAACAAGCACACTTTCAACAATTTATTTAATGCATGAAAAATCAAGCAAAAATTCAAGAAAAAGTATTTTTATGTTTTTTAGGTTTTTAAGTGTTTTTGGTGAATTTTTGGGGTTTTTATAAGGTGTATTTTATTTTCTAAAAATCAAACAGTACTAAAAAGATAAGGTACTGTCCAGCAAGGCCCAAAACCCAAAAATAAAATATTTAAGGATCTCAGAAGGACCTGGAGGTAATTTTCCTGTATTCTAGAGAAAATAAAGAAAATTTGAGCACCAAAATTATTGTTTTTGGGTTTTTAAATTATTTAATATGATTTTTATGAGTTTTTAGGTGTTTTTGAATTTTTAGGGTTTTTACTCAATGAAAAATAGCCAAAATTGGCTAGAAAATCTAGAAACACAACAGAAACAACACCTAATTTTTATGGAATTTTTGGGGGTGTTTTTATATTTTTTTTGGGATTTTTGAATCTAGACAGTAGCCAAAATGAGAGTTTTTGAAGTTTTAAAAATAGCAAATAAGATCAAAAATGTCCCCCAAAATTCTCAAAAATCCTACAACATGGCAGGAGCCATTTGTCAAATTTTCATCGCATTTGGAGATGAATTGATATTTTATTCAAAATCCAAAAGGGGGCAATGTGCACAGGGACCAAAGTGCAAATACCCAAAGCTCTGGGGGTCCTGGTGCAAAATACCCAAGAAATCACGCGCGAGGCGCGTGCCTGGGGCACTCAGGGACCTATATGTAAGGAAAACAAGTCCGAGGACCTTTTGGTAACTCGTACCAAAAAGTCCAAGGGCTATGTTGCAAATAACCCACTCAAAAGACGCACATGCGCAAATACAACACTCACAGGGGCATATGTGCAAATACCAAAAAGTTTCTATTCATTCATAAACATCCAGAACTACAGGGCTAGATTTGCAATTACACCAAATACACACGTGACGACGCACGTGGCTCACACAAACAGGGGTATAAATGCAAATAATCTAAAAGATGAGGTTCAGTGTGCAAATGTCCCAACGTAAATAAAGTACTCTAAATATTTACAGGACTGAAGCATAGAGCAAAAACTAAGAGGGGGGCCTAAGGTAATTTACCCCTTTATTAAGTCGAGCCGATGGATGGACGCCACGTGGATAGATGGACGGCTGGCAAGGGGTGGCGCTCAGGGCTGTCTTCGACTGTGATCCGACGGTCCAGGTGCTGCCACCTTGCAGATCGAACGGTGGACGGAAGAAGTGGCTGAGCTTCGCTGGATCGACGGTGGAGATCGACCCTCGAATGGATCCGACGGTTGAAGCTGCTCCTCGGATGGACGATAGTGATGGAATCTGGAGCTCGGGGGTCAATCGGACGGCGGAGAAGGATGGTGGACGAACAGGGCTCCGGCGATCTTCGCCGGACTCGTGACGGCGCTGGTCCCCTCCTGGGCGCTCGCTGAAGATTGGAGGAGGAAGCTGCGGGCCCTCCGCGTCTAATGGGGGTCTCAGATGACCCAACCGATCCTCGGAGAGGTCCGACGAGGTCGGCGGAGGCGGAGCAGCTGGACCAAGTGGTCCAAGCCCTCAGATGGGCTTGGATGAACCTGCAAAGTATCCCAGCAAACTCGCGGGTCGAGGGCAAAGTGCCTCGACCCTGTTAGGCATGGTGAAGGTGATCGGGGAGGCGAGATGGGCGAGCTCCGGCGAGGCGATGGACGGAGGAGCTCGAATCCCAGCTCCTGTGCGAGCTGGGTTGAACGGAGGTGCGGAGAATGTGCGCGGAGGGATGGCGATGGTGAGCGTAGGTTCCGATGATCAAGAAGATAAGCGATATGGCCGGAATCACAGGAACTCAGAGAAACTAAGATTTGGGGGAAACAAGAAATTACGCTAAATGGAAAGGCGAGAAAGCTACCTGGGTGGAGTGGAAGACTGTGCTGGAGCTTAGCTAGCTCCTGGTCGTCGCCTCGAAGGTTGTCACTGCCTGAGGCTCGAGCTCCTGCTCAGTGGCGGAGCACGGCGGCGCGAAGTCGCCGGATCGATGGTCCGGGCACCCCCTCCTCACTGCGACGAAGGCAATCGCGAGCTGTCACCTCGGAGATTGCAATGGAGGTCACGGAAATGAGAGTGGCGAGCCAAAGATAGCGAAAATGAGCGGCGGAGCTCGGCTATATACGTGAGTGCCGACCCGACTAGGGCTGGTCGGGTAGGGCTGCGAGGAGCACGGATCCCAATGCGAACACCCCGGCGGTCATGTCGGATGTACAAGGAATCAATAGGACCCGAGGTTTGCGGAGAAGGCGCGCGGATCAAGCGCGGAAAAAGAGGCGAAAACGGGTCGGGCGCGAGATCCGCAGGAGAAGGCGGTCCGCGGAGGGAGTTGACCGGAGCTCAACATCTCCGTGGACCAACCAGAAGCTGCCACATGGATAGGATTTGGAGCTCAAAATTAAGGCAGAAAATGGCCGATTTTGCAAAAATCCAAAACATGAAATATTTTTCTTTTATTTTTTTTCTATTTTTTGGTGATTTTTAATTAATTTTTGGAAATAAAAATGAGGTATTTACATTATATAGGTATATATACAATATGGAGGCTTTTGATTTTTGATTTTTAATTATTATTTTTATACCATTTTTATTCCCTCTTTATATTTTATTTATTTATAGAATAAAATGAGGAATAAAAGGATATTTTTATTTTATTTTTATTATTTCTATACATAGGTGAAATAAATATTTATGTACAACTATATACATAGCATATAGACAATATATTTTTGTATTTTTAATTTTTGTTATTTTTATTTGATTTTTGTTTTAATTCTTTTTATTTATTTTATTTACAAAATATACCATAGAATATTTACAAAAAGTTTTGAAAATAAATACATTTATTTATAGGGTTAAATAAATAAAGGATGATGGTCTATGTACATGGTGGAGGGATATTTTTGCATTTTTGATTTTTTTAAATTTTTATTTTGTTTTTAAGAGTTTCTAAATATATGCAAAATATGTACAAGCATATTTTTGGGTGAGGAAAATATAATTTTATTTATTTACAAAAATGTTTACACATGAGCCCCTATCTCTCTCTACTGTGGCTTTTAGGCGGTCAGGCCCATACTGAGCCCTCCCTTGGGTTAGGTTGCTCAATATTTATTCTAAATATTTCCCTCTTTTTCTTTTTGATCTTTATTCTTTTATTTTTGCACAAAAACATGCTAATTATAAGTTTTTACACAATGCATGCTTTTGATAATTATTTGTATTTACACATATCTACATGTATTTGCAAAGGTTTTTGTAGCTAAAATATAAGAATAAAGAGTGATGAATGGGTATTCATCACCCCCCTATACTTAACTTTGCTAGTCCCTTAGCAAACACTTATTTGAAAAAGAAGTGAAAAAGAAAGAAAAAGAAAAAGAAAAAGAGGATGTACATGGATCAAAGTTGAATTATTAAACTTTCCTTCATTAAATTGAAATATGGAGCTCGATCAGATCTTTGGATTATTAATGTGTCGGAACCTTATTTGGACTTAAGCTTAAAACCCAACAGCCTCTAAGTTCCACCAATCTATTGACAAGACTCCTTGATAAACCAGATCAGAACAAGTCTATATACACAAACTCTAATGACCATGAGTCTTTCCATGCAGTGTAAGTGATATGTGGCTCCCCACCTCAGAAGCAACAAAGAAACAACCTCCCTCAACCTGGTAACTCTAATGCCTCGGTCTAGCAACTCTTTCCTCGAGAAGCGGGGTATTCCCTTCTAAGTTCAAGTGCAACCGGCTCAAGAAGAGGGGGTAGAAGTATAGAGTTTTGGAAGCCTAGCCAGTGTAGCTAAGTCTCCCGCTGCAAGCTTCATGAGATGTAACATGGATACCATAAGCTTTGCTTTATTTGACTATATACACTCCGGTGGGGTTATTAAATTTTCAATCCGACCCACCACTTTTTTTGGAGTTCTTTTGCATTTTTGCATTTTTTTTCAAGGACTTCTGTACAGCATATCAACATGGTGCAGCATATATACAAGAAATTTCCTCTTGAGCCAGTAGACTATCCCTCTTTTGAAGCTTTATTGCAACCCACAGCTTCTGTCTTTAGCCTTCATCACCACTAGACCAAGTTGAGGTGCACTTCCTTCACTAGAAGAAGAAGAGAGGTTCCGCCTAGAAGTACTACCCTCATATGCTACCCCAAGCCAAAGGAAACTGCCTCCTCACCACCTCATCCGTGGAGAGCCATGTGTAAAGTGCAGGTGCAAGTCAAGCCATTGTCTCTAAGAGTCATGCGTGTGTTGTTAAGTGTTCTACTTAAGCTCATCAAGATGACATATGCTCATAGCCTAGTGGACTCAAAGAATTAAGTCCTTATGGACCTGAAAAGCCTTAAACCTAAATCCTATAAGGTTCCTCTTAAAGTTAGGTGGATTAAGATCTTATTCAAGCTCCATTTCTCAATTTAATTCCAGGCTTAGTTTAAATGTCAACTCTCATCCAGGAAAAATTATATACATATATGTACACAGGATGCTATTTACAAATATTTACAATCATGCAAAATTTTTGAAAAACGTTTTGAAATCATGGATGATGATGATGCATGAAGTGCAAGTTTTGCAAAAAGATATTTACAAACATTTACACAAGATTTTTGCAAACTTTTGATTTTTCAAAACATTTTGGAAAAATTTTGTACTATATACATAATTTTGATACAAAAATATTTACACAAACTTTATACAAAAGATTTTTGAAATCATTTTTACAAAAATACTTTGTACACTAGCTATGTATGTGCAAGGATACAAGAGGTTTATGTACATGAAAATTGAAAATTTTTAAATTTTTGTGATTTTTAGCCATTTTATTTATTAACACACTCACACAAAGTACGAGTTATGGCTAAAGTATATATGAAATATATACACACCCCCCCTGTACTTAGCTCGAACGATGTCCTCAGAGTGATCAAGAGCGATGAAGAAGACATAACTCGTGCTTAGTAAAAGGGAAGTGAAAAGGAATGGCTAAGTACAGGAACGAATGAATGAATAGAATGAGAGGAACTCGGTGGTTTCCCCCTATACTTAGGATTAACTAATCCTAAGTATAGCAAGCTGTACATGAAGGGAAATCCGAGCGAAGAAGATACAGAGTCTGCTCCCCCAATACTTAGGGTAAAATATCCCTAAGTATAGGCAGCAAAATAGGAGCAAACCGAATGAAAAGAATACTCGCAAGTCCGACATCCCCCCTATACTTAAGGTAAAGTACACCCTAAGTATAGCATAATCATCAGATGAGAAAGGGATGTGGGACTAAAGAATAGAATGATATGGACAACTGGATCTATACAGGCGGAGGAACAGTGAAAATCAGGCGTGAGATGCAAAAGATGTGAGTCAAGAGACCACATCTCACGCAAAATGAATAGGGGCAACAATAACGTCCCGCGGCTCATGATCTAGAAATGGCTTGAGCCGCTGGCCGTTCACTCGAAAGGTGCTCTCAGAAGACAACTCGGATATATCAATACTACCATTGTCGTGCACCTTTCTGACGAGAAAAGGTCCCTTCCATTTGCTCTGTAGCTTCCCTGGAAATAATCGTAGCCTCGCATCAAACAGCCATACTCTCTGTCCAATCTCAAAATGCTTGTGGCTGATATGAGAATCATGCCACTCCTTGACTTTCTCCTTATAATGTAGGCTGCTTGAGAAAGCTGCATCTCTAAGCTCCTCCAGGGCAGCTAACTCTGCCCTTCTCTGGTCTCCCATACCATCTGGATCCATAAGAATATCTGTGACTGCCCAAAGTGACTTGTGCCTCAGCTCAACAGGTAAATGGCACGGCTTGCCATATACGAGGTGAAAGGGAGATGTACCCAATGGAGTCTTGAAAGACGTCCTATATGCCCACAAGACCGAGTCCAAGAGCTGTGACCAATTCTTTCGGTCAGGGCGGACGACTTTCTGCAGAATAGTCTTGATCTCCCTATTCGACACCTCAGCTAGACCATTTGTCTGAGGATGGTAAGGTGTGGCAACACGATGGTCTATACTGAACTCGCTAGCAAGGGCCTTCACCTGGTCGTTGATGAAATGAGACCCCCCATCAGAAATAAGAACTCGTGGAACCCCGAACCGCGTGATGATATGCTTCCTCAAAAATCTGCAAACTGTCCTCACATCAGCGGCTCGGGCGGGGATAGCCTCAACCCAACGACTAACATAATAAACGGCCAACAGAATGTACTCAAATCCCTGACTCTTAGGGAATGGACCCATGAAATCGATGCCCCATGCGTCAAATACCTCACAGAAGTGAATGGGCTGCATCGGCATCATATCACGCTGTCCACAAGTGCCCATCCTCTGACAGTCAGTACACCTCTTCACGAACTCATCAGAGTCCTTGAAGGGGGTAGGCCACCACAAGCCGGATTGGAGCACTTTCTGTGCCGTTCTCCTCCCAGAATGATGTCCTCCTGCCTCAAACTTGTGGCAGTAAGTGAGGACGCTATGGTGTTCCTCCTGAGGAATACACCGATGCCAGACGCTATCCCCTCCTTCGTGGTAAAGGATGGGATCCTCCCAGTGGTAGGACTTGGCCTTCGCAAGGAAGGTCTCAAGCCTCTGCCTGGGCCAATCTTGTGGGACTTTCCCTGCAACGAGAAAGTTCACAATATCGGCATACCACGGGAGTGAGGCGATAGCCAGGATCGCCTCATCTGGGAAGGTATCTCGAATGGGATCAATCTGCTCAGAATCCTCAGGCTGCTCTAGTCGGGAAAGATGACCCGCCACCACATTCTTGACTCCAGGCTTATCCTTAATCTCAATGTCGAACTCCTGGAGTAGAAGGATCCATCTAGTCAGTCTGGCCTTGGCATACTTCTTTGCCATGAGGTACCTGATGGCGGTGTGATCTGTAAACAAAGTCACTCTAGATCCAATGATATACGATCTGAACTTATCTAGGGCAAACACTACTGCTAGCATCTCTTTCTCTGTGACCGTATAATTCCGCTGGGCGGAATCCAATGTGCGGCTGGCATAGTGTATGGCAAATGGCACTCCATCCCTCCTCTGTCCCAGCACTGCCCCCACGGCAAAATCGGAGGCGTCCGTCATGATCTCGAATGGAAGAGACCAATCAGGCGGCTGGAGAACAGGAGCCTCAATAACATGCTGCTGGAGAGTCGCAAAGGACGAGAGACACTTGTCATCGACAAGGAACTCGGTGTCTTTCGTCAAGAGGTCAGTCAACGGTCGGGCAATCTTGCTGAAATCCTGAATGAACCTCCTATAAAATCCAACGTTCCCCAGGAATGACCGTAGCTGCCTCAAATTGGACGGCGGTGTGAGTTTTCTAATGACATCAACCTTGGCCGGATCAACCTCCATGCCCCTGTTGGAGATGATGTGGCCAAGCACCGTCCCTTGAGTCACCATGAAGTGACTCTTCTCCCATGACAGAACCAAATGAAACTCGATACATCGCTGGAGTACCCGGTCTAGGCAGTCAAGACAAGAATCGAATCTGTCGCCGTAGACCGAGAAATCATCCATGAAGACCTCCAAACACTCCCCTACCATGTCCGAAAAGATCGACAGCATGCACCTCTGAAAAGTCGCAGGGGCATTGCATAGCCCAAATGGCATGCGTCGAAAAGCATATGTGACGAAGGGACGGGTAAAGGTGGTCTTCTCCTGATCCTCAGGAGCGATGGCCACTTGGTTGTAGCCTGAGTACCCATCCAGGAAGCAGTAATGGCTCTTCCCTGCCAGTCTCTCAATGATCTGGTCAATAAAAGGCAGGGGGAAATGGTCCTTCTTGGTGGCTTGGTTGAGTCTCCTGTAGTCAACGCAAACCCTCCAAGAGGTGGGTACTCGTGTAGCGATCTCCTCTCCCGACTCACTGATCACAGTCGTGATGCCCGTCTTCTTGGGCACCACATGCAAGGGGCTGACCCACTTGGAGTCGGAAATGGGATAAATAAAATCTGCACTCCACCATTTTGATATTTCTTTCATCACGACCTCTCTCAGGTTGGGGTTCAGTCGCCACTGGAACTCACGCGACGGCTTCGCCCCCTCCTCCAGATAGATATGGTGGGAGCACACTGCTGGACTAATCCCATGGAAATCCGCTACGCTCCATCTGATCGCCTTGCGGTTCTTTTCAAGAACCCCCATCAGACGGGATTCCTGCTCTCCAGTCAACTCGGCGGAGATGATGACTGGGTACATCTCTGGATCGCCCGCAAGGAATCGATACTTCAGCGAAGTAGGGAGCGGCTTTCGCTCTGGAATGCTGGGTGCTGGCAAATCTGGCTGCGGAAGAAACTGAGTGAAAGCTGCTAATTCTGCCAAATCTGCCTGGGAAAGTGAAAGCGTACTCTCGCAAACTGGATCGGGAGAAGGCTGCTCTACTGCACTGTCTCTGCTCAGCTCTGCATCTACCTCCTCCTCATCTGTAGGCTCAAATGGACTCATGTCTGGTATCTGATCATAGCAATCGGCCCAATCAGACTCTGAATCCGAGGGATCTGCATCAAGCGTGGTGGCATCAGTACCACCGGAAAACAAGGTGGCCTCAGCACCACCATCACTGAACATCGTGTCGCGATCAAGGACCGGCTCTGTTGCCTTCATGGTATCCTGAACCAGGTCTGTGCTCTCCAGACTCTCCTCTACTATCGTCTCTGCATCAACTGTATCTGAAAGTGAGAGGGTGGTCTGTGTCTCAAGATCTGCCCAAGCTGCCTCATCATCTGTGATCACAAAATCACAGTCCTGGTGGATGTCTGGCTCTGCGTCTGTCAGCTGCTCTGAATCGGTACTCGCATCGGAGCGGGCTCTGAGTCTAGCTCTGTAGTCCTCGACCGTCTCTATTTGTATACTCTTGCCCTCGACGCGAAAGTACACCTTCCCACTATCATGATCAGTCACCGCCTTGGCTGTGGCCAAGAACGGACGACCAAGGATGATGGGGGTATCGGTCACTGACTCAGGGATCTCCATGTCCAACACTACGAAGTCCACAGGGAATTTCAGGCCCTGAATCGTGACGATAACGTCTCGTAATAACCCCTTCGGCCTCTTGACAGATCGATCAGCGAACTGAAGGACTGTCCTGCTCTGTCGAAGAGTGCCCAACTCGAAGCGGTCGAGAAGGGCTGCCGGAAGAAGGTTGATCGACGATCCGCTATCTAAAAGAGTACGGTCGAACCTCTGCTCACTGATCTGGCATCTGACATACGGGGCCCCTGAATCTGGCCTCTTGGCTGGCAGTCGGTTCTGGATCGCGAAGCACGTGGCTTTCGTCAGCACATGGATCTCTGAAGTGTGGTTCCTCCTCCTCCTCCTGACTGTAGTCCTATCTCTCAAAGAACGCTGGAGAAGGGGGATGTGCTGCAAAGCCTCCTGGAGGGTCAGCTGGATGTGAAATCGATCAATCATGCTCTGGCTGAACTCCTCAAGCTCTCTCTTTTTTGGATTTTCTTTTTTCTTCCCCTTCCCCATCTGAAGGGCGCTAGGGAAGGGGATCACAGGGTCCTTCTCAGATGAAGGACTAGGAAAAGGTCTAAGCGGTTCAAGGACCGGATCCACACATACATCATGCACCACAGTGGGACCAGAAGAAAGTAAACCTTTTCCTTTATTCATAGCAGAGTTCCGAGATACATGAGTGCGAGGAAAAACAACATCTCTCTCTGTACACACACCGGTGGCCTCAGTACCACCACGGGCTGGCTGCTCTACTGCTGCTGCTGGTAGACGTCGTGCGGCATCAGTACCGCTGGCTAGCTCGGCTGAATGGGTGGCATCAGTACCACCTCCTCGAACTGGTGAAGCGGCGGCCTCAGTACCGCCGGTGGGATCAGCATCCTTGGTGGCATCAGTACCACCGTCATCATCTGGAGCGGCCTCGGTACCGCTCTCCTCCTCCTCATGTGGCGCCTCTGGAGTGTCCTCGTGGTGAAGCTCAGATGAGGCGCCGCCGCCTGCTGGGGTCCTACCGCTCCTAAGTGTGACAAAATCAGCATCAAATAGATCCGAAGATGTATCATCAAAAGGGTCACTAGGAGTGGCTAACTCAGTATGTACTACCTGCTCAGATTTCCTCTTAAGACTATTCGGATTCGGCTCAATCTGGGCTGGTATGGCGGTCTTCCCTCTCACCAGGTCCCGCATCTCCTGGCGGAAATCGTCCATCTCCCGTCTGAATGTGGCCTGCTGGTCCGTGAGGAGGCGGGCGATGTCATCCAAGGCGGGGCTCTCGTGGGAGCCCGACGGGTGGCCTCTCTGTGGGTGAGGCTGCTGGAAGTACTGTGGTGGGTAAGAGGGGTAGGATGGAGGCTGCTGCTAGTATCCCTGGTGAGCCTGCTGCTCACATCTCCAAGACTTTCCCTGCTGCTGATAGGGACGAGGACCGTAGGATGACTGCTGCTGATGCGCTGGGGGCTGCTGCTGCGGCTGGTGCTGGTCTCTCTGCTGGGAGTACTGCCCTCCCTGACCTGACGGCTGCTGCTGGGGCTGGGCACCACCACTCCCCCACCTGAATCCGGGATGATCTCGTCGGATCCCAGGCTGGGGGCGGTCATACCAAATCCCGTTGACATCCATCAACGGCTCTGCATCGAAGGGGGCTGGCGGCAGTACTGCCAGAGGCTGATCCGGCTGGTAGACCACCATCTGCATGTCTGGAGATGGTGGGGACTGGTAGGTAGGCTGCGGCTGCTGGTACGGCTCCGCCTGTACAAGGTGAACCTGTCTAGGCTGCTGTGAAGAGCTGGAGCGCTGGGATGAGCTGTTGCTGCCGCCGGTATCGCCTCGCGACAGAAGACGGGGCTGTAAAGCCGTCTGTGTCTCCTGGAGACACATGAGCTGGGTCTTCATGTCGCTCAGAACCTGTGCCATCTGTTCCATCTGAGTGATGCTCTGGCACTGCTTCTTCTCTATCAGCTCCATGCAGTCCAACTTCTCGCTAATGATCCCCATGTCCGCAGCGGATGACTCTGCATGTGCTGCTGCGACTGTGGACGAACTGGATGGACCTGCATCTACCCGTGCTATCCTCTGGTACTGCACGGGTCCTGGCTGATGTGGCTGGGTCTTCTGAGTATAGAGCCTGGTCTGAGACATCACCATATAGTTCTCGGACATCTCCTCGTAGATGGCCCAGACCTGCTCATGGTCCTTAGCAAAGTAGGACCCGCCGCAAGAAGCGTTCACCAGACCCTGAAGCTCTGGCGTCAACCCGCTGAAAAAGCTCTGAACAAGGTTCGGTTTGGATATGTCGTGGTGCGGGCATCTGTCTAGGAGCTCTCGAAACCTCTCCCAAGCCTCGTGGAACTGCTCATTGGGGAACATGGAGAAGTTGCTGATCAGGGCCCTCGCTGCATTCGTCCGCCCGAGTGGATAGTACTTTTTCAAGTACTCGGTGCGGAGCTGCTCCCAGGTGTAGACAAACTTCCCTAAATGCTTCAGCCAGGTGGCTGCTCTATCTACCAGTGAAAACGGGAAGGCTATCATCCGGATCGTATCCTGGTCCACGTGGCGATCGTGGACAGTGCTGCAGATCATCAAGAACTCCTGGAGGTGAAGATGGGGCTCCTCAGTAGCAAGCCCATGGAAACGGGGCAGTAACTGCAAGGTGTTCGGGGGGAACTTGAAGTCCCCCACGATAGCTGGCACTACCACCCAGTGATGCATCAGAGTAGATCTGGGGTTGTGCAACTCCCGCATCGGTCGTGGTGGTCCTCCCACCGCGGCGGCGGCCGCTGCGGCGGTGGCAGCTGCTGCTGCGGCTGCTGCGGCTGCGGCTGCGGCCTCTGCATCAGGCATCTCCTCAGGCTCGCTCAGTATCTCCTCAGGCTCGCTCTGCTGGCCTCGCTCTGCTCTGAGCCTCTCCAACTCTCGCCTCATCTCTATCATGAATGCCCCCTGATCGCGTAACTGCTGCTGAACTGTCTCGAGTGATGCGATCAGGGTGGAGTTGATCGCTCCCTGGTCAAGTACTACATGCTGGTCTCCCTGTGGACCTCTGGAGTGATCGTCTGATCTGGCTGCCATAGCGACGTCTGCAAAATCAAATGAGCCCAACTCAGGTGCTGACAAGTCTGATAATCTCTCCTCGGGCTCATGTCTCTCAGTGCCGAAAGAAAGGGGGTCGAGGGGGAACAGGGCGGAATTGTACTCGGGCTCGGAGAGCTGGTCTCGGCACTCGCGGGCCAACCTAGATGATCGGGTAGACGTGCCCGAAAGCGGTGCAGCCAGAGGCTGCCTAAGAGACCGTCTACCCATCATCTTGATCTGGCGAGTAGTGCGGATGAGATCTGGAATCAACTATGATCAAAAACAAACCCCCGGTTCACCAACGCAACGCGAGCTGAAGACCGTGAAAGTTCGGTCAAATTATCTTGTCTATTTTATTTTGGTGAACACACAAAATATCAGAGCGCTTACGTGACATGTTAGGATATCCGATGCTATCCCAACCGACTGGCCCGCACGGAAAAGTCGGTAATCAGTCGGGTCTAGCACCGGGAGGCTCTACCTAGGGTGCGGGTCACTCTCTCGCGCATCCAAACCAGACAATGAGGGGGTTGCTCTCCCCAAGACAAAGTTTTTAGGGTGAGCGGTTTTTAAGATCAAGTATGATTAGCAGTCCCGATTTTATTGTTTTTCTTTTTAATATTTTTCAGAGCAAACAAAAGGCCTAACGAATTTTTCGGTTCTCCTGATTATTTAATCCGAAAACAGGGGGGAGAAGACGAAAAAGCTGATGCGCGATAAAATCAATTATGCATGCAAAGTAAGGAAGGCGTACCTGACTCCAACGCTCTACATGCAATATGATCCGCGCAGAATTTAAAGACAGGAAATAAACTACCTAAATGATGCAAGCGGGAAAAACCGAGTCCTAGATGAGCAATTCCTAGCGCAGAACCGTCTAACTCAGTCACTCGCCCTCGATCCAAAGAGTCCGGTCTTGGCCCACCCCTCCTCTTCTCGACAGGTCGAGTTCAGGAGTAGCGCTTGTGGGGCAGGCTCGCGGCGCATAGGCTCTCAGGAAAGCAACTAAGTTATTTTTATTATTTATTATTAGTAGGTCCAATTACGATCTATAGGAACAGATAAGCAATTAGGTGTGTGGATCCTACTAATTACGTCACAAGCACCAGAAATTCCAACGGCTAGGGGCTCGATCAAAAACCGCGTAAACACCAGAAAGGTAGTAAAAAAGTAGAAGAAAGCCGCGAAAAACCGCGAAAAACTCCTAAGGGTCCCCCAAGCACACCGGTGCTCGGCGAAACAGACCCGCTAAGTCAAGTCCAAACAGTTCAAGTATCTGAACACCTGTATTATTACAACAATAATAATCAAATATCCTAAGCTATCCTCACCCACTCAACTCTCTCTCTCTCGCTCTCTCCTGCGGCTCGATGAAGAAACCAGCCGCCTCCGCTTCGCTCGGGTGCACCGGCGCTCCTAGGAATGCCGCCCTCGCTCCTCGGGCCCTTGCAAGAAACAGAGAGAAAAGTGGTCAGTCCAGAAATTATTGGCAGAAATATGAGGAAAATATATACAAAAATTCTATACAAAAAGCCGCGAAAATCAAAAACCGCGGAAAAAGCTAAAAACGACTACTAAGCCGTGCTCCCCGGCAACGGCGCCATTCTGATGACCCGAAAAACCCTCAAGACCCGGGTGAAGGTAATAAAACAAGGGTCGTTGCGACCCGGATCTCAGAGGATGGGTATATCAAGAAAAATATCGAACCGCGAAATAAATCAGAGATCAAAACACGAAGTGCGGTCCTAGCTATGAGATTAACCTGGTATAGCACCCAGGGTCGAACACAAGGAGCACGGGTTGGCTTAAAAAGCCTACGAAGTAGTCAAAGAAAAAGGGAAAACATTTTTAGTGGTTCTTAATTGTTTTAAAATTTTTTGGATTTTTAATATGTAGAGAAAATAAGGAAACACGAAAACAAGCACACTTTCAACAATTTTTTTAATGCATGAAAAATCAAGCAAAAATTCAAGAAAAATTATTTTTATGTTTTTTAGGTTTTTAAGTGTTTTTGGTGAATTTTTGGGGTTTTTATAAGGTGTATTTTATTTTCTAAAAATCAAACAGTACTAAAAAGATAAGGTACTGTCCAGCAAGGCCCAAAACCCAAAAATAAAATATTTAAGGATCTCAGAAGGCCCTGGAGGTAATTTTCCTGTATTCTAGAGAAAATAAGGAAAATGTGAGCACCAAAATTATTGTTTTTGGGTTTTTAAATTATTTAATATGATTTTTATGAGTTTTTAGGTGTTTTTGAATTTTTAGGGTTTTTACTCAATGAAAAATAGCCAAAATTGGCTAGAAAATCTAGAAACACAACAGAAACAACATCTAATTTTTATGGAATTTTTGGGGGTGTTTTTATATTTTTTTTGGGATTTTTGAATCTAGACAGTAGCCAAAATGAGAGTTTTTGAATTTTTAAAAATAGCAAATAAGATCAAAAATGTCCTCCAAAATTCTCAAAAATCCTACAACATGGCAGGAGCCATGTGTCAAATTTTCATCGCATTTGGAGATGAATTGATATTTTATTCAAAATCCAAAAGGGGGCACTGTGCACAGGGACCAAAGTGCAAATACCCAAAGCTCTGGGGGTCCTGGTGCAAAATACCCAAGAAATCACGCGCGAGGCACGTGCCTGGGGCACTCAGGGACCTATATGTAAGGAAAACAAGTCCGAGGACCTTTTCGTAACTCGTACCAAAAAGTCCAAGGGCTATGTTGCAAATAACCCACTCAAAAGACGCACATGCGCAAATACAACACTCACAGGGGCATATGTGCAAATACCAGAAAGTTTCTATTCATTCATAAACATCCAGAACTACAGGGCTAGATTTGCAATTACACCAAATACACACGTGACGACGCACGTGGCTCACACAAACAGGGGTATAAATGCAAATAATATAAAAGATGAGGTTTAGTGTGCAAATGTCCCAACGTAAATAAAGTACTCTAAATATTTACAGGACTGAAGCATAAAGCAAAAACTAAGAGGGGGGCCTAAGGTAATTTACCCCTTTATTAAGTCGAGCCGATGGATGGACGCCACGTGGATAGATGGACGGCTGGCAAGGGGTGGCGCCCAGGGCTGTCTTCGACTGTGATCCGACGGTCCAGGTGCTGCCACGTTGCAGATCGAACGGTGGACGGAAGAAGTGGCTGAGCTTCGCTGGATCGACGGTGGAGATTGACCCTCGAATGGATCCGACGGTTGAAGCAGCTCCTCGGATGGACGATAGTGATGGAATCTGGAGCTCGGGGGTCAATCGGACGGCGGAGAAGGATGGTGGACGAACAGGGCTCCGGCGATCTTCGCCGGACTCGTGACGGCGCTGGTCCCCTCCTGGGCGCTCGCTGAAGATTGGAGGAGGAAGCTGCGGGCCCTCCGCGTCTAATGGGGGTCTCCGATGACCCAACCGATCCTCGGAGAGGTCCGGCGAGGTCGGCGGAGGCGGAGCAGCTGGACCAAGTGGTCCAAGCCCTCAGATGGGCTTGGATGAACCTGCAAAGTATCCCAGCAAACTCGCGGGTCGAGGGCAAAGTGCCTCGACCCTGTTAGGCGTGGTGAAGGTGATCGGGGAGGCGAGATGGGCGAGCTCCGGCGAGGCGATGGACGGAGGAGCTCGAATCCCAGCTCCTGTGCGAGCTGGGTTGAACGGAGGTGCGGAGAATGTGCGCTGAGGGATGGCGATGGTGAGCGTAGGTTCCGATGATCAAGAAGATAAGCGATATGGCCGGAATCACAGGAACTCGGCGAAACTAAGATTTGGGGGAAACAAGAAATTACGCTAAATGGAAAGGCGAGAAAGCTACCTGGGTGGAGTGGAAGACTGTGCTGGAGCTTAGCTAGCTCCTGGTCGTCGCCTCGAAGGTTGTCACTGCCTGAGGCTCGAGCTCCTGCTCAGTGGCGGAGCACGGCGGCGCGAAGTCGCCGGATCGATGGTCCGGGCACCCCCTCCTCACTGCGACGAAGGCAATCGCGAGCTGTCACCTCGGAGATTGCAATGGAGGTCACGGGAATGAGAGTGGCGAGCCAAAGATAGCGAAAATGAGCGGCGGAGCTCGGCTATATACGTGAGTGCCGACCCGACTAGGGCTGGTCGGGTAGGGCTGCGAATAGCGCGGATCCCAATGCGAACACCCCGGCGGTCATGTCGGATGTACAAGGAATCAATAGGACCCGGGGTTTGCGGAGAAGTCGCGCGGATCAAGCGCGGAAAAAGAGGCGAAAACGGGTCGGGCGCGAGATCCGCAGGAGAAGGCGGTCCGCGGAGGGAGTTGACCGGAGGTCAACATCTCCGTGGACCAACCAGAAGCTGCCACGTGGATAGGATTTGGAGCTCAAAATTATGGCAGAAAATGGCCGATTTTGCAAAAATCCAAAACATGAAATATTTTTCTTTTATTTTTTTCTATTTTTTGGTGATTTTTAATTAATTTTTGGAAATAAAAATGAGGTATTTACATTATATAGGTATATATACAATATGGAGGCTTTTGATTTTTGATTTTTAATTATTATTTTTATACCATTTTTATTCCCCTTTTATATTTTATTTATTTATAGAATAAAATGAGGAATAAAAGGATATTTTTATTTTATTTTTATTATTTCTATACATAGGTGAAATAAATATTTATGTACAACTATATACATGGCATATGGACAATATATTTTTGTATTTTTAATTTTTGTTATTTTTATTTGATTTTTGTTTTAATTCTTTTTATTTATTTTATTTACAAAATATACCATAGAATATTTACAAAAAGTTTTGAAAATAAATACATTTATTTATAGGGTTAAATAAATAAAGGATGGTGGTCTATGTACATGGTGGAGGGATATTTTTGCATTTTTGATTTTTTTAAATTTTTATTTTGTTTTTAAGAGTTTCTAAATATATGCAAAATATGTACAAGCATATTTTTGGGTGAGGAAAATATAATTTTATTTATTTACAAAAATGTTTACACATGAGCCCCTATCTCTCTCTACTGTGGCTTTTATGCGGTCAGGCCCATACTGAGCCCTCCCTTGGGTTAGGTTGCTCAATATTTATTCTAAATATTTCCCTCTTTTTCTTTTTGATCTTTATTCTTTTATTTTTGCACAAAAACATGCTAATTATAAGTTTTTACACAATGCATGCTTTTGATAATTATTTGTATTTACACATATCTACATGTATTTGCAAAGTTTTTTGTAGCTAAAATATAAGAATAAAGAGTGATGAATGGGTATTCATCAGATACCTCTCAGATTTAAGTTCTGAAGACATTCAGAAGCAAAGAGAAGAGGATGTTGGGAGCGGGAGCATCACATTAGTGGTACACCTTGGACATTTCCATTTTCTGGAAAATTCCAATAAAGGCTTCCTTCTCGTAAGATATTCTACTAACCTATCTGAAGGGATAGCGCCTCAAGGAGTTGAGGAAGTGAATGCTAGAACTGCTTGCCTTGTGCATCAGTGATGAATCTCGTATTTATCATACTAAAATTCACTAACTAAACCCCTGACTTAATTAATCCAATAAATTTTGCTAGTAAATCATTCATTTTATCTTATATTATATTGTATATATTTAATCTATAATTATTATATTTAATTACCTTGTAATTTTTTTATAAAAAATAGGTTAAATAATTGTCTATAATTTTCCTAACCTTTAAAAAGACTAAAAATGCGTAAAAATATCAAAAGCTAAAAATCGGTATTTTTAACCCCTTAAAAATACCCCCAAAAATACGTTTTGTACAAATGACCTCGTTTGACTTTTTGTTCAACATGAAACTTGTACATCTCATCGAGATCTACAACTTTCATCTTTTAATTTTTTTTCTTAATTTTGCTTTAACTAATTCTTTTATATTTTTCTTTGTTTTTGTATTTAAGGATTTTTCTGGAGAGGCCACGTAGCGCTTTCTGGAGCTGCCACGCGGCCTCCCCCTCTTACGCCACCCAGCCCCTCCTGAGCCATCTGATTGACTCCACCTGCCTCCATCTCAACCCTTCATTCCCACCGTAACACAGTCGTCAGATCAACCCTCAGATTAAATCCAAGGCACTTCCTCCTGCTCCAATCACAACCATCCGATCTCTTCTCATCCTACACCTCTCATCTCGCCACGTCATCCCCCCCCCCGCCCACCGTAGGATGAGACCCCATATGCCATCCTAGCCATCCATCAGCACCTCAATATTTGTAGTTTGATCAAATCTTTGATCTAATCCTACCCTTCCATCCGCGCCATCATCCTAACCGCTAGATCGCTAGATCCAACAGCTGGGACTTCGTCCCCTACCTCCAACCCAGTCGTTACCCTCACTCCACCTCCGCCCCCTTCCTATTTTGAAAGGCATCTTGCCTACGCTACTCATCTCCTAACGACTGCCCTGTGTAGCTGTTTATTCTCCCATTCTCGCATGTCACTTCTTATTCCTCCTCCATTACTCCCTCGCCTTCTCTTCTCTTTCGAAAATGCCTCGCCACCTCGTAACTCCCAGCCACCCATTCCTATAAGATCACCCCCTCCGCCTCTGAGCAACCCATCCACCAATCCAAGGACTTTCGGCCCAGGTCCCTCTGCCCTCCGGTGATAGCGGAGGGCAGAGTTGAGGCGATAACGACCCAAGGCCCCGGTAAGATCCATGGAGCATCGCCATGTTAGCTCTGCCATCACCGGCGGTAGCTGAGCTCCTCAGAGCAGCTTCCCGAGTCAGAGCGACAACCCCAGGCCTCCTCGAAGCCCAGCACAAGCTGCTACCTCCACCATCTACCCATCTCTGACGAAGTATCCTCCTCTTCACTTTGTCCTCTATTTAGCCTAAATATCCCGATGCAACCACACATACTTCTACCCCCATTAGACCATCCCCTGAGCTCCTCCAACTCTCCCTCATTCACGCCAACCCCTTAGCGCAACACCGCCCCTTCTCCACAACCTCCCCTGCTCCTACCCATCTTCTCCCTTGCTCCGTCGGAGAAGAACTTGGCCACCTTTCCCATCGCCCGTGCAGCCACCACTCACCTCACTCACGCACACACGACCAATGCTTCAGCTATTCTAACACTTGCAGGTACTCCAAGCTTCAATGGTTGAACTTTCGCACCCACCTCCGATCTCGTTCTTCCTCTCCGACCACCTCGCTCCGCCATGCCTCTCCAGATGATGGCAGAGCTCCCCCTTGTCCCCACGATCTTCGTACGGGCCTCAGCCATCCTGGTTGACTGTCTAGTGGTACCCTGGGGCACGGTGGAGCTTCATATGGCTCGCCAAAACATAGCCTCGTCTGGCAATTAGTGGCGGAGGAAGAGGAGCAGCTACCGTTCGATTGTTTCGATCGGACGGTTTAGATGTTAAAACATGTCATACTGAGCCTAGTACAAAACCAGCAGCCTCGGAGTCCCCGAGCCTCGCAACGAGCCATCCAAGCCGGCCACGTGTTTTCGAAGCGACTACGCCTCCCGGGCCTGGCCCCCTCACGTGCTCTACGTGTGAGGGACTAGGAAAATTGCATAGAAGGACCTGGATCTTTAGGTATTTACACTTTAGTCCCAATGCACGTACCTTTGTGCATGCTTGGGTATTTTTCAGGGATTCCCTTGCATCTAATGGAAATTGCAATTATGCCCCCGTGCTACATCGAAAATTACAGAAGGGGCCAGCCGATTTTTGCATATTACAAATAGGTCCCTCTAGGGACCTATTGTGATATTTATCTTTTTATTCCTCATATTTTTATTAAATTCATGGCCTTGCATTGTTTTCTTCATAACTTGAGCATCGTAGGTCCAAATTGCATGATTTTAATGTTATTTTGGTCCTTGTTTCTTCATCTATCTCATGGTATCTTTAATTTTCTTATCTGCCGCCATTTTAAATGAAGTGAATTTTTATGTTAGATGAGTTCTTTGCTCTACATGTCTTTGCTCGGAATAGTTGACTGCTCGTTTTTTTGTGCTCAATTCGATTCTGATTTTATATTTTAATTAGTTTCTCAATTTAAGTGACATATGTAGGGCATATTTAAAATAGACAATTGCATACATCACCCTTGCATTTAACCTTGCATTATTTTCATGTACACTCCTCTAATTGCATTGAAAACAACTAAAAAATGCATGCTTCATTTAACTGCATTATAATCTGCATGAAGACCTTAGAATTGAGAATTATTCACACATGCGCTTAATTGACCAAAATTTGATAGATAAAATAAAGTAGCTTGTGTCCCTGTGTTCGACCTTGGTAGACTTGCCAAGTATAAATTTTCCATAACATTTGTGATTTTTGCTAACCAAAATTCATCTCATATACTACGACAATTTCTCTTTATCAAAGAGGCGAATTTCGTGCACATCAAATGGCTCCTTTGTCAGGGACACGGTTCACCTTAATTATTTATTGAATTTTTATATATTTCTGTATTGTATAATTTCAAGATTCACATGTCTTCTTTTCATGCATTATTTTTGCATCATTTCTGCTGATTAATTTCCTCTTTATTTTTCTAACATTTCTCTTTTGTGGTAGGACCCATGAAGATCGAGTATGCTTGATCTCCATGGAGGCGTGGAGTTGGGAGCTCTTGTTGAAGAGGCCACAAAAGATTTGGCGGAGAAATTTAGGATCTTTTATCAGTCTGCTTGCATTTGCATATTGTAAAAAAAATGGTTGCATGTGCATTTTTAGAAGTCCTCATTATAGGACTCAGATGTTGTAAAAAAAGGAAAAGTAGATCACTAAATGATCTACTACCCCCCCCCCACACACACACACGCGCACAAACACACAATTGCACATATATACTCACCCTTTCCCCCCTTTTCTCTCTCTCTCTCTCTCTCTCTGTATATTTCACATCCCCCCCTCCCCATCTGCCTCCTACCCTTTTCTGAAAATACAACCCTCCCCCCCCCCCTCCCCCTTGTATCGTAGTGTAATTACTCCTCCAAACATAGACCCCCCTACTCAGATCCTTCTCTTAGACTATTTGTAGCCTAAGTATGGGGGGGTCGCCTATTCATCCATCCGTTGCACTGACTTCTTATACTTGGGTCAATTTTTGACCTAAGTATAGGGGACCCTCCTCCTTAGTTCCTGTATAACCTGATATTTGACTGAGTCATGGATTCATATCACTTATGCTACGAGGACATAGCAAATGTTAAGTATAGAGGGGTATACCATATACTACTGTATATCTACTTTAGCCAGAGCTCGTATATTTTAAATTTTTTTGAAAAAACTTTCTTGGCTTGGTTTAAGTAAACTTATGAACTGCATTTTGTAAAAAAACCTTGTGAAAATGTTTTCTTAAAAATTAAGGGATTACCTTGTTGTAAATAAACCCTTTTTTAAAAACTCTATAAAAATCTAAAAAATTAAAGGGATTTTATCACTTGTGTTCCTCCGAGATATTGCAATTTCAGTTATACCCCTATCTTTTTGATAATATCAGTTGTACCCCTAACTTCCTGCTAATCTATCACTTGTGCCCCTCGGGTTAGTGACCGTCCATCCACAGTGCAAACGGACGTTAACTTTGAGGACAAAAGTGGAATTATTTTAAAAAAAAAGATTACATGGTCATTTTACACCATCTTCTTCCTCCTCTTCCCCCACCCTCTTCCTCCTCCTCCAACCTCCTCGTCCTCCCCAGCCCGCACTTCCTCCCAGCTCCGCCCCTAGCTCCCCGGAACTCCTCCCCAGACCGCACCTCCTCCCAGCTCCGCCCCGAGCTCCCCGGAACTCCTCCCTAGCCCCGCACCTCCTCCCAGTGTGCACCTCCTCCCAGCTCCGCACCACCCCTCCCGCACGGCGCCGCCCCCTGCTCCCCTCCCCCGTGCGTTACTCTATCTGCAACCTTGTGACCATGGTGTCCACTCAGGTGCTGCTGGACTCCTTGTCTTCCGAAAAACACGGCGAAGTCGCTCTGGAATACCGACCTTCTCTTTTCAACTTCACTGGCGAGTTCAACCTCATCTGCACCTCTTACGATTCGGACCGCCTCACCCGTAAGTTCGAGGTCTTCTCCTCCCGGGAGCTCGAGTGGCGGGTCTTGACCTAGTCCTCCCGCCACAAGCTGCTCTCCCCGCGTGGAGTGGTTGCCGGAGGGAAGACCTATTGGTGGACCGTCGACAGGGATATTCTTTGCTGCGACCTTGTTATTGATGCTTTGGAGACTGTGTGGGCACCCGAGGAGGCGAGGGGAGGGTGGGTGAAGCGGCAGATGGGAGCCGCGGGGGCAGAGCTGTGGTGCGTGATGTACGCATCAGAGAACGGGGAGGTGGGAGCGCATAGATTAGTGGGAGGAAGGAGATGGGTCAAAATGAGGGCAGTGGATGTGGGGATGGGGAGATACGTAAGGCCTCTGGCAGTGGACGGTGGAGCGGAGGAGGTGGTGGTGTGCCCCCTGCTCATTATTCCCTCTGCTCTGCACCGCCCCGAGCTCCTCCCTTGAGCTCCGAGCTCGAGCTATCCGTCCGGAGCTCCTCCTCCGCCTTTCATTTTATTCTGACCATAATACCCTTCGTAATCACACCATGGTTTGAATAAACTATGGTTATTTTATTTTTTTGACAGTCAATCTGACGGAAGGGCACAACTGATGACGGAACAAAAAGTGAGGGGCACAATTGATATTACCAAAAAGATAGGGGCATAACTGATATTGCGATATCTCGGAGGGGCACAAGTGATAAAATCCCAAAATTAAAAACCGTTCTTTGAATGAGACTTTGACTACTATGCTTAGTAGCTACTTTTAGTGAGGGAACTTTGGTCTCCCTTAGTAGAGTGGGTGGTTTAGAGGACACTGTATATGGCACCGTCCTTAAGGAATACGGATCCGTCTAACGGACCGTACTTACACCCATACTGGCTAAGAGTAGATACTTCTATTCATATGAGTCTAGGCCAGCCATTGTCTCTCAAATGAATTTAAAAAAATGAAAAATTAAAATCCATAAAAAATTGCAAAAACCAAAAATCACATAAAAATCACTAACTAAGGAATTGGTGTATTCCTGACATATTCACATTCACTCAAAGCTTGACGATTTTGAGGACACTTGATTTCTGTGATCTTGAGAGTCTGAGTTAACATACCTTAGTCATTAAGGTTTTTAATATTAATTATCCACACATCCCTAGTTTGAAAGATTTGAGCGCTATATTGCACAATTCATCTCTACCTTCTAAAGAATATGATCATCACTTCACTTTCACAACTGCATGATCGATGAGATGAGTTGAGTTATCACTTGAGGAACTAGGACTAGAGATTTGAGTTTAGACCCGATCTAATGATGCTTGAGGATGGGATAATGTTAATGAAGGCTTCAAGAAATCTGAGTGTCAAAAAAAACTTTAGCCAGTACGTAAACAAGTTCACATGCTATCTTTTGATATTTACCTATGTGCCAGGGTGTGATGAAATTTAATTAAATTGTTGATCAGTGTGCACCAACTATTGATAAAAGCAGTGGAGTTAGCCAAACAAACGGAATGAAAGAAATGTCAAAGAAAGGCTCTATCCTTCAAAGTCAAATTATAAATGAGATTCCACCAATGGCGAGTGCTCCCAAACATTTTCAAAGTGTCCACTTGGATCAAGTGCTAATTAGGACCAAGGAGTTAGGTTGACACCAAAAAAGGGCTATGCATCGTAAATGTTATAAGTCTGGGTGTCGAAGGTATCTTAGATACTTAAAAAAGACATGTCCTGGTGAACTCCCATAAAAACAAGTGCAGACAACTCCAAGTCTCTTGACGGACACATTGATCAACAAGCTAAAAATCTACATGCGTTGAGTAAAAAGGCACTCGAGAGGCCCCTTGTTCCAATGTGAGGGAGAAAAAAATATACACAATCCTATGACCTCCATCATCTAGTCGTCCATCTACACTTTCAAGTTTGACAAACTAATGAGACAGTGAATTGAACGTAAGAATAGACTTATTCCATAGTGTTGAGGATGAAGTCTAGAGGAGAGTCTCTTGGACTGGAACTTCGAGTGAAGCCTTGACTCGGCTCTCATGAAATGCAGTACACTAAATTTCATATCCTCATATTATATGTACAAAAAGAGAGTCTGATAATTAGAGAAGTTGGATTCCTTCTGACTAAAGCATGGATAAGCCCAAAATTTTAGGATCGCTTAAACCGAGGGTCTTCGAAAGATTGAGACTTGAAATCTTCACTTGCACTGTCAAGAATTAATCCGACTCCTACATTCTTTACACGCTCGAGAACGAGCATAGTTTAAGTATAGGGTATGATGAATCTCGTATTCATCATGCTAAAATTCACTAATTAAATCCTTGGCTAAATTAATCCAATAAAATTCGCTAATAAATCATTCATTTTATCTTGTATTATATTGTATATTTTTAATCTGTATTTATTGTATTTAATTACCTTGTAATTATTTTTATAAACATTAGGTTAAACAATTGTGTATAATTTTCCTAACCTTTAAAAAGACTAAAAAGGCATAAAAATATCAAAAGCTAAAAATTGGTGTTTTTGACCCATTAAAAATACCCCCAAAAATACTTTTTGTACAAATGACCTCGTTTTACTTTTTATCCAACATAAAACTTGTAGATCTCATCGAGATCTACAACTTTTATATTTTGACTTTTTCCTAATTTTGCCTCAAACTAATTTTTTTATATTTTCTTTGTTTTTGTATTTAAGGATTTTTCTGAAGCGGCCACGTGGCGCTTTCTGGAGCTGCCACACGGCCGCCCCCTCTTGCGCCACCTGGCCCTTCCTGAGCCATCTGATCGCCTCCACCCGCCTCCATCTCAGCCCTTCATTTACACCACAATCACAGCCGTCAGATCAACCCTCAGATTAAATCCAAGATGCTCCCCTCCGCTCCAAGCACTACCATCCGATCTCTTCTCATCCTACGCCTCTCATCTCTCCATACCATCCCCCCCTCGTCGTAGGATGAGACCCCAGATGCCATCCTAGCCATCCATCAGCGCCTCAATCTTCATCGTTTGATCGAATCTTTGATCTAATCCTACCCTTCCATCTGCGCCATCATCCTAGCCATCCGATCACTAGATCCAACGGCTGGGACTTTGTCCCCTACCTCCAGCCTAGCCATTACCCTCGTGCAACCTCCGTCCCCTTCCAATTTCGGAAGGCATCTCACCCACGTTCCTCCTCTCCTAACGACTGCCCTGTGTAGCCGTTTCTTCTCCCATTCTCGTATGCCGCTTCCTATTCCTTCTCCATTACTCCCTCGCCTTCTCTTCTCTTTTGAAAATGCCTCACCACCTCGTAACTACCAGCCACCCCCTTTTATAAGATCACCCCTTCCGCCTCCGAGCAACCCATCCACCAATCCAAGGATTTTCATCCCAGCTCCCTCTGCCCTCTGATGACAGCGGAGGGCAGAGTCGAGGTGATGACGACCCAAGGCCCCGATGAGATCCATGGCGTGCCGCCATGTTAACTCCGCCATCGCTAGCAGTAGCTGAGATCCTCGGAGTTGTTGCACAAGTCAGAGCGATGACCCCGGGCCTCCTCGAAGTCCAGCACAAGCCGCTACCTCCATCATCTACCCATCTCCGACAAGGTATACTCCTCTTCACTTTTTCCTCTATTTTGCCTAAATATCCCATCGCAACCACACACTTCCACCCCTATTAGACCATCCCCTGAGCTCCGCCATCTCACCCTCATTAACGTTGACCCCTTAGTGCAACATCGCCCCTTATTCACAACCTCCCCCACTCCAACCCATCTTCTCCCTTGCTCCGCCCAAGAAGAACTTGGCCACCATTCTTGTCACCCCTACGGCCACCGCTCTCCTCACTCACGCGCGTACGACCACTGCTTTGGCTATTCTAACACTTGCAGGTACTCCAAGCTTCAATGGCAAGACATTCACACCCACCTTCGATCTCGTGCTTCCTCACCGACCACCTCCCTCCTCCATGCCCCTCTAGACGGTGGTGGAGTTCCTCCTTGTCCCCATGAGCTTCGACCGAGCCTCAGCCATCCTCCTCGACTGTCAGGTGGTACCCCGGGGAACGGTGGAGCTTCACATGGCTCGCCGAAGCACAGCTTCGTCAGGCAGTTAGCGGCGGAGGAAGAGGAGCAGCTACCGTCCGATTGTTTTGATCAGATGGTCTAGATGTTGACACGTGACATACAGAGCCTAGTATAGAACAAGCATCCTTGGAGTCCCCGAGCCTCGCGACAAGACTTCTAAGCCAGCCGCATGTTTTCGATGCGACTACACCTCCCGAGCCTAGCCCCCTCACATGCTCTGGACGTGAGGGCCTGGGAAAATTGCATAAAAGGACCTGGATCTTTTGATATTTACACTTTGGTCCCAAGGTGTGTACTCACGTGCGTGCTTGGGTATTTTTCAGGGATGCCCTCACAACTTATGGAAATTGCAATTATGCCCCTACGCTACATGGAAAATTATAGAAGGGGCCAATCGATTTTTGCAAATGACAAAAAGGTACCTCCAGGGACCTATTTGTGATATTTATCTTTTATTCCTCATATTTTTATTACATTTATGCCCCTGCATTTTTTCCTTATAACTTGAGCATCATAGGTCCAAATTACATTATTTTAGTGTCGTTTTGGTTCTTGTTTCTTCATCTATCTCATGGCTTCTTTAATTTTCTTATCTGGCGCCATTTTAAATGAAGTGAATTTTTATATTAGATGAGTTCTTTGCTCTACGTCTTTGCCTCGAATAGTTGACTGCTCGTATTTTTGTGCTCAATTCGACTCTGATTTTGTATTTTAATCAATTTCTCAATTTAAGTGATATATGCAGGGTGTATTTGAAATAGACAATTGCATACATCACCCTTGCATTTAATTTTGTATTATTTTCATGCACATTCCTCTAATTACATTGAAAAACAACTAAAAAATGCATGCATCATTTAACTGCATTATAATCTGCATGAAGAACTTAGAATTGAGAATTACTCACACATGCACTTAATTGACCAAAATTCGATAGATAAAATAAAGTAGCTCGTGTCCCTGTGTCCGACCGTAGTAGACTTAACAAGTATAAATTTTCCACAACATTCAAAGATTGTGGATTTTATTGACTGAAATCTGTCTCCTATACTATGACAATTTCCCTTTATCAAAGAAGTGAATTTCGTGTTCATCAATCAGTTAGAAGAAGCCGAGTGTATGCTAGATGTGTACAAAAGTCAGATGTCTACCATGCAGTGGGAGTAGTAAACTGTTGCAAATGCTGCTATGGAGATAAAACACTTAGTTGCAGTAATAACCATATCTTCAAAGATGATAAGACTTTTGAGATAGTGATCTCTAAGTCTTATCTTCAAGAACTTAAGACTTTATAGATAGAGATCTAAAAGTTCTTAATTGTAGATACCTTAGGAAATAGAAATCTCTAGGAATAAGGGTATTATGATAAGGATTATTGACATACTAGTTATAATAATTTTTTAATTGTAGCGTCAAGGGATAGTATAACTAACTAGATTGAGTATTGGTTGCATAAGATGCAACATTCGCATTAAGAGAATTGTTACTGGGGATATGAAAGTGCAGTAAAAGGACTTGGCATAGTCTCTTGGGAATAGAGTGATCGATCAACTTACCTAGCTATTTTTCTAAATAGCCTATGATTGTCACATAAGTGTGGGTTTAAATGACTAACCCATTAATGGTTCTTTGGGCTAGTGGGAGATTGTTGGATATGCGAGCCCATGGCAAGCAATTATGCAATAACTGTTGTTACAAATATCATTACCTGATCTGAAATGAAGAATAATTTATTTGCATAATAGGTCCTTTGGTACAATTAGGGTTATGTACCAAGTCCATCTTAACGATCATACAACTGTTGATTCAATTAATAAATCATAGAGGCTGGTGCTTGGATGAATATCTAAGGAGCTAGATTGAGGACTCATCAAGTACCATCAAATGATTATTAAGAGATGATCTCCAGCCTGAGAAGGAGATAACAATCTTTTCTCTATAGGTTGATATCTAACCGGCCTCTTGATGCATGTCCTCTGCATAGGAATAGAGATTCAGAGGTGTTAGATAAGTTAGGTCAAAGAGTTGACTTAACGAGATCGAGATAACCAAAGTCCTATGCCATATGTTGTCACGATATAGGTACGCGTCTTCTGACTGGAGACAGATGTGTTACCATATGTCTGAGTATGTACATTTGGCAGACCAATAGGTTGATGACCTAAACAAGGTATATACACCGACGCGTTAGTGTCAACCTAACCAAGGTATATACACCGACACGTTAGTGTGCATGTAAGGGCATATGAGTAATACAATCTCTCAAAGGGATCATACAGGTTCAATACTGAATCGGAAGACATGACCTCACTCATGAGATATTGGGAATAATCAAATTCCGTGCACGGTCGTCTCGCTTTGGAAGCTTGACTGAATTTATAGGTTCGATATATACTTTTGGAAAGTATATGGTCAAAACCTAGGAATGATGTATGATTTTGGAAAGTGTATGATCGATACCGACTCCCAATGATCAAATGAAAAACTTAAATATAAAACCATGAAGTAGACAGTACAAAATTGATATAATACTTCGGGTTTATTCTGGGTCTTCCAGATGCAAAATATGTACAGATATTGGGAATACCTGAGGGTGATGTGATCATAACGATTGTATAACCATGATGCTTCCATTCCGAGGGAGTGATGCAGGTTTATATTTTAGTGACTTCTCTTATAGAGAAGTGATCTAATATTAGTCCAAATGTTGGGCATTGATCTAAATGTGATTCGGATACAATGAGCATAACAGATCTACGACTTTGATTTAATCAAACATCTATGGGAGGTCGGCAAGATCTAGATTTGAGATGTGATCTCAATATCCAAGTCACTATACGTGGAATAATACAATCGTCCTATCCTTATCTCCAAATTATCCTTGAAAGAGTTTAAGGAATTTCATTGTTGATATGTGTATCCGAGCATTGAGGAAATTGATAACTAAATGTGATTTAATTATCATGAATAATATGAATTTGATTCATATTACAAGGGGAGTTATCTGAGATAATTAAATTTGATTTAGTTATCAAAGGTCTAAATAATGTGAATGTGATTCATATTATTTGGGAACATGAGAATAGAGATACAAGATGATTAAATGTGATTTAGTTATCATGAATATGAATAATGTGGATAACACTATCCATATAAATCAGGTATATTATAAATGTGATTTATAATACATTAGAGAGAGCATATTGTGATTTATATTTGTTAATTAATTATTGATGTGAATTGGATTCACATTTGATGATTTATTGAAAATATAATTTACATTTTGTTTTGGGATGTGAATGTGATTCACATTTTCCAATGGCATGATTGCAATGTTTCATAAGATAGTTGAGAATTATTTTTTTTTGAAATAATGTACAACAATTGTTGTTGTAAGTCCTGGAGATATCATGAGATAATGAGATCTCATGAGATAATAAGATCTCATGAGATGATTGGTGGACATCCCCCCTTTTTAGGGGATGTGGTTAGTCTACTTAGTATCTCCAAGACTAGCCAATTGGTTTGATTTAAAATTAACTTATATTGATTTATCAATATATATTATTTAAATTAAATTAATTGTTATTGTGTTTTTACAACAAGATCATAGCCATGGAAAGAAACACAAATTAGTTTCATCCATTGATTATGTGTTGTCCATGGATTGTGATCCATGGATCCCAAAACCATATATAAGAAGAGGCACCCCTTGCTCTTCTAGTTAAAATAATGAATGCTCTTTCTCCCTCTCTTTTTCTCCACATGCCAAGCCTCTCTCTCTCTCTCTCATAGTGGTTGTCTACCATGGAGCCCTTGTGAGAGTCATCATCGCTGCAGCATCGTCGTTATGCGGCCGGATCATCTACTCATGGATCTCCATCTTCTTTGGTGCACCTCACTCGTGAAGAAGATCTTGGATCTCGTGTTACGAGATCAGGAAATCCGTCGCTTGGATCATCAACATGGATTGCGAGGAGCATGCGTCTCATCAATGCGCTTGCAAGCGTCTCTTTCGTTGGATCGGACTTAAACATGAGGTCTCTTGGTTTAGAGACTCGATCGCAACCATGCTGCAAGATGTAAACCTTATATCTATTTGTGGTTAAGATGAAACGATCCAAGAACTGTTCTTGGATCATGTGATTTCATCGTGTTTAGTTTTTTTTAAATTCCAATGTCCGTAGAAACTAGTGTGACTAGTCACTCCCAATCGTATTCGATGCGATCCTCACGCTTCCGTGATGCAATTAAGGATCTTCCCTATCCTTCAATTACTACATACCAAAATCACAAAAAAATATATCAAAAGAAAATCCTGAAAATCACAAACCCTTGCCAACTCTAAACGATTATAAAAAAATTCCCAATATTTCCAAAAAAAATATATTTTTGTCCTATATTTTTGTATATATTAATACTATACAATAAAATCAGTTTTGAGAAATTTTGGACCTATTTTATATTTTAAATATTAAAACAATTCGGCTTATTTATTTATTCCATGATTTGGGGTATTTTGGACTTCAAAAATATACAAATTTTCCCAAAAATTCACAAATATAGAAGAATATTTGAAAAACACAAAAATATTTTATTTTATAATTTTTGACTATATATAGTTATATCTATAACTAAAATACCCTATATTGTATTATATACATATATATAGTTATATATAATCATATTATTAATTATTATAAATACCTAATTATATTTTTAAATTCTTTATAAAAATAAAAAGGACCATTCATTTGTATATATTGATTTCATCTATTTATTATATATATATATTATTCATGTATACCCTATTATATTTACATTATTACTCATAGATATATGGATTTAATGGGGTTGCCCCTAGGGGTAGCCAACATGGCTGCCACGCCCCCTATTTCGGTGTTTTTTATTTTTTTTGAAAAATATCACCATGTATATTCATCATATATCTGTCCTATATGTCATTTGAATTTCGTCAGACCGTTAAAAAATGACTGTCTGGATGGAGGCTGTAGGAGTCTCTGTTTATGAAGAAATTCGAATGGCGTATAAGAGGGATATAGGGATGAATATATAAGGCGACATTTTTTGAAAAAAATAAAAAAATGCCGAAAATGACGCGGGGGCAGCCATGTTGGCTGCCCCAAGGGGGCAACCCCATTAACCTCTAGATATATATACTTATATATATTATATATTTTTACAAAGAAAAATAAATTAAAAATCGAAAAAAAAAATTAAAAAAATTAAAATTATTATAACATTAAAAATTAAAAATTATATTATATATAGTTAAAAAATAAAAACACACAAAGATACAAAGTAAGAGAATAGTGTACAGCTAAGTATATAGATACATACATTATTATTATTTAACAATAAATAATAATACATGCTACAACAATTTGTTTCCTATGTTTGACATCCTACTCCTATTTGTCCACTATACACTTTTATTTGTATGGTTTATAATAAATTTTAATCCACATGGTATTTTATTATTTGATTATTAATTGTGGGTTAATTATTTTCTGGATTTATTTGTTGGACATGCGAGCCCACGACGAGCCATTATGCAATAAATATTATTGTGAATATCATTCCCTAATCTGAAATGAAGAATAATAAATTTGCGTAATAGGTCCCTTAGTACAATTAGAGTTATGTACCATGGCCATCTTAATGATCATATAGTTGTTGATTCAATTATTTAATCATAGAGGCTGGTGCTTGGATGAATATCTAAAGAGTTAGATTGAGGACTCATCGAGCACCGTCAAATGATTATTGAGAGCTAATATCCAGTCTGAGAAGGAGATGGCAATCCTTTCTCTAAAGGTTGATATCTAACCGACTTCTTGATGCAGGTCTTATGCATATGAATAGAGATTCGGAGGTGTTACATAGGCTAGATCAAAGAGTTAACTTAACGAGATCGAGATAACCAAAGTCCTATGTCGTATTCTGTCACGATATAGGCACGGATCCTCTGACCGGAGACAGATGTGTTATTATATGTCTGAGTATGTACATTTTGCAGACCAACAGGTTGATGACCTAACCAAGGTCTATACTGACTGAATTTGTATTTTGATATATACTTTTGGAAAGTATATGATCAAGACCTAGGTATGATATATGCTTTTGGAAAGTATATGATTGATACCAACTCCCAATGATCAAATGAGAAACTTAAATATAAAACCATGAAATAGACAGTATAAAATTGATCTAATACTTCGGGTTTATTCCATATCTTCCAGTATGCAGGATGTACAGGTATTGGGACTATGATGAATCCACATTTCATCATCTTTATTCTATCATTTTGGCATCAAAAACCCTAGCAATTGTGTGTAGATACCTTTAATTAGAGCATCTTAGCATTCATGCATGTGCATGTAATTAATGTATAAAATACTGTAATTTACTACAAGAAAGAGTAGAACAGGCGACGGTCAACATCCGTCGCCAATGAGAAAATGACCGCCCCCTCTGATCATAGGGGGCGGTCATAAGACCGTCGCCAAATCCTGCGTCCCATTTGGTACAAGCGACGGTAGTCTACCGTCCCCTATACTCATACAAAGGGGACGATCGTGACCGTCACTTAAAGTTTAGTATAGGGGACGGACATGACCGTCCCTTAAAGGCAATTATTGGGGATGGTCAAGACCGTCCCTTAAAGTCATTCAGGGGGGATGGTCACGACCGTCTCAAAAGGGAAGAAGTGGAGACGGTCATGATTGTTTCTTAAAACGAAGGGGACGGTCAGAATGACCGTCCCCTATGTTCATCTGCTAACAAAAAAAATTTCCATTGCCCCCTATTTGATCTTCATTGTACCCTGTATGTCATTATAATATAGTACCTGTTACAATAATTTTTTTCTTCATAATAAATATTACGATCACCACAAAAAAAAAAGATGCATTCCACATTCATAAATTCGTCGTCCTACAATATAAGCATTCAAACAAAATAACCTACTTTGCAAAGTAATTGTCCAAAATATTTATACAATATACTACAATATCCTACCAAGTAACCAAACTATCCTAGTCGTCCTCGTCCTCGTCCTAGTCGTCGTCCTCATCGTCGTCGTCGTCCTCATTGTCATCAGCATCATCATCTTCTTCTTCTTCTCTGTCATCGTCATCGCCTAGCCTCGCAGCGGTATTATCATCTTCTGTTGGGTGGCTAGTCGACGTTGCACCTTGATGTGCATGCATGAATGATTTGAAAATCGTCATTTGTTGTCGCAAATCCTGAATCTCGATATTCATGCTAGACACTTGACTCTCTAATTCCCTCTCCCTTTGTGTTTTCTGAGAGGTCGAGCCGGTCCCTACTCCATACCAATTCCGTATGGTGGCACCACGACCACCATAACGGACATGTCCCTGATGCTCTGGACCAGTCGCCTGGAGGAAGGTCGCATCAGGAGTAAGAGGCGGATGACTCGTTCTAGTGTTGTCTACAGAGCCAGTGGTTGTGAGCCTGACCATCTCCTCCTACAAATTTATTTAAGTAAGTTCAAATTGTTAGCAATGTGAGCCCCGGGCGAACCATTTCTACAATAAATGTTATTGTAATGAATAAATTATCAATAAAAGTTATTGTTTATTTTTCACTCCCCTTCTGAGATTAATGAATGAATGCACTATAGGGTCCCTCTGTACAATAAGGGTTATGTACCATGGCCAACTTGATGATCATACAGCTGTTGATTCATTGGATGGATCATAGAGGCTGATGCTTGGATGAATATCTAAGGAGTTAGATAGAGGACTCATCAAGCATCATCAAATGATCATTAAGTGATGATCTCCAGTCTGAGTGGGAGATGGCAATCCCATCTCATATGACTGATATCTGACTGACCTCTTGATGCAGGTCCTCTGCATGGGAATAATGATTCAGAGGTGTCAGGTTAGTTAAGTCAATGGGTTGACTTGACGAGATCGAGATAACCAAAGACCTACGTTGAATACTGTCACAACATAGGCATGCATCCTCTGACTAGAGACAGATGTATTGCTATATGTCTGAGTATGTACATTTGGCAGACCAATAGGTTGATGACCTAATCAAGGTCTATATACCGGCGAGCTGGTGTGCATGTAAGGACATATGAGTAATACGATCTCTCAAAGGGATCATACAGGTTCACCTGTGAACCGGGAGACATGAGCTCACTCATGAGGTATTGGGACTGAACAAATTCCATGCATGGTCGTCGTGCTTTGGAAGCATGACATGAATTTGAAGGTAAGATATATGCTTTGTGAAAGCATATGATCTATACCAAATCCCGATGACCAAGATTGAGAAACTTAATGATCTGACCCTGAAGATGACAGTGTAAAAGTGATCTTTATCTTCAGGATGATCATGAGTCTTCCAGTATGTAGGATGTGCAGGTATTAGGAATACCTGAAGGGTGATTTGATCATATACGATTGTATAACCATGACGCTTCCATTCCGAGGGAGTGATGAAACAGGATTGGATTTTAGTGACTCCTCTCATTAGAGAAGTGACCTAATCTTAGTCCATGAACTGGACATTGATCTGAATAAGATTCAGATGCAATGAGAAGATTAAGTCTACGGTCTTGATTTGATCAAGCATCAGTGGGAGGTCCATAGGATCTGGAGTTGAGATATGATCTCGACATCCAAGTCACTATACGTGGAACAATACAATCGCCCTGTCCTTATCTCCAAGTATCTGAGGAGAAATAGCATTGTTCTTAAATGGTTTAAGAACAATTCCATAAGATCTAAGCAAAGAGAAGTTGATAATTAAAAGTGTTTTAATCATCATGATGTATGAGAAATTATCCAATATGATTAAATGTGATTTAATTAGTTTGGATAAGAATAAAGTGGATAGAGATATCCAATTATTCATAATATATTATAAATGTGATTTATAATGTATTAGAGAGAGTTAATTATAATTTATATATGTTGATTAATTATGATGTGTATTGGATACACATTGTGTAATTAATTAACAATATGAATTACATGTTGTTTTGGGTTGTGAATATGATTCACAATTTTTTCCATGGCAAGATTGCAATTTTCTCAAAGATAATTGTGAATTATTTTTTGAGAAATAAAACCCAAATTATTTTGTTGCAAATAAATAAAGAGAGATTACATGGAGATTGCAATCTCCATGCAATCCATGGTGGACGGCACACCACTCCTAATTGGAGTGGGTGTGCGCCTACATGGAAGGCACATGGAGATGAAATCTCCATGTGTCTTCTCTCCTTATTTGTTGGGTTAATTTAGGAGCAAATTATATTTGATTTTATCAAATATATTTTGACCTAAATTTGTTGCTTTTGACAACAACAATCTCAGCCATTGGATGAACATAAATCAATCTCATCCATTGATTTTATGTGTCCCATGGATTGAGATCCATGGATCCCAAAACCCTATAAATAGAGAGGCATTCTTGGCTCTCTCTTTACACATGCTATTGTAGCACAAACTCTCTCTCTCTTTCTCATATACACGACAGCCCTTCTCTCCCTCTCTTCTTGGTGGCCGTCCACCTTGGTGGAGAGAAACGTCGACGCCCGCGCCATCGTGCTGCCGCTTCGACTCTCTGCGGTTCTTTATCTTCTTGGAGTGCTTCACTCACGAAGGAGACGTTTGATCTCGTGCGACGAGATCAGGAGCAACCGCGCATGGATCATCTTGGATTGCGAGGACACCGCGACTCATCTCCGCGCTCGCAAGCCGTTACTCCGACGATCGGACTTGAGACAGGAGGTCTCTTTTCGTAGAGACTCGATCAACCACGCTTCAAGAGGTATTGCATTATACTTGATGTGGTTATAGATGAAACGATTTGAGAATGGTTCTCGGATCATGTGGTTTCATCGGTTTAAAAATTTTAAAATTCCGCTGCACCGAACAACTAGTACGACTAGTCGTTCTTCGTCGTATTCGATACGACGATCACGCTTCCGTGATGCGCTTGAGGATTTCTCAATATCCTTCAAGTGGTATCAGAGCCTTAGGTCGACGGTTTCGAATATGATTCGAAAAACCGAGGACGACTTGGGTTCGTTTAGATCGCGAAAGTTTTCATCGCATTTGATTTCGCAGATCTGTTTAGTAAATAAATTCGATACTGTTTAAATTGTTTAAACACGAATTTAATACTTGGATTTTGTTCCCCATTAAATAAGTAAACCATAGGAACTGAGTTTGCGTAAATCGGATTTCGTATGCTCTAATTATGGTTGTTTTAATGGACATGTATGCACTGTTGCGGGAACAATAGATTTTAACATGATTAAAGAGTTAATTACTGTTATCATCTGCCTCGAAATGCGTGCAAATCCACTTAGGTTCTGTTGTAAATCAAGTTAGCAATCTATGAAAATTGAGTTTGCTTAATTTGGATTTAAATTGATTGAGATATGCCAATTTTAGTGAATAGGGGTCATTACCGAAATTGCATTCCTAATCTAGAACCAAGTGATTGTCAATTAGTGAAATTAATTGTTAATTTCGTGAAATAATCTTGAATAATATTTGTGAAATATTGAGACATGATTATTTGCCTAATTGACATGGCCCCAACCAATTAATTGATTAAGATGTGATCTAAATCATAAATTGGAAACAACAATCTTCAAACTTGATGCTTGAATAGGATTTGGGAATTTGTCTAGCAAATTTCCTTATAATCAAAAATGTTTTGATTATTACTATATGGTACAATTTCGGTTGAAAAACCGATGATCATCTCAAGTACAAATTAATCAATTTGGCATTATCCTTTCCCGAGGCGGATATGGTGCCTAGTCGGAGAGCATTGGGGTTGCGGGTTGCAACGTATGTGGTCCGTCCCACTCTCGTCGGTACTGGCCATGACAGCGGGTAGGGTCGGGATAATGTCCGAGGGATTAAGATGTATTTTTCTAATTATTAAAATTCGAATTAATACGTATTTTGAGATATTACCATATATGTATTCAAGTAAAATAATCAAGTTTGATTGATTGAATTGGATTGATAATTAATTTAATACGATTAAATTAATTATGTCCAATTGAAATACTCTAATATGATTAGAGTTATTCATTCCCTTGGAAGAATTAATTATGTGAATGTGATTCATAATAATTAATTAAAAATTTGAATATGATATGGAGGATCACATAAGTGACATCCATGGTCTCCCGTCAAGGCGAAGAGTTCCGTCGCCAGACATCGTATGAAGGAGACGCCTGTACGAAGTGACAGCTCCTGCATACGATCCGTTTGGATCGGGCTCGTCGCTTCTCGAAAGAGTAAGGACGTATGCGTAGTGACCCCAATATCGGGTCCTCATATTATTGGGGCGATATTGGATTGCGCATAGCGAGTTGTATTCCTGTTGACGGTTGGTTCAATTAATAACGGGTCAACATCGCCTTAGGGGTGGTGGGCCCGGGTATTAAAGACCGAATTGGGAAATGTAAGTTGGACTTGCAATGCGGAATGTGTTCCCGCTTCTCTTTATTGGAGTCATAGGTTCTCATATTATTGGGATATGACAAAGATAAGGAGGAGATCCCAGTTCTTGCTTGAGATATATTGGTAAGTATATCTCTTGCTTTGAAAGTGAATGAGGGAATAAACTTTCAAGGTTGACATAGCAAGAACAATTTGATTTAAAATGCCTTAATCAAATATTATAAATTTGAATATATATTTTTTATATTCTAATATAGTGCATTCTTAATTTCAGAAAATGAAGTCTTTGAACCCACTTAGTAGGCTTCTTGAGGTCAACCAATTGACCGGCCCAAATTACTCGGATTGGATCCGAAATTTGGAGCTTGTTCTCTCTGCTGAGCGCATTAGTTATGTGCTATCCGAGGACAAGCTTGAGAACCCTAAGTCCAAGGAAGAAAAAGCATTTAATGACAAGTATGATGAAGATCATGTCTTGTCTAGGTGCTATATCCTAGGTTCTCTCTCCAATGTGCTGCAGAAGCAACATGTGGAGATGAATACCTGTCAGGAAATAATGCAGAATCTTAAGGATATGTTTGGTGACATTAACCGCACTCAGCGGTACAATGTTATGAAAGACCTCATTCGTTGTAGAATGCAGGAAGGGACTTCGGTCCGTGAACATGTACTCAAAATGTTTGGGTACATGTCGGAGCTGGAGACTCTTGGGGCATCGATGGATGCAGACATGCAAGCTGATTTCATTCTGCTGTCATTGCCCAAGTCTTTTAATAACTTTGTAGTGTCATTCCACATGAACAAGTTGGAATTGACAAGTGCTGCTCTCCTTGCTGCATTGAAGTCCGCAGAGGATGTAATGAAGAAGGATGGTCCCAGTGGCAGTGCAATGGTTGCACAGGTCAAAGGGAAGCGCGGTCGGAAGCATGGTTCTCGGAAGGGCCCGGCCCAGAAGAGAAAGAAGAAGGGACAAAGTGTTGCCTCTTCTTCCAATGCATCCACTCTCATGGCGTCGAAGAAAACCGACGTCTGTCACCACTGCAAGAAGCCGGGGCACTGGAAGCGTAACTGCCCAGATTACCTGAAGTCCTCAGACAAAGGTAAAGCCCCAGCAGGTATGAAATCTACTTTCATCATTGAAACCAGCTTTCTCGTTGGACGAGAAGGAAGTTGGGTTGTAGATTCTGGTGCTTCTGTTCATGTATGCAATTTGTTGCATTTGTTTCAGGAAACTAGAAGTCTTGAGGAAGGGGAGATAGTCATCCAGATGGGATCTGATGCAAGTGTTGCAGCAGTCGCCGTCGGGACATGCAGACTATCATTATCTAGTGGAAGAGTCCTAGTACTTAAAGAGTGTCTTTATGTACCTGAAGTTAGAAGGAATCTGATATCTGTATCTAAGCTAGTTAGAAGTGGATATTCGTTCCTGTTCTGTAATAAATTAGTCATAAATCATTATGATAAATATATTGCAGAAGGTGTTTTAACTTCTGGAGGACTCTATGAATTGTGCATTAATGAGAATGTCATGAATGTTACAACCACTAATAAAAACCCTAAGAGATCCAGGGAGAATAAAAATCATTCAAATATGATTTGGCATCAAAGGCTTGGTCATTTGTCTGTTGATAGGATCAACAGATTAATAAAGGATGGACCTTTAGATTTCCTACAGGTCCAATCTTTGCCTACCTGCGAACATTGCATTCGAGGTAAAATGACTAGGATGCCTTTCCGTAACAAGGTTACAAGATGCGAAGGTATTATTGACCTAATACATACCGATGTATGTGGTCCCTTCAGTACCGCGACTCGAAATGGATACCGATATTATTTGACGTTTATCGATGAGCATTCACGATACGGGTTTATCTTCCTATTACGTCACAAGTCTGAAACCTTTGAAAAGTTCAAAGAATTCAAGGCTTTGGTTGAGAACCAAACCGATAGGAAGATTAAACGAATTTGATCTGATCGAGGTGGCGAGTACCTATCAGATGAATTCAAGGAATACCTTAAGGAGAATGGAATTGTTTCAAATCTCACTCCTCCTGGAACTCCCCAACTTAATGGTGTTGCTGAAAGACGCAACAGGACCATCATGGACATGGTCCGTTCAATGATGAGCAAAGCACATTTACCTCTTAGTTTCTGGGGATATGCAGTAGAGACTGCAATATATATCCTGAATAAGATTCCTAGCAAATCTGTACCTAAGACTCCTCATGAGCTATGGTATGGAACCAAACCTAGTGTCAATCACTTAAGGGTTTGGGGTTGCTTGGTCCATGCGAAGAACGTAGACGCAAGTAAGCTGGAATCTCGCACTCGTGAGTGTTACTTCATTGGGTATGTTAAAGATGGTATTGGATACCAGCTTTATGACCCTGAGACCCAAAAGGTTTTTGTCTCTAGATATGTAAAGTTTCTGGAGGATGATTTCCTTAAAGGTCAAGATAAAAGTGAAGTAGAGGAGCTCATTGAATCCCAAGAGGATTCTGAGCTCCCCAGACCAGAAACTGAAGAAGTAAATAAAGATGAAACACCCATACCTCTTCGAAGGAGTTCGAGGGTGGTTGCACCACCTGAAAGGTATGGATTCCATGTGTCAGGTGAAACTGACATTGATCCTACTTCATTTGATGAAGCACTCGCGGATCAAGACATGGATAGATGGATGCTAGCAATGAAGTCAGAAATTGACTCCATGCATAAGAATGGTGTATGGACCCTAGAGGATCCACCTAAAGGGGGTAAAACCCATTGGGTGTAAATGGATCTTCAAGAGAAAAAGGGGACCTGATGGGAAAGTAGAGACTTTCAAGGCACGGCTCGTAGCCAAGGGCTACACACAGAGAGAAGGCATCGACTACGATGAAACATTCTCTCCTGTGGCTATGCTTAAATCCATCCGGGCATTGCTAGCTATAGCTGCATATCTTGACTACGACATATGGCAGATGGACGTCAAGACGGCTTTCCTCAATGAATACCTCGAGGAGGATATCTACATGGAGCAGCCCCAAGGCTTCATGACTGAGGATGGTAAAGTATGCAAGCTGAAGAAATCCATCTATGGGCTCAAGCAAGCTTCTCGTAGTTGGAACATCAGATTTGACAAAACCATAAAGAGTTATGATTTTGTGCAAAATCCTGATGAACCTTGTGTGTACAAGAAGCTTAGTGGGAGCGCCGTTGTGTTCATCGTGCTTTATGTAGATGACATCCTTATCATTGGGAATGATACAGGGATGATGACCAGTGTAAAGATTTGGCTGTCCCATACCTTTGAGATGAAAGATCTTGGAGAAGCCTCTTACATCTTAGGCCTGAAGCTGTTCAGAAACCGAGAAAAGAGGATTTTGGGATTGTCACAACATGGATACATTAAGAAGATTCTTGAACGATTCCGTATGGATAGTTCTAAGAAAGGATTCCTACCCTTAAGACATGGTATCCACCTGTCTAAAGGAATGGCTCCTCAAACTGTTGAGGAAAAGAAGGCCATGGCTGGATGTCCTTATGCATCAGCCGTAGGAAGCTTAATGTATGCCATGATGTGCACTAGGCCAGATATCTGCCATACAGTGGGAGTGGTAAGTCGTTACCAATCCTGCTATGGAGAACAACACTGGAATGCAGTAAAGAACATATTCAAATATCTAAGACAGACGCAAGATTACATCTTGGTCTATGGAGATGGTGATCTCCAAGTCTTGGGATATACAGATTCTGACTTCCAATCGGATGTAGATGATCGAAAGTAGACATCAGGGTTCGTGTTCTTGTTGAATGGTGGTGCTGTGAGCTGGAGAAGCAAGAAGCAGGACACTACTGCAAATTCAACAACGGAAGCCGAATACATTGCCGCATCAGATGCTGCAAAGGAGGCGGTGTGGTTGCGCAAGTTCGTGCTGGAGCTTGGCGTAGTTTCCTCTGATACTCCCATCCCGTTACTCTGTGATAACACGGGAGCCATTGCCCAGGCAAAGGAACCCAGATGGCATCAAAAGAGCAAGCACGTGGAAAGGAAATACCACATCATTCGGGAGATACAAAAGCGTGGTGACATCATCATCACCAAGGTGGCCTCTGCCGACAACGTTGCTAATCCTCTTACCAAACCTCTGACACAGAAGGTTTTTGACCAGCATGTAATGAGTATGGGTTTAAAGATTGTACCTGAATGGTTCTGAGGGCTAGTGGGAGATTGTTAGCAATGTGAGCCCCGGGCGAACCATTTCTACAATAAATGTTATTGTAATGAATAAATTATCAATAAAAGTTATTGTTTATTTTTCACTCCCCTTCTGAGATTAATGAATGAATGCACTATAGGGTCCCTCTGTACAATAAGGGTTATGTACCATGGCCAACTTGATGATCATACAGCTGTTGATTCATTGGATGGATCATAGAGGCTGATGCTTGGATGAATATCTAAGGAGTTAGATAGAGGACTCATCAAGCATCATCAAATGATCATTAAGTGATGATCTCCAGTCTGAGTGGGAGATGGCAATCCCATCTCATATGACTGATATCTGACTGACCTCTTGATGCAGGTCCTCTGCATGGGAATAATGATTCAGAGGTGTCAGGTTAGTTAAGTCAATGGGTTGACTTGACGAGATCGAGATAACCAAAGACCTACGTTGAATACTGTCACAACATAGGCATGCATCCTCTGACTAGAGACAGATGTATTGCTATATGTCTGAGTATGTACATTTGGCAGACCAATAGGTTGATGACCTAATCAAGGTCTATATACCGGCGAGCTGGTGTGCATGTAAGGACATATGAGTAATACGATCTCTCAAAGGGATCATACAGGTTCACCTGTGAACCGGGAGACATGAGCTCACTCATGAGGTATTGGGACTGAACAAATTCCATGCATGGTCGTCGTGCTTTGGAAGCATGACATGAATTTGAAGGTAAGATATATGCTTTGTGAAAGCATATGATCTATACCAAATCCCGATGACCAAGATTGAGAAACTTAATGATCTGACCCTGAAGATGACAGTGTAAAAGTGATCTTTATCATCAGGATGATCATGAGTCTTCCAGTATGTAGGATGTGCAGGTATTAGGAATACCTGAAGGGTGATTTGATCATATACGATTGTATAACCATGACGCTTCCATTCCGAGGGAGTGATGAAACAGGATTGGATTTTAGTGACTCCTCTCATTAGAGAAGTGACCTAATCTTAGTCCATGAACTGGACATTGATCTGAATAAGATTCAGATGCAATGAGAAGATTAAGTCTACGGTCTTGATTTGATCAAGCATCAGTGGGAGGTCCATAGGATCTGGAGTTGAGATATGATCTCGACATCCAAGTCACTATACGTGGAACAATACAATCGCCCTGTCCTTATCTCCAAGTATCTGAGGAGAAATAGCATTGTTCTTAAATGGTTTAAGAACAATTCCATAAGATCTAAGCAAAGAGAAGTTGATAATTAAAAGTGTTTTAATTATCATGATGTATGAGAAATTATCCAATATGATTAAATGTGATTTAATTAGTTTGGATAAGAATAATGTGGATAGAGATATCCAATTATTTATAATATATTATAAATGTGATTTATAATGTATTAGAGAGAGTTAATTATAATTTATATATGTTGATTAATTATGATGTGTATTGGATACACATTGTGTAATTAATTAACAATATGAATTACATGTTGTTTTGGGTTGTGAATATGATTCACAATTTTTTCCATGGCAAGATTGCAATTTTCTCAAAGATAATTGTGAATTATTTTTTGAGAAATAAAACCCAAATTATTTTGTTGCAAATAAATAAAGAGAGATTACATGGAGATTGCAATCTCCATGCAATCCATGGTGGACGGCACACCACTCCTAATTGGAGTGGGTGTGCGCCTACATGGAAGGCACATGGAGATGAAATCTCCATGTGTCTTCTCTCCTTATTTGTTGGGTTAATTTAGGAGCAAATTATATTTGATTTTATCAAATATATTTTGACCTAAATTTGTTGCTTTTGACAACAACAATCTCAGCCATTGGATGAACATAAATCAATCTCATCCATTGATTTTATGTGTCCCATGGATTGAGATCCATGGATCCCAAAACCCTATAAATAGAGAGGCATTCTTGGCTCTCTCTTTACACATGCTATTATAGCACAAACTCTCTCTCTCTTTCTCATATACACGACAGCCCTTCTCTCCCTCTCTTCTTGGTGGCCGTCCACCTTGGTGGAGAGAAACGTCGACGCCCGCGCCATCGTGCTGCCGCTTCGACTCTCTGCGGCTCTTTGTCTTCTTGGAGTGCTTCACTCACGAAGGAGACGTTTGATCTCGTACGACGAGATCAGGAGCAACCGCGCTTGGATCATCTTGGATTGCGAGGACACCGCGACTCATCTCCGCGCTCGCAAGCCGTTACTCCGACGATCGGACTTGAGACAGGAGGTCTCTTTTCGTAGAGACTCGATCAACCACGCTTCAAGAGGTATTGCATTATACTTGATGTGGTTATAGATGAAACGATTTGAGAATGGTTCTCGGATCATGTGGTTTCATCAGTTTAAAAATTTTAAAATTCCGCTGCACCGAACAACTATTACGACTAGTCGTTCGTCGTATTCGATACGACGATCACGCTTCCGTGATGCGCTTGAGGATTTCTCAATATCCTTCATCCTCCTATAAATTTATTTAAGTAAGTTCAAATTCATTTAATTTGTAAAAAAGATGCAAAAATGTTATAAATAGCTTACATGAATTGGACCATAGGCAGGATCCACCCAATGAACTTCCCCGCCCACATCGCAGCTCTTATACTTCTCAAAGACTTCCATTCGGCTGGGCACAAGCTGGTTCTCCACTGCCTAATGTGAAAAGATTACTACACTTGTGATACCATTTTAATATATAATGGTTAGAATTTAAACATTAATCATAAAGTAGATCACTTACGAAGTCATCCTTCAGTTGATTTGTGTTTCTTCTCCCCATTCTATGGGTAGCCTTGAAACCTTTCCTCCGATTTTCAGCATTTCTCCTTGAGATGTCCTATACAAAGATAATAATTTTAATAAAAGAATCCCAAATGATTTATGTATAAAATGCACATATATATGGCACATACCGCATGTTCTTCTCCCATCCAAATATAAACCATCGCCCTCCATTGTTCAGCGGGTACATTTGGAGGACAATTTGCCAAAATGGTTTCCAATGTAAGCTCCGGATTGAAGTACTTTAAAATATAAAAAATATTGTACTCACTCGGGCCTTCAGACGACCTCGATGTTTACGCAACAACTCCGCACCATGTCCTAAAATTAGAGCATCAGTGGCCGGATCACGATCCCAGGAAAAACTAGACTGCAAAGAAATCGAAGCAAACAAAAATAAGTTTATATATATAGTGAAGAAAAACTTTGATTTGTTATTATTATAAATACCTCCAAATCATGAAGAATGGCATCTTTTGTTGACTGCTCCACTAAACGCCAGTCTGTAATGTGGAGAGGGACCCTGGCTCTGCACACCTGTCCCAAGTAACTCTGAAAAACAGCTGAGTTCTCCCCCACTGCATCTCCTCCAACTATCCACACCCTGAGTGTCTCAGCAGGACGAAGTCGGTCCAACACTCGTCACTGTGATGGGCCTCTACGTCTACCTGAGCTACTCGATCCGTCAGGATCGGAGGTCTCACTCCCTCGCTGTGGTGCAGGCGGTGCATCCCGAATGCGTCTAGGACGTGGAGGCATATCTGCATATTATGAAACATTTAAATTAGATAACAAGAATGATATATTTTGCATATTAGATCAAACAATTGGAAAAAAAAGTAATGGTGAACTTACACTTTAAAAATCTGCATCTACAATATCAGTTGGATGTTCTTGTATTTCAGCTTGATATGCCTCGTTTATATTTAGCAACTCATCATCATCATCATTGACATCAAAAAAATCTCTTGGTACTATTCTCACGAGTATGATCCATCCATCACTGAAGTTGTCTGGAACATAGAAAACTTGTTCTACCTGATTGGCAAGTGTAAAAGGCTCATTTGTTTACTCATTTCTATCTCTTTGATATCTTATCCCCTCACGACCGACATCAAATCAATTGCACATAAAAAGAACACATCGACATTCATGAGTAAAACTGATCTCTATTATGTCAAGTATTTCCCCATAATAGCCATCTAAACCTGAAGGTAAATCTGTTTTTACTATAACACCCGACATTTGCGTCGATTTCATCTCATCGGCGGACTTTATTCTAAATCTGTAGCCTCTCCATGTTCAGTCTGTTGGACATGTGAGCCCACGGCGAGCCATTATGCAATAAATGTTATTGCGAATATCATTCCCTGATCTGAAATGAAGAATAAACAATTTGCATAATAGGTCCCTCTATACAATTAGGGTTATATACCATGGCTATCTTAATGATCATACAGCTGTTGATTCAATTATTGAATCATAGAGGCTGGTGCTTGGATGAATATCTAAAGAGTTAGATTGAGGACTCATCAAGCACCGTCAAATGATTATTAAGATGTGATCTCCAGCCTGAGTAGGAGATGGCAATCCTTTCTCACATAGGTTGATATCTGACCGACCTCTTGATGCAGGTCCTCTGCATAGGAATAGAGATTCGGAGGTGTCAGATTAGTTAGGTCAAAGAGTTGACTTAACGAGATCGAGATAACCTAAGTCCTATGTTGAATGCTGTCACAGCATAGGCACGCATCCTCTGACCGGAGACAGATGTATTGCTATATGTCTGAGTATGTACATTTGACAGACCAATAGGTTGATGACCTAACCAAGGTCTATACACCGGCGCGTTGGTGTGCATATAAGGGCATATGAGTAATACGATCTCTCAAAGGGATCATACAGGTTCACTACTGAACCGGAAGACATGAGCTCACTCATGAGATATTGGGAAGAATCAAATTCCGTGCACGGTCGTCTCGCTTTGGAAGCTTGACTGAATTTGTAGGTTTGATATATACTTTATGCTTTTGGAAAGTATATGATCAATACCAAATCCCAATGATCAAATGAGAAACTTAGTGATCAAACCCTGAAGAAGACAGTATAAAATTGATCTTAATCTTCGGGTTGATCATGGGTCTTCCAGTATGCAGGATGTACAGGTATTGGGAATACCTGAAGGGTGATGTGATCATAAACGATTGTATATCCATGACGCTTCCATACCGAGGGAGTGATGAAACAGGTCTGGATTTTAGTGACTCCTTTCAATAGAGAAGCAATCCGATCTTAGTCCAAGTATTGGACATTGATCTGAATGGGATTCAGATTCAATGAGAAGATTGGATTTGCGGCCTTGATTTAATCAAGCATCTGTGAGAGGTCCGTAAGATCTGGATTTGAGATGAGATCTCAACATCCAAGTCACTATACGTGGAATAATACAATCGCCCTATCCTTGTCTCCAAGTATCTGCGGAGAAAGCACATTATTCTTGAAAGGGTTCAAGAGTAATTCTTTTGATAAAATATCCAAGCAAAGACTTGATGATTAAATGTGATTTAATTATCAAGCTTAAATATGATTATCTAAGATAATTAAATAAGATTTGATTATCAAGGATTAAGAGAATGTGGATAGCACTATCCATGATATATGTATGTTATAAATATGATTTATAATATACATATATATATATATATAAGAGAGAGAATTTATGTAAATAGCATTTGTTAATTAATAATGTGAATTGGATTCACATTTGTTAATTAATTGGAAATGCAATTTACTAACTAGTTTGGGTTGTGAATATGATTCACATAATATTCAATGGCAAGATTGAAATATTCACAAAATTAATTTGGAATTAATTTTGGCGAATAATTATTGTAATTAATTGAGGAATAATATAATAAATAAAATGGAGAAAAACCACCCTCATGGGTGGCGTCACCCATGAAGAGTTCATGGGTGACGCCCCCCCTTTTTAGGGGTTGGTTAACTCCACCTCATTTGTTATATTATCTCTTGATTAATTGTTGTTATTGAACAACAAATCCCAGCCATTGATTTATCATGGACCAAGCATATCCCTTGGATCCATGAGTCCCATGGATTGAGATCCATTGGATCCTAAACTAGTATAAAAGGAGGGCTAGGGTAGCCTCTCCAAGGTACATAATCTAGAGAAGTAAAAGACTACTACTCTCTCTCTCTCTCTCTCTAAATCTCGTGTGGTCTCTCTCTTAGTATCCAAGTGGACGTCCATTTTGATATTGAAGAGGAGAGCATCTCGCTTGGATCTTCATCGAAGGATTGCGGGAAGGACGCGACTCATCATCGTGCCCGCAAGTGCATTCTCCGTGGGTCGGACTCAAGATAGGAGGATCTCTACTTTGGGATCTCGCGATCACAACCACGCTTCAAGAGGTATTCCTTGTACTTTGTGGTTTGATGAAACGATCCGAGAAGTGTTCTCGTGATCATGTGGTTTCATCGTTATGTTAAAAAATTTTAATTTCTGCTGCATCTAGCATCTAGTACGACTAGTTGCTCCGATCGTATTCGATACGATCAACACACTTCCGTGATACGCTTAAGGATTCTCAATATCCTTCAAGTGGTATCAGAGCCATAGGTCGAATAAGGTTTTGGATATTATCCATAGACCTTAGACGATTTGGTTCTTGAAAGGGTTGCGAAATTTTACTGCATTTCAATTTTCGCATCTCTGTAAAATTGAATTTTTAGGCTCTGTTTAAAATGTTTAAACACGAAATTTTCAATTGGATTTTGTTTCCCATTAAACAAGGAAACCATAGGACTTGAGTTTACTAAATTTGGACTTTATTTGCTCAAGATATGGCTTTTTGAATATGACTATATTCACTGTTGCGGGAACTGCGGATTTGAACGTAATTAATGAGATGATTACGGTTTTAATCCGCCTTGAAATGCGTGAATTATCACTTGGATTCTTTAATAAATCAAATAGGCAATCTTTGGAAACTGAGTTTGCATTTTTTGGATTTAAATTGATCAAGATAAGTTAATTTTAGTGATTGGGGGTCACTGCTGGAAATTAACAATTTTGATCTTGAACCTTGTGATATGTCATTCAATTATCATGATGAAAATTAATTGTTAATTTTCTGGAATAATTAGTGATAAATATTTGTGAAATATTTAAAGAAATAATTATTTCATTGAATGACATTTGCCTAAACTACAATGATAAGATATTAGTTCTTGATCATTGTTTCATCAACAAACATTGCTTTCATGAAAACTATAGTTTATCCTACAATAGTTGTAGGACAACTTTTACATGAAAAACCCTTTCTTTTGCTTGAATAGGATTGGGGATTTGTCTAGCAAATCTCCTTATAATCAAAAATGTTTTGATTTGTACTATATGGTATAACTTTCGGTTGAAAAACCGATGAACATCTCAAAATACATGATGGTCTATCTGGTATTATCCTTTCCCGAGGCGGATGTGGTGCCTAGTCGGAGAGCATTGGGATCGCGGGTTGCAACGTATGTGGTCCGTCCCACTCTCGTCGGTACTGGCCATGACAGCGGGTAGGGATTGTATAATACCGGAGACAGACAATATGTATTTTTCTAATTATTAAAATTCGAATAATACGTATTTTGAGATTATACCTACTATTCAAGTAAAAGACATGTTTGTTGATTGATGATTGGATTGATGATTAATTTAATGTGATTAAATTAATTATATCCAATAAACACTCTATTATGAATAGATGTGTATTTCCCTTGGAAGAATTAATTATGTGAATATGATTCACGATAATTAATTACAATTTGAATATGAGGTGGAGGATCACATAAGTGACATCCATGGTCTCTCGTCAAGGCGAAGGGTTCCGTCGCCAGGGATTGTATGTAGGAGACGCCTGTCCGAAGTGACAGATCCTATATGCAAGCGCATCTGGATCGGGCTCTTTGCTTCTCGAAAGAGTAAGGCCGTATGCGTAGTGACCCCAATATCGAGTCCTCATATTATTGGGGCGATATTGGATTGCGCATAGCGAGTTCTAATCCTGTTGACGGTTGGTTCAATTAGCAACGGGTCAACATCATCTTAGGGGTGGTGGGCCCGGGTGTTAAAGACCGAATTGGGAATGCAAGTTGGACTTGCAAGGCGGAATGAGTTCCCGCTTCTTTTTATTGGAGTCGTAAGTTTTCATATTATTGGGATGCGACAAAGATAGGAAAGGAGATCCCAGATCTTGCTAGAGATATAATGGTAAGAATATCTCTTACATTGAAAGTAATTAAGGGAATGAACTTTCAGTGTTGACAAGGCAAGACAACTTTGATATAAAAATTCCTAAATCAAAGTAAAATATGTATATAATATATATACCCTTATGCAAATTTCTTATTTCAGATAATCCTTCATTAAACCCACTCAATGTTATACTCAATGATAACCAGTAAAAATATCTTGGATTGGACTCATGATCCAGATATTGTACTTGCAATTGGACACATAATGTATGTGGCTGCAGTGTGCGAGTCCCCTCAACATAATGAGGAAGGGCAATTAAATAAGACAATAAGACATCACCTTAGGGTTTGTATGTCTCTATAGTCTTGATCTTTCATCGAGTGTACTTTGGAAGTGACATGTCGATGGTGATCGTAATTGTCGAATAATCCTTATAAAATAAAAGAAGATATTTTGGCATACATATGTGCTCTAGACATTTAATAATGAATGACATGGTTCTCTGCATTATGCAGAATGGTGGCTTGAAAGAGATGATGTATTCAAAATGTTTGAATACCTACCTGAACCTAAGTCTAAGAGTTAAGATGTATGAAGATATGATGAGTGTCATCATTCTACTGTCTATACTCTGGTCATTCGTGAAGCTTCATAATATTCATATTGTATGAATTTAATGAAGCATGTATAAATGTTGAAATGCTCTTACATTGAATTCTTTTTGAATTTAACATAAGAGATCCTTAGTCTTAAGCAATGGTTGTTTATAGATTAAGAGAGTGCAGTGGAAGCATGGGTCGGACCCGAGTAAGAAGGAAAGTCAAAGAGTTGACCTACTTCTGTGACTTCCATATGACATCCAAAGAGTTGGATGAATGCCAATACTGCAATATGTTGATGTGTTGATAGTATGACTATCAAGTCTGTCTAAATTCCTTAGTGAAGGACTCAGATAGAGCATCAGAATAATCTACATAAATCATTGACTCTGACTTTCTTATTTCATAAGATAACGTCTGATAATTGTATCCCAATATTCTAGTGATATTTGCAATTGGTTGCATATACATATTAGAAGATTAGAAATTTGATCTTAAGGTTTAGTAGTCATCAACATGGATATTGTTGTAATTGTTGCAGCAGTCTCTATTGGATAGATAGACTTCATATTCTCAGTGGGAGAGCCCTTAGTCTTAGAGAATGTCTCTATGACCTAGATAGTAGAGTACACTCATTGTTTGTTTCCAAATGTTGGAAATAAACATGAACTCTGAGATAGAACTTTCATAAAGAGTTATGATGGAAATATTTCAGATAGTAATCTAACATCTAGTGGACTCCACAAAATTAGAAAATTAATGAATGGTTCATTAAGATTTCTAATACTAAAAATTAAACCTTATAAGATCAATAGGAGGATGAAGATCATTTAACAATGATCTGGCATCAAGTCTTGGACATATGTCTGCTGATGTGATCAATAGACTAGTAAGATATGAAACTTTAGAATGTCTAAAATTTCAAATCTTACATACTTATGAATATTGTATTCAAAGTAAAATGTCCAATACACCCTTCTCTGGAAATGGTGTTAGATGTCGAGGTATTCAGGATCTCATACATATTGATGTATGTGGATCATCTATATCATAGTGAACATTATGGATATGTGATATCTATTGATGATTACGTATGATATGAGATTTCTTCTCTTCACCTGAAAAACCTTTGAAATGTTCAAAGATTTCATAATTTTGGTTTAGAACCAAAGTTTGGAGAAAGATGAAATGAATTTGATCTAACCTAGGTAGTTTGTACCTATTAGATAAAATTCAAAGAATACCTTATGGAGATATGAATATCATTTCTATCTCACTCCTCCAGATAAACCTGAACTCAATAGAGTTGTAGGGAGATACAATTGGATCATGTGTGACATGATTTGATCACTGATGAATTTTAGCATAATTATCCTCTTAGTTTCCTGGTATATATGTGTGGTAGAGACTACAATATATATCCTTAATAAGGTTCCATGCATGTGAGACTGGAATCTAGCACTTGAGAGTGCTGCTTCATTAGGAAAATAAAGAATGGTATTGGATACCTGCTTTATGATCTTGAGATTCTTAAAAGATCTCATCCCTGAGAATGTGATTCTTGGAGGATGACTCTCTTGAGAATCAAGACAAAAATGAAGTGTGGGAACTCATTTGATCTTGAGAAGATAATGAGGCTCCTGAAATCGGAAACTAAAAGGGACAATTAAAGATGAAACATTAATACCTCTTCAAATGAGTTTGAAGATGTATTCCATGTGTCAGTTAAATCTGACAATGATCGGACCTTCATGTGATGAAGCTCCTGAAGATCAAGACATGGAAAGATGGATATTAGCAATAAAGTCTAAAGTAGACTTCATATACAAGTGTTGTATATGGACCCTCGAGGATCCACCTATATGGGCAAGACCCATAAAGGTGTAAATGGATCTTCAAGAGAAGAGGGAACCTGATGAGAAGGTAGAGACCTTCAAAGCTCGGTTCGTAGCCACAAGCTACACACCGGAAGAGAAGACATTGCTTGCAATGAGACTTGCTCTTTGATAACCATGCTTAAAATCATCAGAATATTGCTAACCTTAGCTACACAACTTGATTATTGCATCTTCAGGATGTAATTCAAGATTGCATTCCTCTTAAGAATACCTCTCTGAGGATATTCACATGAAGTAGCCCCAGGGCTTCATGATCGGGGAAAGTAAGATGTGAAAGCTAAAGAAATCCATCTATGGACTCAAATAAGCTTCTTGTTGTTGGAACATAAGATTTGATGAAATTATAAATGTTATGATTTCAAATAGAATCTTGATGTACCATGTGAAGCTTAGTGGGAGTGCCATTGTGTTCATCATGCTAAATGTAGATAATATCCTAAATCATTTGCAATGATATAAGGATGATAATAAGTGTTTTATAGACTGGCTATTCCATACCTTGAGATATGATCTCAAGAATACCTCTTAGATCTTAGTTCTGAAGTTGTTCAGAAGCAAAGAAAAGAGGGTATTGGGACTGTCACATTTGTAGTACACCTTGGACATATTCCATTCCTGGAAATTCCAAGAAAGGCTTCCTTCCTTGAGATTTGGTACTGACCTATCTAAAGGAATAGCACCTCAAAGAGTTGAGGAAGTGAATGCTAGAACTGCTTGCACTTGTGCATCAGTTATGAGAAGCTAAGTGTATGCCAGATGTGAACAAAAGCCAGATATCTGCCATGCAGTGGGAGTGGTAAACTGTTACTAATCCTACTATGGAGAAAGAACACTTGATTGCAGTAATAACAATATCTTCAAAGATGACAAGGCTTTAGAGATAGTGATCTCTAAGTCTTATCTTCAAGAAATTAAGACTTTATAGATAGAGATCTAAAAGGTCTTAATTGTGGATACCTTGAGAGATAGTGATCTCCCGGAATAAGGGTATTCTAATAAGGATTATGGAAATACTGGTTATAATAATTATTAAGTAATAGTGTCAAAGACACTATAACTGTTTTGACTAGATTGAGTATTGGTTGCATTAGATGCAACATTCGCATTGGATGCGAGCACTGTTACCTAGGGATATGCAAGTGCCGTAAAAGGACTTGGCATAGACTTTTGGGAACAGAGTGACTGATCAGCTTACCTAGCTATTTCTAAATAGCCTATGATTGTCACATGAGTGTGGGTTTATATGATTAGCCCAGTAATGGCTCTTTGGGCTAGTGGGAGATTGTTGGACATGTGAGCCCACGGCGAGCCATTATGCAATAAATGTTATTGCGAATATCATTCCCTGATCTGAAATGAAGAATAAACAATTTGCATAATAGGTCCCTCTGTACAATTAGGGTTATGTACCATGGCTATCTTAATGATCATACAGCTGTTGATTCAATTATTGAATCATAGAGGCTGGTGCTTGGATGAATATCTAAAGAGTTAGATTGAGGACTCATCAAGCACCGTCAAATGATTATTAAGATGTGATCTCCAGCCTGAGTAGGAGATGGCAATCCTTTCTCACATAGGTTGATATCTGACCGACCTCTTGATGCAGGTCCTCTGCATAGGAATAGAGATTCGAAGGTGTCAGATTAGTTAGGTCAAAGAGTTGACTTAACGAGATCGAGATAACCTAAGTCCTATGTTGAATGCTGTCACAGCATAGGCACGCATCCTCTGACCGGAGACAGATGTATTGATATATGTCTGAGTATGTACATTTGACAGACCAATAGGTTGATGACCTAACCAAGGTCTATACACCGGCGCGTTGGTGTGCATATAAGGGCATATGAGTAATACGATCTCTCAAAGGGATCATACAGGTTCACTACTGAACCGGAAGACATGAGCTCACTCATGAGATATTGGGAAGAATCAAATTCCGTGCACGGTCGTCTCGCTTTGGAAGCTTGACTGAATTTGTAGGTTTGATATATACTTTTGGAAAGTATATGATCAAGACCTAGGTATGATATATGCTTTTAGAAAGTATATGATCAATACCAAATCCCAATGATCAAATGAGAAACTTAGTGATCAAACCCTGAAGAAGACAGTATAAAATTGATCTTAATCTTCGGGTTGATCATGGGTCTTCCAGTATGCAGGATGTACAGGTATTGGGAATACCTGAAGGGTGATGTGATCATAAACGATTGTATATCCATGACGCTTCCATGCCGAGGGAGTGATGAAACAGGTCTGGATTTTAGTGACTCCTTTCAATAGAGAAGCAATCCGATCTTAGTCCAAGTATTGGACATTGATCTGAATGGGATTCAGATTCAATGAGAAGATTGGATTTGCGGCCTTGATTTAATCAAGCATCTGTGAGAGGTCCGTAAGATCTGGATTTGAGATGAGATCTCAACATCCAAGTCACTATACGTGGAATAATACAATCGCCCTATCCTTGTCTCCAAGTATCTGCGGAGAAAGCACATTATTCTTGAAAGGGTTCAAGAGTAATTCTTTTGATAAAATATCCAAGCAAAGACTTGATGATTAAATGTGATTTAATTATCAAGCTTAAATATGATTATCTAAGATAATTAAATAAGATTTGATTATCAAGGATTAAGAGAATGTGGATAGCATTATCCATGATATATGTATGTTATAAATATGATTTATAATATACATATATATATATAAGAGAGAGAATTTATGTAAATAGCATTTGTTAATTAATAATGTGAATTGGATTCACATTTGTTAATTAATTGGAAATGCAATTTACTAACTAGTTTGGGTTGTGAATATGATTCACATAATATTCAATGGCAAGATTGAAATATTCACAAAATTAATTTGGAATTAATTTTGGCGAATAATTATTGTAATTAATTGAGGAATAATATAATAAATAAAATGGAGAAAAACCACCCTCATGGGTGGCGTCACCCATGAAGAGTTCATGGGTGACGCCCCCCCTTTTTAGGGGTTGGTTAACTCCACCTCATTTGTTATATTATCTCTTGATTAATTGTTGTTATTGAACAACAAATCCCAGCCATTGATTTATCATGGACCAAGCATATCCCTTGGATCCATGAGTCCCATGGATTGAGATCCATTGGATCCTAAACTAGTATAAAAGGAGGGCTAGGGTAGCCTCTCCAAGGTACATAATCTAGAGAAGTAAAAGACTACTACTCTCTCTCTCTCTCTAAATCTCGTGTGGTCTCTCTCTTAGTATCCAAGTGGACGTCCATTTTGATATTGAAGAGTAGAGCATCTCGCTTGGATCTTCATCGAAGGATTGCGGGAAGGACGCGACTCATCATCGTGCCCGCAAGTGCATTCTCCGTGGGTCGGACTCAAGATAGGAGGATCTCTACTTTGGGATCTCGCGATCACAACCACGCTTCAAGAGGTATTCCTTGTACTTTGTGGTTTGATGAAACGATCCGAGAAGTGTTCTCGTGATCATGTGGTTTCATCGTTATGTTAAAAAATTTTAATTTCCGCTGCATCTAGCATCTAGTACGACTAGTTGCTCCGATCGTATTCGATACGATCAACACACTTCCGTGATGCGCTTAAGGATTCTCAATATCCTTCACAGTCCAAATCCTCATCCATTCGCAAATCTATAATCTCTCCATGTTCAGTCCAAATAGAGTAATGTAACCAAAATCCATTGAGTATAAGATGGTTATAGACTTCCTCTCTAACATTATATTTAATATTCTTACATCTCACACATGGACAGTAAATCTTAAGACCACCAAATTTCTTATTAACTCTTTCTATTTGAAATGCCCAATCCAAGAACGTGGTCACTCCTCTCTTATATTGTTGAAAATCATCGTATCTCTTATCCATCCATATTTTATCCATTTTACTGCACAATCAGAATAAAATCTACCATTATGTGTTATTATAGACAACAAGTTTTTCCATCTTATACACATCAAGTTTTTCTATTATACACAACAAGATTCTCTACACAACAAGATTTTCTATTATACACAACAAGATATTTCATCCTATACAAATCAAGTCTTTCTATTATCTTAAACAAATCAAGCAATACTTAATATACATAATATTTTTTCCATTATATCTAATATACAACAAGCAATGTTATATATCAACAACAAATTTTCAATCTAAACTCATTCAAATGGGGAAAAACATCCCTACAAAGCATATCAAGTAAAATAAGCAACAATAAACACAAAGGAGTGTTGATAGATACCAGAAATTGAGATGGCCGAGGTTGGCAACCATGAAGAGCTCGGAGACGACGACGGGCGGCAATGGGCGGCAGGCTTGAGAAGAGGATGAAAATGAGAATGAACACAGGTCGAAGGGGTTTCTTTGATCTGACCATCGGGGACGGTCTTTTGAACCGTCTCCTTTGGCGACGATCGGCAACGGTTCACTAAAGACCGTCCCCTTTGAATGGCATAGGAGACGGTCTGTTGTGACCGTCCCATCTGGTCGACCACTTATAGAATCAATAACCGGAGGCAACGCCAACAGAAGCGTAATGGGGACGGTCATAACCGTCCCCAAAGGACCTCCCAGGGCAGAGGGGATGGTCCATGGTGACCGTCCCCTCTGGTCGAACACTTAGGATCAATGACCGGATGCGACGCCAACAGAAGCGTATTCAGGATGGTCACAACCGTCCCCAAAGGCCCTCCGAGGGCAGAGGGGACGGTTCCTTTTGACCGTCCCCTCCGGTCCACCGCTTAAGTCCAAGGGTCGGAGGCGACGCCAACAGAAGCGTAATGGGGACGGTCAGAACCATCCCCAATGGCCCCTCCCATGACAGAGGGGACGGTCCATGTGGACCGTCCCCTCTGCCCGACCACTTAGGTCCATTGACTGGAGGCGACGCCAACAGAAGCGTAATGGGGACGGTCAAGACCGTCCCCAAATGCCCCAAGGCAGAGGGGACGGTCGTTATTGACCGTCCCATTAAGTTATTATAAAAGGCGATGATAACCCACATACTGTCTCCTGATATGTGGTATTGGGGACGGTTTTGTCCTGACCGTCCCTAAAAGCTTTCATTAGGGACGGTCATAATATAACCGTCGCTAGTTGTCGTCTCCAAAGCTATAACTTCTTGTAGTGATTAAAGCCAAAATTATAGAATAAATAAAAGAAAAGAAAAGGAATAAAATATTGTAAATATTTTATGACCTGAAACCCCGAGACCTAGGCATCTCGATGACTAGGTCGACAAGGAATAAAGTAGGGGGAGTTAAGGGCTAAAATACAATAAAAATACCTTTGATTTAATTCATTCTTTATTCGTTTTGGGACCTATTTTTGGTTCCACTTTTTATACCTCAAATAAAAAAACTTTGTACATGAAAGTTGTAGATAATTTCATATAGAAAAATACAAAATTGATTTCATACAAAATAATGTACAGATAAAAAGTTATGATCTGAATAAGAGTCCAGAATCCCAACTTCCCAGACATGTATCTTGCAATAAAAACTCGAAACGCACCAAACTCACCTTTAATTGTATATAATTTAAAATAAGCTATTTAATGAAGGTGGTTTCATATTTTTCGGAGTTACGGTTTGAAAGTTGAGTTTTGGACCCCTATTGTATACTTGTACATATTAAAATATTCATTTTATTATTTATTCTTTATCTTCATAATTTTATATTTTTGTAATTTTTTAAATATTAATTATAATAAATATTCACATTAAAACCAGAATAAAAAACTAAAGAAAATACAAAATAAAAATACATGTATATAATACCTAGGTATAATACCTACAACTATACCTATATAATTAACATTTCTATTTTATTAAGTGTATCAAATACTTCATAAAAATAAAATAAAAATATATTTAAGTGTATAAAAATATTTTATAAATTTATAAAATAATAAATAAAAACAAATAAATTAAATTCACAAAATAAAATTATAATAATAAAATATATAGAAGAATATACCTATAAAGGGTATAAAAGGAAACTTGTAATTATTAATCTCAAACAAATAATTGAAAATAACCATAAAATACTATATAAAATAATAAATATTTTCTATTAAATAACCTAAAATTAATTAAATCATTTATTATTGTTAATAGAATTTACAAGGTATTTATTTTAGTTTTGTCTTTTTGCGGATGACGTGGCCCAATCAGGCCACGCTATCCGGGGGTCAACTCCATGACCCCAGGCCACAGCCCGTCAGATATTAGTTTGCCCTCCTCTTCTCGACTTTCTCCACACCGATTCTTTCACCAAATGAGAGAGCTTCCTTATGCAAACTTGTGCATTGACAATCCAGCATACACGCCATAGAATTTTTTCGACCTTCGGGTCGTTGAAACGCCTGTTATGCCTCGATTTGCGAGCCACCAGAGCCATCTTTCAAAACGACCCCCATCGCCTCCATTGATCCTTGAACCCTCTTTGACCCGTCTTGGCCAACCTTCGTCGAGGTCTGGATCGAGTAAGGTGACAGGCAGCTCTCCAGCTCCTCGTAGGCGCGGTTAGGCGGTCGAGGTGGAGTTTCCAACCCATCTCCGGCCACTCTGGCCGTGAGGTTTATTTCTCGGTTGGTCGAGGTTGCTTTTAACTGTATTTTCTTTGTTGTAGGTTTAGCTTTAGTCTGCCCTTTTTATTGCACATTTTGTCGATTGCAAAAGCTTAGATCCGACCATTCGAAGTTCGCCGGAGCCTTGCGCTCTCCACTGTCAATCTCGATCGCGTTCTTGGCGACGCACAGCCTCCGTTAGATCGTGTTGTTCCAGCACCGTCCGATCTTTGCCAGGATCTAATCGCAGGCGTCCATTGCGAAGGGGTACCAGCCGCTGCGATCGTGACACGTGGATAAGTGAGACACTTCCAGGCGTCCAATCGTGAGGCAGAGGTATTTTGCAAATCAACCCCCGCCATTTTGTGCATTTAATATTCGAACTATAAACTTTCATCTGCAGCGTTATAACTTTTGCAATATTTACATTCAGGCCCCCGCACTATTCTTATTTACAATTAGGTCCTCTGCCACGTCATCTCACGTGCCAGCACGCGTGAGGTGCGTGGCCATTTTGCAGAGGACCCCTCGTGGGTTCAGTTATTGCATTTCAGTCCAAAAACATTTCATAACGTGTAATATTTTTGGATGTTTTGCAACTTAGGCCCTCAGGATTTTCTTAATTGCAGTATAGTCCTTCCCAGGTGCGCGTGCTTCTGCACGTGGGCTTGGAATTTTTGTACATATACCCCTGCCGGTTTTGTGATTTATGTTTGGTCCATTAAGTTGTTTATTTAGTATTAAATTTTGAGTGAAAATTGCACTTTGGCCCCTGTAATTCCTAATATTTGCACTTATACCACGGCCAGCTGTGTGATTTTTATTGGTTGTTTGTATTTATTTCACGCATCATTTTAACTAGAAAAATTACCAAAAAATACCATTGGCTCATGTTTGCTTGCTCATTCACGCCATATTTTTATATTGCATTTTTTTGCATTTTTCATACTTATTAAAAATCAAAAACATGTATTTTCAGCACTGTTTGCATTAGAAAATCCATAAAAATTATAAAAACGTTTTGAAAAATTCCAAAAAAAATATATTTTCTGTGTTTCATCATCTTTTAGTGTCAGTCCAAAAATCATTAACAATTTCAAAACAAAAACATTAAAAATTAGAAAACTCCTAAAAACTTCATAAAAATCTAAAAAAATTTAGAAAAATCCTAAAAATGCAAACTAAGTTTCTATTGTTTCCTTATCTTATTATATTTAGTTTAAAATTAATTTGAGGAATTTTGGGTACTGTTTAGTATTTTCAACCTTCATTTTGATTTTGATCAGCATTGTTATTCACTGTTTTCTTGTGTTGGACTTTTAAAAATATCAAAAACATTCAGAAAAATCCCCAAAAATCACAAAAACATTATAAAACCATAAAAAGACCAAAAAAATTTATTTTCTGATTTTTGAGCATTTTCCCCTATTTTTATAAATACTCTATCCCTCTCTTCCTTATATTGTATATATATATATTCTATTAGAGAAAAAGAAAATATAAAAATATAAAATATAAAATCAGAAAATTAAAAACCAAAATACAAAATTAAAAATTAAAAATAAAATAATATATATAATTAAAAACCCACAAAAATTTGCATAATTGTAGACACTTAATTACATCACATTTTTTGCATTATTGCCCGATCTATCTTGTTTGCTCCCTGAGTTCGACCTCTACATACTTACACATATACATCTTTTATGTAGAGCTAAAATAAATTTGACTCCATATTTATTCTTCATTGCTTGATTTATATCTTGTGGGTTCATTGTTGACTTTAGTTCGGATTTCTGAGTGGTCGACGCATCGACTGAGTTCCCGCCTTGTGTGGAACTTAAGACCACCAAAATTCATCTAAATCAAATGGCGCCGTTGCCGAGGAGCAACAGCGCGTAGTTCGGCTTTTTGCTCGTATTTGTGATTTCTTGTCTAGTTTTGCAGCTTTATTTATTTGTTTTTTATTTGATATATCTTTTGAGTTGTCTAACCCCTCTCTTTGTTGACTTCGTACGAGGAACCGCGGATCGAGGGAGGCACTTCACCTGAGGCGCTGACGCACCCACGTGAAGCCGGCTCTATCCAGCCTAGCACCGAGGAGACGAGAAGAGAATTTTGAACCCGAGCTCTACTTTAGTGTAGCATTTATTTCCTTGCATTTATTTTTGTAATTTGTAGTGAGAGAGAGATAGAGAGACTCTAGATTTGTAATAATACAGGTACACCAAACTCTGGACATTGGACATTCGAGCCTAATTTCCAGGTGTTTGTACACCTGGGGGCTCACTACGGTTTTGTCGGCTTTTCATCGCATTTTTTATTTTTGTTTTCTCGGTTTTGATTTTATTTCTTTTGTGTGATTGATCCCTTAGTATAGGATTTGCTTGGCGATAGCATTAGGTCCAAACACAATAATAACCATTGCATATACCCATAGTGCGCTTTGGACTTAGTTCAAATCTTTAAACAGTCGCCTCATCATCTTCGAGCCTTCGTGCCACGAGCCCACCCTACCAAGCACTGCTCCTGAACTTGATGTGTCGAGAAGAGGAGGGGTGAGCCTAGACTGGACTCCTGTATTGAAGATCGGTGACCAACTTGTGGTGCTTCACGCTAATAGCAATTTCTGAACTTAGGGTGATTTCATCGGCTTGCATTTGCATATAGATAGGTTTCAATTCTGCTGAGCATCCCTGCATGTAGAGTGTTGGGGCAAGGTGAGCATTTACGCTTTAGCATACATCATCATTTTGCCGCTTGCATTATTTTTCCGCCTCTCTACCTATGATTTTTCCAACCTAGGTGTTAAGTAAAATTGACTCCTCGTTAGATTCGTGCATTTCACACTAAAAATCCAAAAAAAAAGTGATAACAAATAAAATTGGGACTGCTAATACTACTAGGCCCTAAAATCAATTAAAAAGAAAAATCTTGTATTGGGGCGAGTAATCCCCTCATTGTCTTCGTTTTTACATGCTCGCGCACACACTAAGGAGTAGTGCCAAAATCCCATTTCAGCCCCCTAAGTGTTTGTGCAAATTCTTGACTTCTCACCTAACTCTAAAACAGACAAGATAAAAAGACTGACTTTTCAGTCTCTATCGAGTTGAGTAAGTGAATTGAGGGTTTGTTTTGTGTGAGTTTGTTTGTGCTTGCTTGTGTGTATTCTAGATTATCCCTGCGCAATTGCACCTTTTCTTCACTCTCTTGACTTGACCTTCGTGCTCTCCCGATCATTTCCCTCTTGTTTCGAGATGGACCCCTGGAGCGTCTTTTATCTGGACTTTGCGGATCCCTCGTTCACTCCAGCTGGCCCACCTCCTTTTTTCAAGGAGGACTTTGATGAATACCCATTCATCACTCTTTATTCTTATATTTTAGCAACAAAAACCTTTGCAAATACATGTAGATATTTGTAAATAGAAATAATTACCAAAATCATGCATTTTGTAAAAAGTAATAATTAGCATGTTTTTGTGCACAAATATAAGAATAAAGAGACAAAAGAAAAAGAGAGAAAATATTTGGAATAAATATTGAGCGACCTAATCCCAAGGGAGGGCCCAGCCTGGGCCTGACCGCATAAAAGCCAAAGTAGAGGGAGATAAGGGCTCATTTTGTAAATATTTATGTAAATAAAATAAAAATATTTTCCTCACAAAAAGAGACTCAAAAAAAGTTAAAAAAGCAAAAAAAGATCAAAAATACCCTTCCTTCACCATGTACATGAACCACACCTAGGTATTTATTTAACCTTGTAAATAAATTAACTTATTTTCCAAACTTTTTGTAAATAGTCTATGTTACATATTGTAAATAAATAAAAATAAAAATTAAAGCAAAACAAAAAAAATTGAAAAATAAAAACACAAATACATTGTACATATACCATGTATATAGGTGTACATATATATTTATATTTTTTTCCCATATAAATAAATAATTAAAATAAAATAAAAATATCATTTTGTTCCTAATTTTATGATGTAAATAAATAAAATATAAAATAGGTATAAAAATACATAAAAATAACAAATAAAAAAATTCAAAAATTTAAAATCTAAATAGTGTACATATACCTATATATATAGCTACCCTATTTTTATTTCCAAAAATTAATTAAAAATCATCAAAAAAATAGAAAAAATAAAATAAAAATATTTCATGTTTTAAGTTTTTCTTAATTCGGCCATTTTCTACCTTAAAATAAATAAACAAAAAAATTAATAAATGGCAGCTCCTGATTGGTCCACGGGGGATTGTTGACCCCGGTCAACTCCCCCGCGGACTCTTTCCTTTTTGAGAAGACGTGCGCCGCCCCGCCTTCGCCATTTTCTCCACGCGCCTCCAGCCTGTCGCCCACGCAAACCCCGCGCCCGGATCCTTCGCCGATCATCCGACATCCTCGCCAGATCCTTCGCCGTGAGATCCACGCATTCCATAGCCGTCGCCTCCCAACCCTAATCGAGCCTGCAGCTATATATAGAACCACCTCCGCCGCCTCCGCGCCCTATCTTTGGCTCTTCCCCTTCTTCCCAGTGAACTCCAGAGGCACCGCGAGAGTGACAGCAAGCGATCGCCCCTGTTGCAGCGAGGCGAGGAGGCGAAACCACTGATCCGGCGTTCTTCGCCGCCGTTGCTCCGCCACCAGCGTGAGCACCGAGCCTCGGGCCGAGACGACCCTTGAGGCTACGACCAGGAGCACCCCCTGCTCTTCCCCAGTCTCTCCGACCACCCAGGTAGATCCCTTAGGCCGTAGATTAGCGTAGATTTCGATTCTTAGCTTACTGGTAGCGTAGCTTCGCCGCCGTCGCCAGCCACCTCCGATATCCCATCTGTCATTCCGACCCGACCATCATCTTCGCCAGACCTCTCCGCATCTTCTTCACCCCTTCGCCCAACCCAGATCGCACAGGATCTGGGAATCGAGCTCCTCCGCCGACCACCTTCGCCGGAGCTCGCCGTGCCGACGCACCAGCCACCCCCACTTCGCCTAACTGGGTCGAGGCAATTTGCCCTCGACCCGTGAGTCTTCTGGTGTTCTTTTCAGGTCGAAACGAGGGCTGTCTGAGGCCCTTCACCATTCAGCCAGGAGACCCAGCTCCGCCGACGCCGTCTGAGTTCCCTGGAGCTTGCCTCGATCATCGGAGCCCACCGACAGACGCGGGAGCCGTCCACGACTCTTCCCCGACCTTCAGAAGGCTCCCCGGAGGACTATCGCGCACGCACGAGCCCGGCGAAGTCCGCCGGAGACCTGTTCTTCGAGGGTCCTCCATCACCGTCCGATCGCCCTCCGCTCCAGTTTCCATCGTGGCCGTCCATTCATCGAGGAGCAGATACCGTTGATCATCTCGAGGCTTCATCCGGACCGTTAGCGCAGAGGAGAGAGGCACCATCACCTGACCCGTTCGATCACCCACGTGTCCTCCTCTGCACCGTCGATCAGGCTCACGTGCGGACGAAGAGAAGCGCCAGCCATCCGAGACCGTCAGATCAGCTACGTGGCGCACATCCAGCCGTCGACGTAATAAAGGGGTAAATTACCTTAGGCCCCCTCGTAGTTTCTGCTTTACGTGTCAGTCCGGTAAATAATTTAGGTCTTTTATTTACGTTGGTATATTTGCATTTTGGACCCTGCGCTTTAGTTTATTTGCATTTATACCCCTGTCGGTTGTGGACACGTGCTTCGTCACGTGTATATTTGGTGTATTTGCAACATTATTCCTGTAGTTCTGGGTTCTTTGGATTGAATGAAAAGTTTTCTTTATTTGCATTTATGCCCCTGTGCGTGATTTAATTCCCCATGTGCGATATTTTTTGGGATATTTGCAGATAAGCCCCTGGACTTTTGGTACTTGTTACCAATAAGTCCTCGGAACTTATTTTTCTTACATATGGGTCCCTGAGTGCCCCAGGCACGTGCTTGGCATATGTTTTGCTGGGTATTTTGCACCAGACCCCCCAGAACTTTGGGTATTTGCACTTTGGTCCCTGTGCACAGTGTCCCTCCTTTATTTTTGAATAAAATATCAAATCACCTCCAAATTCGATGAAAATTTGACACATGGCTCCTGCCATGGTGTAGAATTTTTGTGAATTTTTTAGGACATTTTTAATTTCATTTGCTATTTTTAAAAATTCAAAAACCCCTATTTTTGCTACTGTTTAGAGTCAAAAACCCCAAAAAAATATCAAAACCCTTTTAAAAATTCCATAAAAATTAGTTACTGTTTATTTTGTGTTCCTTGATTTTCTAGCCAATTTTGTCTATTTTTCACTGCTTAAAAACACTAAAAACTTAAAAACACTCAAAAACTCATACAAATTCTAGTAAATACACCAAAAACCCAAAAACAATAATTTTGGTGCCCCAATTTTCCTTGTTTTCTCGAGTATACAGGAAAATTACCTCTAGGTCCCTCTGAGATCCTGAGATATTTGATCTTTGGGTTTTGGTCCTGGCTGGACAGTACCTCCCCTTTTTCTTACTGTTTGATTTTTAGCAATTAGAATAAATATCAGAAAAATCTCAAAAATTTACCAAAAACATAAAAAAATATAAAACACATAAAAATATTTTTGTCTGAATTTTTGCTTGATTTTTGATGCTATAAATAAATAGTTGAAGTTAATTGTCTGTGTGCTTTTCCTGTTTTCTTTATATTCCAAAAATCCTAAAAAAAATTTGTAAAAACAAACAAAAACCACTAAAAAGTATTCTCTCGGATTTCTGACTACATCGTAGGCCCCTTGGCCAACCCGTGCTCCTTGTGTTCGACCCTGGTCGCTATACCAGGTTAATCCTCTAGCAGGACCGCTCTCTTTTGTGCTTGATTGATTTTACGTGTTTCGAGTGGTTCATTCATTTTTCTTGATTGACTTAGCCTGATCGCTTGGGTCGCAACGACCCTATTTTTGTACCTTATACCCGAGTGGTCAGGCGTGTCATCAGAATGGCGCCGTTGCCAGGGAGCACGGCTTTGTAGTCATTTTTCCATATTGTCTCTCTATATTGTCATTGTTTTCTGACACTCTCTCTTTGATTTTTGTGCGAGGTACTGCGTGGACAACTTGGAGTTTATTTTTGAGGACCCGCATGGGAAGAAGAGCAGGGAGAGGAAGAAGAAGAATTTTATTTTTTTGAGAGAGAACAATATTGTTTGTAATAATTTAGAACTTGGACATTTGTGGACACTTGTAACTTAGCGGGTCTGTTTCGCCGAGTACCGGTGTGCTCGGGGGACCCATTTGGATTTTCGCGGCTTTTTCTGCGGTTTTGATAGCTAGCTGCCTTTTCCGGTGTTTACGCGGTTTTTCTCGAGCCCCTAGATTTAGGAATTTCTCTTGCTTGTGCCGTAATTAGTAGGGTCCCCACACTTAATTGCTTGCCTGATCCTATAGGACGTTAATTGGACCTACTAAAATCATTAATAAAAATAGCCGATTCATTTTCTTCCGTGGCCTACGTGCCGTAGCCCGTCCCACAAAGCGCTTCTCCTACCCCCGATTTGTCGGGCAGAGGAGGGACGGGCCAAGACCGGACTCTTTGGCTTGGAGGACCGTGATCGGTTAGACGGATCTTGCGATAGAAATTTGCTCATCTAGGACTCGGTTTTTCCTCGCTGCACCATTTAGGTAGTTTAATTCTGTCTTTAAATTCTGCGCGGATCACTTGCATGTAGAGTGCTGGAGACAAGGTACGCATTTCTTTCTCTGCATGCATCATTGATTTCTTCGCGCATCGGCTTTTTCGTCTTCTCCCTCTGTTTTTGGCTTAATCATCAGGAGAATCGGAAAATTCGTTAGGCCGCTTGTATTTATTTTGAAAAAAAAATTAAAAAGAAAAACAAAAAAAAGTGGGACTGGATAACACTATTGACCCTAAAAGACACTCACATTAAAATTTTGTCTTGGGGAGAGCAACCCCCTCCTTGTATGGTTTGGATGCGCGAGAGAGTGACCCGCACCCTAGGTAGAGCCCTCCGGTGCTATTTCTAGCTGACTACCGACTCTTCCGTGCGGGCCAGTCAGTTGGAGTAGCATCGGGTATCCTAACAGGTCACGTAAGCGCTCTGATATTTTGTGTGTTCACCCAATAAAATTGACAAGATAAATTGACCGAGCTTTCACGGTCTTCAGATTGTGTTGCGTTGGTGAACCGGGGGTTTGCTTTGCGATCATATTTTCTCCAGATCCCATCCGCCCAACTCGCCAGATCAAGATGATGGGTAGACGATCTCTTAGGCAGCCTCTGGCTGCACCGCTTTCAGGCGCGTCTACTTCACCATCTAGGTTGGCCCGTGAGAGTCGAGACCAGCTCTCCGGGCCCGAGTACGATTCCACCCTGTTCTCCCTCGATCCCCTTTCTTTTGCTACTGAGAGACATGAGCCCGAGGAAAGACGAATTGATTTGACAGAACCTGAGTTGGGCTCATCTGATTTTGCAGACGTCACTATGGCCGGAGCCGGCAGTTCCGATGATCACTCCCGACAACCCGAACATTTTGTACTAGACCAGGGAGCGATCAACTCCACCCTGATCGCATCATTAGAGACAGTACAGAAGCAGCTGCGCGATCAGGGAGCTTTCATGATTGAGATGAGAAGGGAGTTGGAGCGACTCAGAGAAGAGAGAGATCAGAGCGAGCATGAGGACATTCCTGATGCTGATGCAGAGGCAGCAGCCGCAGCAGCGGGACCACCGAGACCGATGCGGGAGTTATACAACCCCGGATCTACACTGATGCACCATTGGGTGGTGGTACCTGCTATCGTGGGGGATTTCAAGTTCCCTCCGAACACCCTGCAGATGCTTCCTCATTTTCACGGACTTGCCACTGAGGAGCCCCACCTCCATCTCCAGGAGTTTTTGATGATCTGCAGCACTGTCCACGACCGTCATGTGGACCAAGATACGATTCGGATGATGGCCTTCCCTTTTTCACTGGCAGATAGAGCAGCCGCCTGGCTGAAGCATTTAGGGAAGTTTGTTTACACCTGGGAGCAGCTCCGCACCGAGTACTTGAACAAGTACTATCCACTCGGGCGGACGAATGCAGCGAGGGCCCTGATCAACAACTTCTCCATGCTCCCTAACGAGCAGTTTCACGAGGCATGGGAGAGGTTCAGAGAGCTTCTGGATAGATGCCCACACCACGACATTTCTAAGTCGAACCTAGTTCAGAGCTTCTTTAGTGGGATGACGCCAGAGCTTCAGGGTCTGGTGAATGCTTCTTGCGGCGGGTCCTACTTTGCCAAGGACCACAACCAAGTCTGGGCCATCTACGAGGAGATGGCCGAAAATTACATGGTGATGTCCCAGACTCGGTTGTACACACAGAGATCTCAGCAGCCGCCAGGACCCGTGCAGTACCAGCGGATAGCACGGGTTGATGCAGGTCCATCCAGTTCGTCCACAGTTGCAGCCGCATAGGCAGAGTCGGCCGCTGCGGACATGGGGATTATCAGCGAGAAGTTGGACCGCATGGAAATAATAGAGAAGAAGCAGTGCCAGGGAATAACTCAGATGGAGCAGATGGCACAAACTCTGAGCGACATGAAGACCCATCTCTTGTGTCTTCAGGAGGCACAGACGACTTCTCAGCCCCGTCTTCAGTCGCGAGGCGATTCCGGTGGCAGCCGCAGCTCGTCCCAGCGCTCCAGCTCCTTGCAGCAGCCTAGACAAGTTCACCTTGTACAGGCATAGTTGTACCAGCAGCAACAGCCCTCTTACCAGTCACCGCCATCTCCAGACTTACAGATGGTGGTATATCAGCCGGATCAGCCTCTGGAAGTACTCCCACCAGCCCCTTACGATGAGGAACCGTTGATGGATGTCAACGGGATTTGGTATGACCGTCCTCAACTTGGAATCCGACGAGACCATCCCGGATTCAGGTGGGGGAATGGGGGTAACCAGTCCCAACAGCAGCCAGCCGGTCAGGGAGGGCTGTACTCCCAGCAGAGAGATCACCAGCAGCCCCCAACATACCAGTCACACCAGCCATCATCCTTCGTACCTCGTCCCTACCAGCAGCAGGGACAGACTTGGAGACGTGAGCAGCAGGCTCACCAGCAGCAGCATCCTTCCTCTTACCCCTCTCAGCCGCAGCAGCACCAGGTCCAGCAGCCTCATTACCAGAGAGGCAACCCGTCGGGCTCCCATGAGAGCCCCGCCTTGGATGATCTAGCCCGCATCTTCACAGAGCAGCAGGCTACATTTAGACGGGAGATGGACGAGTTCCGCCAGGAGATGCGGGACCTGATGAGAGGGAAGGCCGCCATCCCTGCACAGATCGAGCCTAATCCGAATAGCTTGAAGAGGAAGTCTGAGCAGGTAGTTCACACTGAGCCTACCACTCCTAGTGACTCATTTGATGATATGTCGTCGGATCTATTTGATGCTGATTTTGTTACACTTAGGAGCGGTAGAAGACCAGCAGGCGGCGCCTCATCTGAGCGACAACGCGAGGATCCATCTAGAGTGCCAGATGAGGAAGAGGAGAGCGGTACTGAAGCTGCACATGATGATGACGGTGGTACTGATGCCACCCGAGATGCTGATTCCACCGGCGGTACTGAGGCCGCCGCTTCACCATATCGAGGAGGTGGTACTGACGCCACCAGCAGAGCCGAGCCAGCCCGCGGTACTGAGGCCGCAAGACGTCTAGTTGTAGAGCCAGCTAGAGGTGGTACTAAGGCCACCAATATTCATTCTGATAGAGATGTTGTCTTTCCTCGTATGGATGTATCTCAGGACTCTATTTTGAATAAAGGAAAAGGTTTAGTTTCTTCTGATCCCACTGTGGTGTATGATGTATGTGAGGATCCGGTCATTGAACCGTCTAGGCCTATTCCTAGTCCTTCATCTGAGAAGGACCCTGTGATCCCCTTTCCTAGAGCCCTTGAGTTGGGGAAGGGGAAGAAAAGAGAAAAAGATCCAAAAAAGAGAGAGCAGGAGGAGTTCAGCCAGAGCATGATAGACCGATTTCACATCCAGCTGACCCTCCATGAGGCTTTGCAGCACATCCCTCTTCTTCAGCGATCCTTGAGAGACAGGACCACAGTCAGGAGGAAGAAGAGGAACAACACCGCAGAGATTCATGTGTTGACAAAAGCCACGTGTTACGCGATCCAGAACCATCTGCCGACCAAGAGGCCAGATTTAGGAGCCCCGTATGTCAGATGTCATATTAGTGAGCAGAGGTTCGACCGTACTCTATTAGATAGCGGATCGTCGATCAACCTTCTTCCGGCAGCCCTTCTCGACCACTTAGAGTTGGGCACTCTTAGACAGAGCAGGACATACCTTCAGTTTGCTGATCGGTCTGTCAAGAGGCCAAAGGGGTTGTTGCGAGACGTTGTCGTCACGATTCAGGGTTTGCAATTCCCCGTGGACTTCGTAGTGCTGGACATGGAGACCCCTGACTCGTTGACCGATTCCCCCATCATCCTCGGTCGCCCGTTCTTGGCCACAGCCAAGGCGGTGACTGACCATGACAGTGGGAAGGTATTCTTTCGCGTCCAGGGCGAGAGTATACAAATAGAGACGGTTAAGGACCACAGAGCCAGAGATAGATCCCGCTCAGAGGGCAGTACAGATTCAGAACAGCTGACAGATACAGAGCCAGACATACACCAGGACTGTGATTTTGTGATCACAGATGATGAGGCAGCTTGGGCAGATCCTGCAGCACAGACCATCCTCTCATATTCAGATACAGCTGATGCAGAGATGATAGCAGAGGATAGTCTGGAGAGCACAGCCCTGGTTCAGGATACTATTGAGTCAGCAGAGTCGGACCTTGATCGCGACACGATTTTCAGTGATGGTGGTACTAAGGCCACCCTGCTCTACGGTGGTACTGATGCCACCGCAGTTGATACAGATCCCTCGGATTCAGAATCTGATTGGGCAGATTGTGATGATCAGATGCCAGACCTGGATCCACCTGAGCCTACAGATGAGGAGGAGGTAGAGGCAGAGCAGATCAGAGACAATGCAGAGGACCCGCCTTCTCCAGATCCAGTTTGTGAGAGTTCTTTATCATTTTCCCAGGCAGATTTGGCAGAATTGTCAGCATACACACATCTTCTTCAGAAGCCAGATTTGCCAGCACCCAGCTGTCCAGAGCTAAAGCCGCTCCCTACTTCGCTGAAGTATCGATTCCTTGCGGGAGAGTCTGAGATGTACCCAGTCATCATCTCTGCCGATCTGACTGGAGAACAAGAATCCCGTCTGATGGGGGTTCTTGAAAAGAACCGCAAGGCAATTGGATGGAGTGTAGCAGATCTCCATGGGATTAGTCCCTCGTTGTGCTCCCACCATATCTATCTCGAGGAAGGGGCAAGGCCGTCGCGTGAGTTCCAGCGGCGACTGAACCCCAACCTAAGAGAGGTTGTCATGAAGGAAATATCAAAATGGTGGAGTGCAGATTTTATTTATCCCATTTCTGACTCCAAGTGGGTTAGCCCCTTGCATGTGGTGCCCAAGAAGACGGGCATCACGACTGTGATCAGTGAGTCGGGAGAGGAGATTGCTACACGAGTACCCACCTCTTGGCAGGTCTGCGTTGACTACAGGAGACTCAACCAGGCCACCAAGAAGGACCATTTCCCCCTGCCTTTTATTGATCAGATCATAGAGAGACTGGCAGGGAAGAGCCATTATTGCTTCCTGGATGGGTACTCGGGCTACAATCAGGTGGCCATCGCTCCTGAGGATCAGGAGCAGACCACCTTTACCTGTCCCTTCGGTACATAGCCTTTCGACGCATGCCATTTGGGCTATGCAACGCCCCTGCGACTTTTCAGAGATGCATGCTGTCAATCTTTTCGGACATGGTAGGGGAGTGTTTGGAGGTCTTCATGGATGACTTCTCGGTTTACGGCGACGGATTCGATTCCTGTCTTGACTGCCTAGACCGAGTGCTCCAGCGATGTATTGCTACCCGCTTGGTTCTGTCTTGGGAGAAGAGTCACTTCATGGTGACTCAAGGGACGGTGCTTGGCCACATCATCTCCAACAGGGGCATGGAGGTTGATCCGGCCAAGGTTGACGTCATTAGAAAACTCGCACCGCCGTCCAATTTAAAGCAGCTACGGTCATTTCTGGGGCACGTTGGTTTTTATAGGAGATTCATTCATGATTTCAGCAAGATTGCCCGACCGTTGACTGACCTCTTGACGAAAGACACCGAGTTCCTTGTCGATGACAAGTGTCTTTCGTCCTTTGAGACTCTCCAGCAGTGTGTTATTGAGGCTCCTGTCCTTCAGCCACCAGATTGGTCTCTCCCATTCGAGATCATGACGGACGCCTCTGATTTTGCCGTAGGGGCCGTGCTAGGACAGAGGAGGGACGGAGTTCCATTCGCCATTCACTACGCTAGCCGAACATTGGATCCCGCCCAGCGAAACTACACGGTCACAGAGAAGGAGATGCTAGCTGTAGTTTTCACCCTAGATAAGTTCAGATCGTATATCATTGGATCTAGAGTAACTTTGTATACTGACCACACCGCCATCAGGTACCTCATGTCAAAGAAGGATGCCAAGGCCAGACTTACTAGATGGATCCTTCTACTCCAGGAGTTCGACATTGAGATCAAGGATAAGCCTGGAGTCAAGAATGTGGTGGCGGATCATCTTTCTCGACTAGAGCAGCCTGAGGATTCTGAGCAGATTGATCCTATTCGAGATACCTTCCCAGATGAGGCGATCCTTGCTATCGCCTCACTCTCGTGGTATGCCGATATTGTGAACTTTCTCGTTGCTGGGAAAGTCCCACAAGATTGGCCCAGGCAGAGGCTTGAGACCTTCCTTGCGAAGGCCAAGTCCTACCACTGGGAGGATCCCATCCTTTACCACGAAGGAGGGGATAGCGTCTGGCGTCGGTGTATTCCTCAGGAGGAGCATCATAGCGTCCTCACTTACTGCCACAAGCTTGAGGCAGGAGGACATCATTCTGGGAGGAGAACGGCACAGAAAGTGCTCCAATCCGGCTTGTGGTGGCCTACACTCTTCAAGGACTCTGATGAGTTCGTGAAGAGGTGTACTGACTGTCAGAGGATGGGCACTTGTGGACAGCGTGATATGATGCTGATGCAGCCCATTCACTTCTGTGAGGTTTTTGACGCATGGGGCATCGATTTCATGGGTCCATTCCCTAAGAGTCAGGGATTTGAGTACATTCTGTTGGCCGTAGATTATGTTAGTCGTTGGGTTGAGGCTATCCCCGCCCGAGCCGCTGATGCGAGGACAGTTTGCAGATTTTTGAGGAAGCACATCATCATGCGGTTCGGGGTTCCACGAGTTCTGATTTCTGATGGGGGGTCTCATTTCGTCAACGACCAGGTAAAGGCACTTGCCAGTGAGTTCAGTATAGACCATCGAGTAGCCACGCCATACCATCCACAGACGAATGGTCTAGCCGAGGTTTCGAACAGGGAGATCAAGACTATATTGCAGAAAGTCGTCCGCCCCGACCGAAAGGATTGGTCCCAACTTTTGGACTCGGTCTTGTGGGCATATAGGACGTCTTTCAAGACACCATTAGGCACATCTCCTTTTCGCCTCGTGTATGGCAAGCCATGCCATTTACCTGTTGAGCTGAGACACAAGTCACTTTGGGCAGTTACAGATATTCTTATGGATCCAGATGGTGTAGGAGACCAGAGGAGGGCAGAGTTAACCGCCTTGGAAGAGCTTAGAGATACAGCTTTCTCAAACAGCCTACATTATAAGGAGAAAGTGAAGGAGTGGCATGATTCTCATATCAGCCACAAGCATTTTGAGATTGGACAGAGAGTATGGTTGTTTGATGCAAGGCTACGATTATTTCCAGGGAAGCTACAGAGCAAATGGAAGGGACCTTACTTGGTCAGAAAGGTACACGATAACGGTAGCATTGATATATCTGAGTTATCTTCTGAGAGTACCTTTCGAGTGAACGGCCAGCGGCTCAAGCCATTTCTAGATCATGAGCCGCGGGACGTTATTGTTGCCCCGATTCATTTTGCGTGAGATGTGGTCTCTTGACTCACATCTTTTGCATCTCACGCCTGATTTTCACTGTTCCTCCGCCTGTATAGATCCAGTTGTCCATATCATTCTATTCTTTAGTCCCACATCCCTTTTCTCATCCTGTGATTATGCTATACTTAGGGTGTACTTTACCCTAAGTATAGGGGGGATTGTCGGACCTGCGAGTATTCTTTTCATTCTTTCTGCTCATGTTTTTGCTGCCTATACTTAGGGATATTTTACCCTAAGTATAGGGAGGCAGACTCTGTATCTTCTTCACTCGGATTTCCCTTTATGGACAGCTTTCTATACTTAGGATTAGTTAATCCTAAGTATAGGGGGAAACCACCGAGTCCCTCTTATTCTATTCATTTATTCATTTCTGTACTTATCCATTCCTTTTCACTTCCCTATACCAAGCACGAGTTATGTCTTCTTCATCGCTCTTGACTCTGAGGACATCGTTCGAGCTAAGTATAGGGGGGTGCGTATATATTTCATATATACTTCAGCCATAACTCGTACTTTGTGTGAGTGTGTTAATAAAATGGCTAAAAATCACAAAATTTAAAAAAAAAATCATACACACAAACATTCTTTTATTTGCACATAAATAGCTAGTGTACAAAGTATTTTGGTAAAAATATTTTCAAAAACTTTTTGTGTAAAGCTTGTGTAAATATTTTCTTATCAAAATTATGTATATAGTACAAAATTTTTCCAAAATGATTTGAAACAAAAAGTTTGCAAAAATCTTGTGTAAATGTTTGTAAATACTTTTGCAAAACTTGCACTTCATGCATCATCCATCCATTTTTCAAAAATTTTGCACGATTGTAAAATATTTGTAAATAGCATCTTTTGTACATATGTAAATAGTTTTTCTGGATGATAGTTGACATTTAAACTATGCCTAGAAATTAAATTGAGAAATGGAGCTTGACTAAGATCTTAATCCACTTAACTTTAAGAGGAACCTTATAGGGCTTAGATTTAAGGCTTTTCAGGTCCATGGTGACTTAATTCTTTGAGTCCACTAGGCTATGAGCATATGTCATCTTAATGAGCCTAAGTAGAGTACTTAACAACACACGCATGACTCTCAGAGACAATGGCTTGACTTGCACCAGCACCTTACACATAGCTCTTCACGGATGAGGTGGTGAGGAGACAGTTTTCCTCGGCTTGGGGTAGCATACGAGGGTAGTACTTCTAGGCGGAACCTCTCTTCTTATTATAGTGAAGGAAGTGCACCTCAACTTGGTCTAGTGGTGATGAAGGCTAAAGACAGAAGCCGTGGGTTGCAATAAAGCTTCAAAAGAGGGATAGTCTACTGGCTCAAGAGAAAAATTTCTTATATATGCTGCACCATGTAGATATGTTGTACAGAAGCACTTGAAAAAAAATATGCAAAAATGCAAAAAGAACTCCAAAAAAAAAATTTGGTGGGTCGGATTGAAAATTTAATAACCCCACCGGAGTATAAAGCAAAAGCTTATGGTATCATGTCACATCTCATGAAGCTTGCAGCAGGAGACTTGGCTACACTGGCTGAGCTTCCAAAAGTCTATACTTCTCCCCCTCTTCTTGAGCCGGTTGCACTTGAACTTAGAAGGGAATACCCCGCTTCTCGAGGAAAGAGTTGCTAGACCGAGGCATTAGAGTTACCAGGTTGGGGGAGGTTGTTTCTTTGTTACTTCTGAGGTGAGGAGCTACTATCACTTACACTGCATGGAAAGATTCATGGTCATTAGAGTTTGTGTATGTAGACTTGTTCTGATCTGGATTATTGAGGAGTCTTGTCCATAGATTGGTGGAACTTAGAGGCTGTTGAGTTTTAAGTTTAAGTCTAAATAAGGTTCCGACACATTGATAATCTAAAGATCTAATCGAGCTCCATATTTCAATCTGATAAAAGGCAAGTTTACTAATCAGCCTTGATCCATGTACATTCCTCTCTTTTTCTTTTTCTTTCTTTCTTTTTCACTTCTTTTTCAAATAAGTGTTTGCTAAGGGACTAGCAAAGTTAAGCATAGGGGGGTGATGAATACCCATTCATCACTCTTTATTCTCATATTTTAGCTACAAAAACCTTTGCAAATACATGTAGATATTTGTAAATAGAAATAATTACCAAAATCATGCATTTTGTAAAAAGTAATAATTAGCATGTTTTTGTGCACAAATATAAGAATAAATAGACAAAAGAAAAAGAGAGAAAATATTTGGAATAAATATTGAGCGACCTAATCCCAAGGGAGGGCCCAGCCTGGGCCTGACCGCATAAAAGCCAAAGTAGAGGGAGATAAGGGCTCATTTTGTAAATATTTATGTAAATAAAATAAAAATATTTTCCTCACAAAAAGAGACTCAAAAAAAAGTTAAAAAAGCAAAAAAGATCAAAAATACCCTTCCTTCACCATGTACATGAACCACACCTAGGTATTTATTTAACCTTGTAAATAAATTAACTTATTTTCCAAACTTTTTGTAAATAGTCTATGTTACATATTGTAAATAAATAAAAATAAAAATTAAAGCAAAACAAAAAAAATTGAAAAATAAAAACACAAATACATTGTACATATACCATGTATATAGGTGTACATATATATTTATATTTTTTCCCATATAAATAAATAATTAAAATAAAATAAAAATATCATTTTGTTCCTAATTTTATGATGTAAATAAATAAAATATAAAATAGGTATAAAAATACATAAAAATAACAAATAAAAAAAATTCAAAAATTCAAAATCTAAATAGTGTACATATACCTATATATATAGCTACCCTATTTTTATTTCCAAAAATTAATTAAAAATCACCAAAAAATAGAAAAAAATAAAAGAAAAATATTTCATGTTTTAAGTTTTTCTTAATTCGGCCATTTTCTACCTTAAAATAAATAAACAAAAAAATTAATAAATGGCAGCTCCTGATTGGTCCACGGGGGATTGTTGACCCCGGTCAACTCCCCCGCGGACTCTTTCCTTTTTGAGAAGACGCGCGCCGCCCCGCCTTCGCCATTTTCTCCACGCGCCTCCAGCCTGTCGCCCACGCAAACCCCGCGCCCGGATCCTTCGCCGATCATCCGACATCCTCGCCAGATCCTTCGCCGTGAGATCCACGCATTCCATAGCCGTCGCCTCCCAACCCTAATCGAGCCTGCAGCTATATATAGAACCACCTCCGCCGCCTCCGCGCCCTATCTTTGGCTCTTCCCCTTCTTCCCAGTGAACTCCAGAGGCACCGCGAGAGTGACAGCAAGCGATCGCCCCTGTTGCAGCGAGGCGAGGAGGCGAAACCACTGATCCGGCGTTCTTCGCCGCCGTTGCTCCGCCACCAGCGTGAGCACCGAGCCTCGGGCCGAGACGACCCTTGAGGCTACGACCAGGAGCACCCCCTGCTCTTCCCCAGTCTCTCCGACCACCCAGGTAGATCCCTTAGGCCGTAGATTAGCGTAGATTTCGATTCTTAGCTTACTGGTAGCGTAGCTTCGCCGCCGTCGCCAGCCACCTCCGATATCCCATCTGTCATTCCGACCCGACCATCATCTTCGCCAGACCTCTCCGCATCTTCTTCACCCCTTCGCCCAACCCAGATCGCACAGGATCTGGGAATCGAGCTCCTCCGCCGACCACCTTCGCCGGAGCTCGCCGTGCCGACGCACCAGCCACCCCCACTTCGCCTAACTGGGTCGAGGCAATTTGCCCTCGACCCGTGAGTCTTCTGGTGTTCTTTTCAGGTCGAAACGAGGGCTGTCTGAGGCCCTTCACCATTCAGTCAGGAGACCCAGCTCCGCCGACACCGTCCGAGTTCCCTGGAGCTTGCCTCGATCATCGGAGCCCACCGGCAGACGCGGGAGCCGTCCACGACTCTTCCCCGACCTTCAGAAGGCTCCCCGGAGGACTATCGCGCACGCACGAGCCCGGCGAAGTCCGCTGGAGACCTGTTCTTCGAGGGTCCTCCATCACCGTCCAATCGCCCTCCGCTCCAGTTTCCACCGTGGTCGTCCATTCATCGAGGAGCAGATACCGTTTATCATCTCGAGGCTTCATCCGGACCGTTAGCACAGAGGAGAGAGGCACCATCACCTGACCCGTTCGATCACCCACGTTTCCTCCTCTGCACCGTCAATCAGGCTCACGTGCGGACGAAGAGAAGCGCCAGCCATCCGAGACCGTCAGATCAGCTACGTGGCGCACATCCAGCCGTCGACGTAATAAAGGGGTAAATTACCTTAGGCCCCCTCGTAGTTTCTGCTTTACGTGTCAGTCCGGTAAATAATTTAGGTCTTTTATTTACGTTGGTATATTTGCATTTTGGACCCTGCGCTTTAGTTTATTTGCATTTATACCCCTGTCGGTTGTGGACACGTGCTTCGTCACGTGTATATTTGGTGTATTTGCAACATTATTCCTGTAGTTCTGGTTGCTTTGGATTGAATGAAAAATTTTCTTTATTTGCATTTATGCCCCTGTGCGTGATTTAATTCCCCATGTGCGATATTTTTTGGGATATTTGCAGATAAGCCCCTGGACTTTTGGTACTTGTTACCAATAAGTCCTCGGAACTTATTTTTCTTACATATGGGTCCCTGAGTGCCCCAGGCACGTGCTTGGCACGTGTTTTGCTGGGTATTTTGCACCAGACCCCCCAGAACTTTGGGTATTTGCACTTTGGTCCCTGTGCACAGTGCCCCTCCTTTATTTTTGAATAAAATATCAAATCACCTCCAAATTCAATGAAAATTTGACACATGGCCCCTGCCATGGTGTAGAATTTTTGTGAATTTTTGAGGACATTTTTTATTTCATTTGCTATTTTAAAAAATTCAAAAACCCCTATTTTTGCTACTGTTTAGAGTCAAAAACCCCAAAAAAATATCAAAACCCTTTTAAAAATTCCATAAAAATTAGTTACTGTTTATTTTGTGTTCCTTGATTTTCTAGCCAATTTTGGCTATTTTTCACTGCTTAAAAACACTAAAAACTTAGAAACACTCAAAAACTCATACAAATTCTAGTAAATACACCAAAAACCCAAAAACAATAATTTTGGTGCCCCAATTTTCCTTGTTTTCTCGAGTATACAGGAAAATTACCTCTAGGTCCCTCTGAGATCCTGAGATATTTGATCTTTGGGTTTTGGGCCTGGCTGGACAGTACCTCCCCTTTTTCTTACTGTTTGATTTTTAGCAATTAGAATAAATATCAGAAAAATCTCAAAAATTTACCAAAAACATAAAAAAATATAAAACACATAAAAATATTTTTGTCTGAATTTTTGCTTGATTTTTGATGCTTTAAATAAATAGTTGAAGTTAATTGTCTGTGTGCTTTTCCTGTTTTCTTTATATTCCAAAAATCCTTAAAAAAAATTTGTAAAAACAAACAAAAACCACTAAAAAGTATTCTCTCGGATTTCTGACTACATCGTAGGCCCCTTGGCCAACCCGTGCTCCTTGTGTTCGACCCTGGTCGCTATACCAGGTTAATCCTCTAGCAGGACTGCTCTCTTTTGTGCTTGATTGATTTTACGTGTTTCGAGTGGTTCATTCATTTTTCTTGATTGACTTAGCCTGATCGCTTGGGTCGCAACGACCCTATTTTTGTACCTTATACCCGAGTGGTCAGGCGTGTCATCAGACTTTGCTCCTGATTTTTTTACATACCCGCCTCTGCCGCAGTATCAGACCTCGGACTTCTACCCACCTCCACCTCCACCTGTATATTATCCACCTCCTCCTTCACATCCACCCGAGTCTGACCTGTTGGAGTCACCTCCCTCGATCTCTATGAGTGATATCTTGAACCGAATGATAGAGCGTATTGATTTGATGAACGAGGATATGGCTATCTTGAGGAAAACCAGATTGGCGCTCCATTCATCGCGGATACGGAATTCCTTGTGGGAGATCATGGGAGATTGCAATCGCCAAAAATACAAAAAATGAGAAAAAAATAAAAACACAAAAAGAGTTCGGGAGACACTTGGTTGATCCGGATTGTAAGGAGAGGGTCCATTTGCCAGATCATTCACCCACACATCCATCCTGTCCCACCTTCGACCCCGAGGATGTCGCTGTACAGACTGCTCTTGGCATGCCTCGTGTAGATGCTGATTCTGACTTCTTCCCTTGTATGGAGAAGGTCCAAAAATTCAGAACAATGTTGACTGAACTCGAAGTGGTGGCCACTATTCATGAGATCATCCAAGCCTCACTTCAACAGGCCATGACCCATATATCTGCTCCTCTTCCCAAGAAGAGAAAGCAGAGGAGCCGATCTGAGCGTCACATTCTGACCATGGCCACTACCCACGCCATCACACACCGTCCCATTCCTAGAAAGAAGAACACAACTACCCCTTTCATCACCTGCACCATCTCTGACCATGCTTCTGATCACACTCTCCTAGACGGCGGTGCATCTATTAGCATATTACCCTTCTCACTGGTACAGTCTCTGCACTTAGGGCCTCTAAAGAAAACCAGGATGATTGTTCAGTTTGATGATTGATGAAACTCGATTTCATCATCATAATTTCACATTATTAACCCCCTTGCTTAAATATATGTCAATAAAACTCAGTTAATGTCCTGTAATTAACAGAGTCTCAAATAAATTAAAAACCACAAAAAAATTGCAAAATAAAAATTCGAGGTATTTTTAGACTTAAAAATACTCTCAAAAATATTTCGGGTCTTTATTTGATCTCATTTTCAGTTTTGGTCAACATGAAACTTGTAGATCTCATCAAGATCTACAACTTTCATGTTTGGAGTTTTCTCAAATTCGACCAATTAAGCCTTCAAAAATCAAAAATAACATCAGAATAATCTGATTGGGCCACGTGGCCCGTTCTGGGTGAGCCACATGGACCGCGCCCCTTGTCTTTTCCGCATCCATCGCGAGCCGTCGGATCACCTTCCAGATCCAACGGCCAGAGAACTTCCATGCCTGCTATTCTCCACTGCCGTCTGATCTTCCCCGCGCCTTCAATCGTCACCGCCCGTTAACGCCTAAGCCAGAAGCCGCCACGTGTCACCTTGTGTGCCCTACGATCGCACTTCCAGCCATCCATCTCAGCCGCTAACTCCACAGTAGCCATCAGCCGTCTGATCACCTCCCTGATTTCATCTCCACCGATCGTCAGCGCCTCGCGCCTAGCCTGCCACGTGGCCGCTCAAAAGCCCTTCAATCATGCAGCCCCCGATCTAATCTGAGCCATTCCTTCGCGCACCGCTCCTCACCGTTGGATCCCATGATCCAACGGCCCACTTGTCATCCCCTACCTCCGAACGCCTCTCTCCCCACGATCTCTAGTACGCCAACACCGTCAGTCCCTTCCTTTTTCCTCCTCCACTCCATTGACCACCTCCACTCGCCAACTGCCCCACGACGTTCCCCCATCTTCCATCTCCCTCGCGATTCGCTCCATGACCCACGACAGCCTCTCCAGTCCTCCCATTTTTTCCTCAAAACCCACGTCTCCATCACCGGAACCGCCAAACTCTTCTTCAAATACGCCGCCTCCCTCATCGTTATACCTCGTCTGCCTTTACGTGGGAGATCGCCCAGCCCTCCTCCGTCTCCCTGTGACAGGGGGAGGCGGAGGATAGAGCGATGACGACGAGCCTCCCCGGTGTCGACCCTCCGCCATCCATGGCGGTGCTGCGGCGCACTCCTGCCCGCTCGAGCAGCCCTGATTAGCTGACAGGGTCCAGCGAAGATCCGGGCGTCCGCCCGATAGCTGGTAAGTCTCCTCTTTCCCTCTCTGCATTTTCTTCGTCTTTTACTTATTTAATTAGGATTTGTCAGTCGACTTCTCCCTTCATCGTCCAACCAGTTAGCTTCGCCTTCAACCCCCCTTCGACGCGCATCTCTCCAATCACCTTCTCCTCCCTCCAGACCCTCAGCCACCTCCGACCCATCTCCTCCGCCATTCATGGCGGAGGAGCTCCGAGCTCCCGCTTCCTTCGCCCACCTGAGCTCTCACACCATCCACGCACGCACTCCACCATGTTTCGGATAGGTTTATTCCCATGCAGGTGCTCAACTCCGCAATGATCGGAATCTTCGCCGGTAGGATTTCGAGCAGCTCCACCTCTGTCTTTCAGACGCGCAGTCACCTCCATGACACTCGGAAGAGTCCCTTGAAGCTCCAGCTACATCGCAAACCCTTCACGGAGCCCTGGGGATGTGCATCGAGCGACTTCAAAGGCGGCGGAGCTCGGTGGTCTTTGCCGGAGTTCAGTTCCCACCGCCAGCCGATGGTCAAGGACGAAGCACAGTTGTCGTTGGATGGTCTCATCTCAGCGACCATCCAATGGCCATGATGAGGCCACGCCATCAACGTCAACAGCTGTTGGATCCTTTCAATCCGACGGCCTCAACGCAGCCCCGTCGACACATAATACATGGAGCAGGCACCGTTGGATCCTCATCATCCAACGGCCCAGATGAGGCCGCGTTCTCTACTTCAGCATCCCTTGGATCATCTCGATCCAACGGCCTCCAACCGGCCACGTGGCATCACCAGAGCACAGCCGAGCCTTAGCGCCAGACCAGGAGGTTCGGATGAACCCGAACCTATTCCGAACCTGCATGGAGTTCTGAACCTACGCCGAACCTGACTCTAAGCCTGGATAGCACGTGCTAGTCACGTGCGTATCTGGGCAATTTACAGAGACGCCCTCCAAGTTTCTTCAATTTGTAGAAAGACCCCCCGCGCGTATGGTACTTTTTCAGGGAAGGTCCTTATACTTATTTTTTTTCATTTTAGTCCTTCCCAGGGACCTTTCTGTAGTTATCATTTCATGTTTTCTTGCATTTATGCCCTTATCTTCATTGTTGCATAACTTGAGCATCATGTTTCCGTTTCAGTTGATTTCAGTCTCATTCGAAACTTGTTTGATGTACTTCTTAATGGCGTATTAAGTTTCGCATTTTGGACACTTGAATTTTTATGTATTATTGTATTTGCCTTGTGTCCCTTATTATTAATTTATGCTTTGTAACATGTTCAAATCAAGTTTATTATTTTGATAAAGTCTGAAATTGATTCCTTGTGTACTTGGCTCATTACTTTTATTGAGGGCATATTTGCATTGTATTTCCATTGAATCACATGGCATTTATTTGCATAATAAAAATTGATAAAAAAATGCATGTTTAATTTTTAATGCATTGTCTTGTTGTTGTCTCCTTGCATAATTTGACCTATATGTCCTTAACTCAACACTTAGCTAGAATAGACTAAAATCCGACAAATACGAGAGAGGCTCGTGTCCCTGAGTTCGACCTTGGTTTCTTGCCAAGTAAAATGAAAAAAATCATGACCATCTCATTTTGATCTACCATATACATATTTAAATGAGATGATCACTTTGATGAACCCTAATTGGCCCGACTGCTATGACACGTTGAAGTGTTAAAAACACACTCTTAAAAGGCCGATTTTGCGTCTCATCAATGATGGATCTATCAAGAGGTCAAAGGGTATCCTTGAAACACCGTCATTTCGATTCTGGGCACGAGAAACCATGTTGATTTTGTCGTGTTGCCCATGGAGATCTCCACAGGGGAGCCATCTCCAATCATCCTGGGACGACCATTCCTCTCTTCTGCGAGGGTCGTTATCGACTATGGATCAGGAGAGATTCGCTTCCATCTTGTTGACAAAAGCAAAGCGTCGATCACCGCACCCAAGTTGACCAGAGACTTGCACCTGATGCACCTTCAGTGATTCTAGCTGACTCCGAGGCCTGTGATCGATCTGATGACATTAGAGATGCTTGCTTTACGACCACTGATGAGACCCGAGGAATCCTCTAAAAGGAGGGCAACTCAGAAAGCATAGACCGTGTAGTTCCTCCTTCTGGTGTGTGGCGATGTTTTAATGAAATCCAAGGAATTTATGTGATTGATCCCATAGAGCGGAGGGCAGATACCAAGACTAGACATGACGGACCTGGTTTGACTACTTCCACTGGTAAGTCCGTTCCTGGTCACTCAAAAGTAATGATGGTTGAGGTCGGGTATGATGCAAATTTTCAAAATTTCTGGCCTCTTGATGAAAAAGAAGATCCAGGTGAGACTCTTGAGGACGATCTGAGTTCGACTTCTTCCACTGATGACTTCGTTCCTTTTGGTTTTGACGTGGACGAGACCTCACAGGATGACTCCGATTACACTTCTTCCGAGAATGATGAGTTTGTCCCATTCCACTTTGATATCAGCGAGACCCCCAAGGCCAGAACTAGTCGAACTTCTTCCACTTGCCCGTCTACGCCTTCACACCATAGGACCACCAAGGGCGAACCTAGCCGTACTACTTCCATAGACCAGTTCATCCCTTTTCGATTTAACTCCACTGAGGGCCTTCACTCTGTCGACCCTAATCGGCTTCCGTCCACTGTGGACCCCGATGTCCACTTGCAACACACTAGATCTATCCCTCAGCGGTCCCGCAAGAAGGTCTGCTTTCTACCTTCTTGATCATGTGTATATCCATCTCTGTTGTATATTCATTTGTTTACCTCTGTTATCTCTACCATATTGCTCGTCCACCCGTTCTCGTGTTTGCCTTGCTTAGGACGTACTTTGTCCTAAGTATAGGGGGGTGGACGAGCCAAGTGTTCATTCGTCGTTCCATCTCATTACTCATGTTGTTGCCTATACTTAGGGTTTCTTTTACCCTAAGTATAGGGGGAGTGATGCATACATTCTTCTCTATCACTCTTTCATCTGTTGATATCTTTTCTTCTTTTCTTCTTTTCTTCTTTTTCTCTTCTATCTTCTGTATCTACCGAAAAGGTGTCGCCCCTTTTTGTCAGTCTTCTATACTTAGGATGTACTTTGTCCTAAGTATAGGGGGGTTGTGCACCCCGAGTATTTCTATTCTTCTCGATCCTCTCCATTGTCTCCTCTTCTTGTCTATACTTAGGGATATCTTACCCTAAGTATAGGGGGAGACAATCTGAGTACGATCTGTTCATTCCCACCCTTGACCCCCCCTGCTTTGTGTACAATTTGCTATACTTAGGATTATTTGATCCTAAGTATAGGGGGGACGGTCGACTTCGCATTCGTTCATTCCTTCATCTCTTATCCCTTTATTCTTTAGACTTTTCTATACTCAGTATGAGTTATGTCTTCTCTTTTCTCTCCGATCTATGAGGACATAGCTCAAGCTAAGTATAGGGGGGTCGTATATATTGCGTATATACTTTAGCCATAACTCATACTTTCGTATTTTCTTAATAATTATGGCTAATTACACTAATTAAATTCATTAAAAACATTAATAAAAAGAAGTAATTATTCCTCAAATTCCTTGTGTATCTACTGATTAATAAATCAGGTGAAAATATTTTTTGCAAAATATTTGAAAAATAGTTTGAAAATCCTTGTGAAAAATCTTTTGAAAACTATTTGTAAAACGTTTTGTTACATGTTTTCAACCTTTGAAAAACATTTTGATTGTAAAATTATTTTCTTTGTGTGAAAGAAAATGTTTGAAAAATGATTTGCAAATGGTTTGAAAAATGGTTGCAAAAATATTTGAAAATTCTATATAGACTGTTTGGAAAATCTTTGCAAAATGATTTTCAAATGTGTGTACACGTGTGTAAAATTGTTTGTAAAAACTATTTTGGACTATAGTTTTCAAAATTGTTTGAAAAACCTGTGTCAAATAAGTTTGAGGAATACATGCATCTCACCACAATTCACTATACATAGTTATAAAATTGACCACTTACCCTTGTAAATTCTTAAAAACCACTTCTTGTAAATATCAGAAGCATCCCCGTGTAAATATTTTAACCTAGCTATTAGACAAAATCTTTTGTTTTCAAAAATCCCAAAAACATTTGCAAAATTAAAATCCAAAAACATTTGAAAAACCTTTTTGAAAAATCTAAAAATGCATATGCATCATCTTTTCAAAAATCCATAAAAAGTTCAAAATCTTTGAAAATTGCATCACAAAAATATTTTCTGCATAGCATTTGCATAACATGAGCATTTTTCGGATTGAGTTTGATAGTCGAACGAGTCTAAGTAAAATCCGAAGATTAGAGCGTAATTGGACCTTAAATCTACCTAATTAACAGGAACCTTATAGGAGCTGGAATTGAGGTACTTCAGGTCTAGTTGACTTAATTCTTTGAGGATCACGAGACTTGGTTCAATGGATTCTTGACTGCCTAAGTAGAGTATTTTGGAGCACACGCACGACTCTTGTTGATAATGACCTAACTTGGACATCTGCACATTTCACATGGCTCAACTCAGTTGGAGTGGTGAGGGGGTTGGATTTGTCGGTATGAGACGCACACAGGTGGGAACACTTGTCCTCCTCTAGGGAGGGAAGTGCACCCCAACCCGTCCAGTGATGATGAGTTTCGAGGATAGGAGATCGTGGATTGCGATAAAGCTTCAAAAGAGGGATAGTCTACTGGCTCAAGAGGAAAAACTCCCTATGTAAATGTTGTTGTATATAGTATTCAAAAAAATGCAAAAAGCAAAAACTCCAAAAAAATGGAGAGGCTTGTACAAAAATAAAAATGCCTGTCGGAGTGTACATATGTTGTATAGCCAATAAGCAAGCTTGAGTTTCAAAGTAAAATCATGTGAGCCTGCAGCTGGATGACTTGACTACACTAGTCTTGCATCCTAGGATAGGTAGCTATACTGGCTACCGTACATTCTTCTCTTCACCCCCTCCTCTTGAGTTGGTTTCCACTTGAACTTAGAAGGGAATACCCTGCTTCTTGCGGAATGAGTTGTTGGATTGGGGAATCATTGGGTTGTCATATTGGAGAAGTCAGTCTCTTTGTCATTTCAGTTGGGGAGAGCCACCATCACTTACACTGTACGAGTCAGACTCATAGTCGTAAGGGTTTGCGTATAAATTGAAATATTTCTGACCTGGCTATTGAGGAGACTTGAGCAGAGTTTTAAGATTCTCAAGGACTGTTGGATTTCAAATCCGGTTCTCATTAAGGTTCCGCCCGCACTAAAATTCCAAAGGTTCGACTTAAGCTCCAAACTTTGATTTTGTGAAGACAAGTTTGATAATTAAACTTAATCCACCTTCTTTTTCTGTTCTTATTTTTCTTTCTGCACTTATTACATAAGTGTTTGCTAGGGACTAGCAAAGGTAAAGTATAGGGGATGATGAATCCACATTTCATCATCTTTATTCTATCATTTTGGCATCAAAAACCCTAGCAAATGCGTGTAAATACCTTTAATTAGAGCATCTTAGCATTCATGCATGTGCATGTAATTAGTGTATAAAATACTGTAATTAAAGCCAAAATTATAGAATAAATAAAAGAAAAGAAAACAAATAAAATATTGTAAATATTTTAAGACCCTAAACCCCGATACCTAGGCATCTCGATGACTAGGTCGACAAGGAATAAATTAGGGGGAGTTGAGGGCTAAAATACAATACAAATACCTTTGATTTAATTCATTGTTTATTCATTTTGGAACCTATTTTTGGTTTCACTTTTTATACCTCAAATAAAGAAACTTTGTACATGAAAGTTGTAGATAATTTCATATAGAAAAATAAAAATTTGATTTCATACAAAAATAATGTTCAGATAAAAAGTTATGATCTGAATAAGAGTCCAGAATTCCAACTTCCCAGACCTGTATCTTGCAAATAAAAACTCGAAACACACCAAACTCACCTTTAATTGTTTATAATTTAAAATAAGTTATTTAATGAAGGTGGTTTCATATTTTTCGGAGTTACGGTTTGAAAGTTGGTTTTTGGACCCTATTGTATACTTGTACATATTAAAATATTCATTTTATTATTTATTCTTTATCTTCATAATTTTATATTTTTATAAATTTGTAAATATTATTTATAATAAATATGCACATTAAAATCAGAATAAAAACCTAAAGAAAATACAAAAAAAATACATGTATATAATACCTAGGTATAATACCTACAACTATACCTATATAATTAACATTTCTATTTTATTAAGTCTATCAAATACTTCAGAAAAATAAAATAAAAATATATTTGAGTGTATAAAAATACTTTTTTAAAATTTATAAAATAATAAATAAAAACAAATAAATTAATTTCACAAAATAAAAATATAATAATAAAATATATAGAAGAATATACCTATAAAGGGTATAAAAGGAAACTTGTAATTATTAATGTCGAAAAAATAATTAAAAATCACCATAAAATACTATATAAAATAATAAATATTTTCTATTAAGTAACCTAAAATTAATTAAATCATTTATTATTTTTAATAGAATTTACAAGGTATTTATTTTAGTTTTGTCTTTTTGCGGATGACGTGGCCCAATCAGGCCACGCCATCCGTTGACCGGGGGTCAACTCCATGACCCCATGCCATAGCCCGTCAGATATTAGTCTGCCCTCCTCTTCTCGACTTTCTCCACACCGATTCTTTCACCAAATGAGAGAGCTTCCTTCTGCAAACTTGTGTATTGACAATCCAGCAAACACGTCATAGGATTTTTTGACCTTGGGGTCGTTGAAATGCCCGTTACGCCTCGATTTGCGAGCCGCCAGAGCCATCTTTCAAAACGACCCCCATCACCTCCATTGATCCTTGAACCTTCTTTGACCCGTCTTAGCCAACCTTCGTCGAGCTCTGGATCGAGTAAGGTGACAGGGATCTCTCCAGCTCCTCGTAGGCGCGGTTAGGCGGTCGAGGCGGAGTTTCCACCCCATCTCCGGTCACTCTGGCCGTGAGGTTTATCTTTCGGTTTTCTTCGCCTGTCGAGGTTGCTTTTAATTGTATTTTCTTTACTGTAGGTTTAGCTTTAGTCTGCCCTTTTTATTGCACATTTTGTCTATTGCAAAAGCTTAGATCTGACCATTCGAAGTTCGCTGGAGCCTTGCTCCGATGAATCTTCCCTAGCACGCGTTTCTACTCTTTGCACCTATGTGATCCCTCGGAACCCTCTCTCGTCGCGTATGTTTTATCTCTGCAGGTTCCAAGGGTCACGAGACTCCATCTGGGGGTCAAGATCTGGAAGGGAAGGCTCTTGACTGCAGCTCCATACCGTTCACGCCACGGTGGTCCTCCAGTGCTTCTCACGCGATTTTGAGGCACCACTCGATAGAGAAAGCTTCTAGGAGCCGCGCGGCCATTTTGCAGCTTCAACGATAGTCGGAGTAGCAAGAACCGGCTGGAGGAACTTCGCCACGCTGGAGTTCTTGTCCAGTTCGTCCTCCATCGCTCTCCGCCGTCGATCTCGGTCGCGTTCTTGGCGATGCGCAGCCTCCGTTAGATCGTGTTGTTCCAGCACCATTCGATCTTCGCCAGGATCTAATCGCAACCGTCCGTTGCGAAGGGGTACCAGCTGTTGCGATCGTGACACGTGGATAAGTGAGTCACTTTCAGGCGTCCGATCGTGAGGCAGGGGTATTTTGCAATTCAACCCCCACCATATTGTGCATTTAATATTCGAACTATAAACTTTCATCTGAAGCGTTATAACTTTTGTAATATTTACATTCAGGCCCCCGCACTTTCCTTATTTACAATTAGGTCCTCGGCCACATCATCTCACGTGCCAGCGCGCATGAGGGGAGTGGCCATTTTACAGAGGACCCCTCGTGGGTTTAGTTATTGCATTTCAGTCCAAAAACATTTTATAACGTGTAATATTTTTGGATGTTTTGCAACTTAGGCCCTCAGGATTTTGTTAATTGCAGTATAGTCCTTCCCAGGTGTGCGTGCTTCTGCACGTGGGCTTGGAATTTTTGTACCTATACCCCTAAGGGTTTTGTGATTTATGTTTGGTCCATTAAGTTGTTTATTCAGTATTAAATTTTGAGTGAAAATTGCACTTTGGCCCCTGTAATTCCTGATATTTGCACTTATACCCCGGCCAGCTGTGTGATTTTTATTGGTTGTTTGTATTGATTTCACGCATCATTTTAACTCGAAAAATTACCAAAAAATACCATAGGCTCATGTTTGCTTGCTCATTCACGCCATATTTTTGTATTGCATTTTTATTGCATTTTCATACTTATTAAAAATCAAAAACATGCATTTTCAGCACTGTTTGCATTAGAAAATCCATAAAAATTATAAAAACGTTTTGAAAAATTCCGAAAAAAATATATTTTGTGTGTTTCATTATCTTTTAGTGTCAGTCCAAAAATCATTAAAAATTTCAAACAAAAACCTTAAAAAATAGAAAACTCCTATAAACTTCATAAAAATCTAAACAATTCAAGAAAAATCCTAAAAATGCAAACTAAGTTTCTGTATTTCCTTATCTTATTATCTTTAGTTTAAAATTAATTTGAGGAATTTTAGGTACTGTTTAGTATTTTCAACCCTCATTTTGATTTCGGCCAGCGTTGTTATTCACTATTTTCTTGTATTTGGATTTTTAAAAGTATCAAAAACATTCAGAAAAATCCCAAAAATCATAAAAACATTATAAAACCATAAAAAGACCAAAAACATTTTTTTCTGATTTTTGAGCATTTTCCCTATTTTTATAAATACTCTATCCCTCTCTTCCTTATATTGTATATATATATATATATTCTATTATAGAAAAAGAAAATATAAAAATATAAAATATAAAAAGAAAATATAAAATCAGAAAATTAAAAACCAAAATACAAAATTAAAAATTAAAAGTAAAATAAATATATATATATATATAATTAGAAACCTACAAAAATTTGCATAATTGTAGACACTTAGTCACAACACATTTTTGTGCATTATTGCCCGATCTATCTTGTTTGCTCCCTGAGTTCGACCTCTACATACTTACACCTATACATCTTTTATGTAGAGTTAAAATAAATTTGACTCCACATTTATTCTTCATTGCTTGATTTATATCTTTTGGGTTCATTGTTGACTTTAGTTCGGATTTCTGGGTGGTCGACGCATCGACTGAGTTCCCGCCTTGTGTGGAACTTAAGACCACCGAAATTCGGCTAAATCAGACTATGTGAGGAGATGTGATCATAAAGTATTGTATAACCATTTAATTAATAAGTGAAATTAGATGGTTTAATTTCCTGAATAATTATATATAAATAATCGTGAAATTTGACGATAAGTATTTCTTAAATGGCAGTATCTTAACCAATAATTGATTAGATATGATCGAGATCACAAATTGGTTCACATGATCTACATGATCTACTTTCCAACAAACATAGTTGCTTGAATAGGATTGGAGATTTGTTTAGAAATCTCCTTATAATGTTAATCAAAATTGTTTTGATTATTATCATATGGAATAACATCGGTTGAAAAATCGATTATCATCTCAAGTACACAATGATCAATTTGGCATTATTCATTCCTGAGGTGGATATGGTGTTTGGTCGGTGAGTGTTAGGGTAGCAGGTTGCATCGTGTGCGGTCTGTCCCACTCTTGTCGGTACGGGCCATGACAGAAGGTAGGGACTCGATAATGCAAGAAAGATCACGATGTATTTTTCTCATTATTAAAATTTGAATAATACTTACTTTGAGATAATACCATTCTTTGAAGTAATAATCATGTTTGTTGGATATTAATTAGATCATTAATTTAATATGATTAAATTTATTTAAATCTAATTAAAATTAAAACACTCTATTATGAATAGAGTTGTGATTTCCCTTAAGAGAATTAATCGTGATGAATATGATTCATAATGATTAATTAAAATCTGAATATAATATGGAGGATCACATAAGTGACACCCATGGTTTCCCGTCAAGGTGAAGGGTTCTGTCGCTAGGGATTATATGTAGGAGACGTCTGTCCGAAGTGACAGCTCCTTTATGCAAGTGCATCTGGATCGGGCTCTTCGCTTCTCGAAAAGTAAGGACGTATGCATAGTGACCCCAATATTGGATCCTCAGGCGATATTGGATTGCGCATAGCGAGTTGTATTCCTGTTGACGGTTGGTTCAATTAATGATGGGTTAACATCACCTTAGGGGTGGTGGGCCCAGGTGTTAAAGACCGAATTGGGAATGCAAGTTGGACTTGCACGGCGGAATGTGCTCCCGCTTCTTTTTAACTGAGTTACAGGTTCTAGTATTATTGGGATGTGACAAATATAAGGAAGGAGATCGCAGATCTTGCTTGAGATATAATGGTTAGTATATCTCTTACATTGAAAGTGATTAAGGGAATGAACTTTCAGTGTTGACAAGGCAAGACAACTTTGATGTAAAAACTACTAAATCAAAGTAAAATATGTATATATAATATATATATACTTATGCAAATTTCTTACTTCAGATAATCCTTCATTAAACCCACTCAAAGCTATACCCAATAATAACCAGTAAAATATCATGGATTGGATCCATGATCAAGATATTATACTTGCAGTTGAACACATAATGTATGTGGTTGCAATATGCAAGTTTCCTCATAATAATGAAGAATGACAATTAAGTAGACAACAGGACTACAACCCTAGGGTTTGTATGTCTCTATAGTCATGATCTCTCATTGAATGTACTTTGGAAGTGACATGTCGATGATGATCACAATTGTCAAATAATCCTTATAAAATCTAAGAATACATTCTATCATACATATGTGCTCTCGACATTTAATCATGAATGACATGGTTCACTACATCATGCAAAATGGTAGCTCTATAAGAGATGATGTATTCAACATGTTAGAGTACCTACCTGAACCAATGTTTTTAAGAGTTATGATAGATGTGGATATGATGAGTGTCATCATTATATTGTATGTACTCTAGTCATTCATGAAACTTAATAATATTCACATTGTATGAATTGAATGAAGTATGTTGAAATAGTCTTATATTGAAATCTTTTGAACTTAATATAAGAAATCCTTTGTCTTAAGCAATGGTTTCTTGTAGTTGAAGGGAGCGCAGTGGAAGCATGGGTGGGACCCAAGTTGAGCAGGAAAGTCAAGAAGTTGATTGTACTTCTATGATTTTCCTATGACATCCAAAGAAATGGATGAATGTCAATACTGCAATAAGCTGATGTGTTGATAGTATGACTATCAAGTCTATCTAGAATCCTTAGAGAAGGACTTGGATAGTGCATCGAAATAATCTACATTTACATATAATCGTTTAGATTGACTTTCTTATTTGATAAGATCGAAGTTTATTAATTGTATCTCATTCTTCTAATGATACTTGCAATTGGTTGCATATATATTAAAAGACTGGAAAATTTGATCTTAAGGTTTGATAGCCATCCATATGGATGTTGATGTTATTGTTACAACAACCTCTATTGGATACATAGGCTTCATATTTTCAGTGGGAGAGTCCTTAGTTTTAGAGATTGTCTCTATGACCCAGATATCAGAATACACTCATTGTTTATTTCTAAACGTTGGAAATAAACATGAATTCTGGAATAAACCTATCATAGAGAGTTATGATGAATATATTTCAGATAGTAATCTAACATCTAGTGGACTCTACTAAATTAGAAAATTAATGAGTGTTTAATTAAGATTTGTAATACTAAAAGTTAAACCTTATAAAATCAATAGGAGGATGAAGATCATTTAACAATGATCTTGCATTAAGCCTTGGACATTTGTCTTTTGATTTGATCAATAGACAAGTAAGAGATGAAACTTTAGAATGACTAACATTTCAAAACTTACATACTTATGAATATTGTATTCAAAAGTAAAAATGTCCAATACACCCTTCCTTAGTAATGGTGTTAGATGTCGAGGTATTCAAGATCTCATACATATTGATGCATGTAGATCATTTGTATCATATTAAACATTGATGATATGTGATATCATTCGATGATTATTTGGGATAAGATATTTCTTCCATTCACCTTAGAAAGCTTTGAGATGTTCAAAGATTTCGTAATTTTTGGTTTAGAACCAAAGTTTGAAGGAAGATGGAATGAATTTGATCTAACCTGGGTAGCTTGTACCTGTTAGATAAATTCAAAGAATACCTTGTAGAAATATGAATATCATTTCTATCTTAATCCTCCTAACACACATAAACTCAATGGAGTTGTAGGAAGATGCAATTAGATCATGTGTGACCTGTTTTGATCAATGATGAATTTTGGCATAATTATCTCTTAGTTTCCAAGGTATATATGTAGTAAAGACTACAATATATATATATATATATCATTAATAAGTTTCCATGCAAATAAGATGGAATCTAGCACTAGAGAGTGCTACTTCATTAGGAAAATAAAGGATGGTATTGGATATCTACTTTATGACCTTGAGATTCTTAAAAGATCTCATCTCTGAGAATGTGATTCTTAGAGGATGGCTAACTTGGGAATCAAGATGAAAATGAAGTGTAGGAACTCAGTTAATCTTGAGAAGATAATGAGGCTCCTGAAATCCGAAACTAAAAGAACAATTAAAGATGAAATACTAATACCTTTTCAAATGAGTTTGAGGATGTATCCCATGTATCAGTTAAGTCTGACAATGATCTTACTTCATGTGATGAAGCTTATAAAGATCATATCATGGAAAGATGGATGTTAGCAATAAAGTCTAAATAGACTTCATATACAAGTGTTGTAAATGGACCCTCGGGTATCCACTGATAAGGGTAAATCAGGTTAGGTGTAAATGGATCTTCAAGAGAAAGAGGGAACCCGATAAGAAGGTAGAAACCTTCAAAGCACAACTCATATCCATGAGCTACACACTGATGAGAAGACATTACTTGCGATGAGACTTGCTCTTCAATGATCATGCTTAAACACATCAGAATATTGCTAACTATAGCTACACAACTTGACTTCGACATATACAAGATGAAAGTCAACATTGCATTCCTCTATGAATACCTCTCTGAGGATATTCACATGAAGTATCCTAGGGCTTCATGGTTGAGGAAAGTAAGGTGTGCAAGCTAAGAAAATCCATCTATGGACTCAAATAAGCTTCTTGTAGTTGGAACATAAGATTTGATTATAAATGTTATGATTTTAGATAGAATCTTGATGAACCATGTGAACCTTAGTGGGAGTGCAATTGTGTTCGTCATGCTAAATGTAGAAGATATCCTAATCATTTGGAATGATATAAGGATGATAATAATAAGTGTTTTATAGACTGGTTGTTCCATAAATTGAGATATGATCTCAAGGATACCTCTTAAGATCTTAGTTCTGAAAGTATTCAGAAGCAAAGAGAAGAGGGTATTGGGTATGTCACATTAGTAGTACACCTTGAACATATTTCATTTTTCTGGAAAATTCCAAGAAAGGCTTCCATCCCTTAAGATATGGTACAAACCTATCTGAAAGGATAGCACCTCAAAGAGTTGAGGAAGTGTATGCTAGATGTGTACAAATGCCAAATGTTTGCCATGCAGTGGGAGTAGTAAACTGTTACTAATTCTACTATGGATATAAAACACATTATTGCAGTAATGACAATATCTTCAAAGAGGACGAGACTTTCTAGATAGTGATCTCTAAGTCTTATCATCAAGGACTTGAGATTTTATAGATAGTAATTCAAAAAGGTCTTAATTGCAAATATCTTAGGAGATAGAGATTTCCGAGAATAAGGGTATTCTTATAAGGATAATGGAAATACTGGTTATAATAATCATTAAACTATAGTGTCAATGACACTATAACTGACAAGATTGAGTATTGGTTGCATGAGATGCAATGTTCGCAGTGGATGCGAGCACTGTTACTAGGAGATATGCAAGTGCCATAAAAGGACTTGGCGTAGTCTCTTGGGAACGGAATGACTGATCAGCTTACCTAGCTATTTTTCTAAATAGCCTATGATTGTCACATGAGTATGGGTTTAAAGATTAGCCCATTAATGGCTCTTTGGGCTAGTGGGAGATTGTTGGACAAGCAAGCCCATGGCGAACCATTATGCAATAAATGTTATTGCGAATATCATTTCCTGATCTGAAGTGAAGAATAATTAATTTGCATAATAGGTCCTTTAGTACATTTAGGGTCAAATACCATGATCATCTTAATGATCATATAGCTGTTGATTCAATTATTGAATCATAGAAGCAGATGCTTGGATGAATATCTAAAGAGTTAGATTGAGGACTCGTCGAGCACTGTCAAATGATTATTGAGAGATGATCTCCATCCTGAGAAGGATATGACTAACCTTTCTCTAAAGGTTGATATCTAGCCGACCTCTTGATGCAAATCCTCTGCATAGGAATAGAGATTCGGCGGTGTTAGATAAGTTAGGTCAAAGAGTTGACTTAACGAGATCGAGATAACCAAGGTCTTATGTCGTATGCTGTCACGATATACGCACACATCCTCTGATCGAAGACAGATATGTTACTATATGTCTAAGTATGTACATTTGGTAGACCAATATGTTGATGACCTAACCAAGGTTGATACACTGACGCGTTGGAGTGCATGCAAGGGCATATAAGTAATACGATCTCTCAAAGGGATCATACAGGTTCATCTACTGAACCGGAAGACATGAGCCCACTCATGAGATATTGAAAAGAATCAAATTTCGTGCATGGTCATCTCGCTTTGGAAGCTTGACTGAATTTGTAGGTTTGATATATACTTTTGGAAAGTATATGATCAAGACCTAGGTATGATATATGCTTTTGGAAAGTATATGATCGATACCGACGCTCAATGATCAATTGAGAAACTTAAAGATAAAACCATGAAGTAGACAGTATAAAATTGATCTAATACTTCGGATTTATTCTGGATCTTCCAGTACGCATGATGTACATGTATTTGGAATACCTGATGGTGATGTGATCATCTTTTAGTGTCAGTCCAAAAATCATTAAAAATTTCAAAACAAAAACCTTAAAAATTAGAAAACTCCTAAAAACTTCATAAAAAATTAAAAAATCTAGAAAAATCCTAAAAATGCAAACTAAGTTTCTGTAAATTCCTTATCTTATTATCTTTAGTTTAAAATTAATTTGAGGAATTTTGGGTACTGTTTAGTATTTTCAACCCTCATTTTGATTTCGGCCAGCATTGTTATTCATTGTTTTATTGTATTTGGACTTTTAAAAATATCAAAAACATTCAGAAAAATCCCCAAAAATCACAAAAACATTATAAAACCATAAAAAGACCAAAAACATTTTATTTTCCGATTTTCGAGCATTTTTCCCTATTTTTATAAATACTCTATCCCTCTCTTCCTTATATTGTATATATATATATTCTATTATAGAAAAAGAAAATATAAAAATATAAAATATAAAAAGAAAATATAAAATCAGAAAATTAAAAACCAAAATACAAAATTAAAAATTAAAAATAAAATTAAAAAATATATAAAATTAAAAACCCACAAAAATTTGCATAATTGTAGACACTTAATCGCATCACATTTTTGTGCATTATTGCCCGATCTATCTTATTTGCTCCCTGAGTTTGACCTCTACATACTTACACCTATACATCTTTTATGTAGAGTTAAAATAAATTTGACTCCACATTTATTCTTCATTGCTTAATTTATATCTTGTGGGTTCATTGTTGACTTTAGTTCGGATTTCTGAGTGGTCGACGCATCGATTGAGTTCCCGCCTTGTGTGGAACTTAAGACCACCGAAATTCGGCTAAATCAGACTACGTGAGGAGATGTGATCATAAAGTATTGTATAACCATAAATCTTCCATTCCTAGGGAGTGATGAAACGGGTTTGGATTTTAGTGACTCCTCTTAGTAGAGAAGTAATCTGATCTTAGTCCAAATGTTGGGTTGTGATCTGAATGTGATTCAGATACATATGAGAATAATAGATGCGTGGTCTTGGTTCAATCAAGCATCCATGAGAGGTACGCAAGATCTAGATCTGAGATGTGATCTCAATATCCAAGTCACTATGCGTGGAACAATACAATGGCCATGTCCTTATCTCCAAGTATCCACGGAGAAAGCGCATTATCCTTGAAAGAGTTTAGGATAATTTCATTGTTGATGTTATGTATCCAAACATTGAGAAAATTGATAATTGAATGTAATTAATTATCATAAATAATATGAATTTGATTCACATTATAAAGAGATTTATCATAGATAATTAAATGTGATTTAATTATCAAAGATGAGAATAATGTGAATGTGATTCATAATATTTGGGCACATGAGAATAGAGATCCAATATTATTAAATGTGATTTATTTATCATGGATATGAATAATGTGGATAGAACTATCCATATTAATAATATATAATATACATGTGATTTATAATATATTAGAGAGATCTATTTGTAATTTACATTTATTAAATTAAATATTGATGTGAATTGGATTCACATTGGACATTAAATTGAAAATGTAATTTAGATTTTATTTTGAGTTGCGAATGTAATTCACAAATTTTCAATGGCAAGATTACAATATTCTCAAAATAATTATGACTTACTTTTATAGAATAATTAACAACAAGTGTTGTTGTAAAATCATGGAGATTTCCAAGGAATAATGCAATCTCACAAGATTGCATGAGATTGCATGAGAATCCACCCTTCCATATTGGAAGGGTGGACGGCCACCAATTCCTATATGGAAAAAGGTGGTTGTCCACTCTTATATGGAGGGTGTGATCTCCATCCTAAAATCTCCATATGTGCTTGATTTAATCTAGGATTAAATTATTTTGATTTATCAATATATTTAATCTAAATTAAATTAATTGTTGTTGTATTTTAACAACAAAATCTTGACCATTAAAAGAAACACAAATCAATGTGAGCCATTGGATTTATGTTGTCCATGGATTGATATCAATGGATCCCAAAACCTTATATAAGGAGAGGCACCCCTTGCTCTTCCAAAGGTTACAAGTTTACAACAACTCTCTCTCTCTCTCTCTCATTCTCTACATATCCTCTCTCTCTCTCTTGTGGTCGTCCACCATGGAGCCCTAGATAGAGTCCCTCTCGCCGCAGCATCACCGTTATGATGCCGAATTGTTTGCTCGTGGATCTCCGTCTCCTTCGGTGTGTCTTGTTCATGAAGAAGACATTGGATCTCGTGTGACGAGGTCAGGAGATTCGTCGCTTGGATCTTCAACATGGATTGCGAGAAGCCCGTGTTTCATCAACGCGCTCGCAAGCATCTCCTCCGTCGGATCGGACTTGAGACAGGAGGTCTCTTCGTTGAGAGACTTGATCACAACCAAGCTTCAAGAGGTAACCCTAATACTTATTTGTGGTTTAGATGAAACGATCTGAAAAGTGTTCTTGGATCATGTGGTTTCATCGCATAAAATTTTTTAATTTCTGCTACCTCGAGCAACTAGTACGACTAGTCGCTCTCAATCACATACGATGCGGTCCTCACGCTTCCGTGATGAGCTTAAGGATCTAACCATACCCTTCAAGTGAAATCAGAACCTTAGGTCAGAGGTTTTGGATACGATCCATAAACCTAGGAAGACTTGGCTTCATTAAGATTTTTGAAAGTTTTATTGCATTTCATTTTCGCAGCCATGTTTTGTGTGATTTTTTCGTTCTGTTTAAAATGTTTAACACAAAAATAACACTTGTATTATGTTCCCCATTAAATAAGAAAATCGTAGGATCTGAGTTTGCGTGATTTCAAATATGTTTGCTCAAGTTATGATCATTTTAGTGAATATGTGTCCACTGTTTCAGGGATTGCGGATCTTAACGTAATTAAGGAGTTAATTGCAGTTTTGAAACATCTAGAAATGTATGCAAATCACTTAAGTTCTATTGTAAATCAAATTAGTAAACTTTGGAAACTTATTTTGCATGATTTGGATTTAAATTGTTTGAGATGTGCTAATTTTAGTAAGTAAAGTTCACTGCTGAAAATTACTTTCCTGATCAAGAACCTTGTTATTGTCATTTAATTAATAAGTGAAATTAGATGGTTTAATTTCCTGAATAATTATATATAAATAATCGTGAAATATGATGATAAGTATTTCTTAAATGACAGTGTCTTAACCAATAATTGATTAGATATGATCTAGATCACAAATTGGTTACATGATCTACATGATCTTCTTTCCAACAAACATAGTTGCTTGAATAAGATTGGAGATTTGTTTAGCAATCTCCTTATAATGTTAATCAAAATTGTTTTGATTATTATCATATGGCATAACATCGATTGAAAAATCGATTATCATCTCAAGTACACAATGATCAATTTGGCATTATTCTTTCCTGAGGTGGATATGGTGTTTGGTCGGGGAGTGTTAGGGTAGCAGGTTGCACCGTGTGCGGTCTGTCCCACTCCTGTCGGTACGGGCCATGACAGTGGGTAGGGAATCGATAATGCAGGAAAGATCACGATGTATTTTTCTCATTATTAAAATTTGAATAATACTTACTTTGAGATAATACCATTCTTTGAAGTAACAATCATGTTTGTTAGATATTAATTAGATCATTAATTTAATATGATTAATTTAATTGAAATCTAATTAAAATTAAAACACTCTATTATGAATAGAGTTGTGATTTCCCTTAGGAGAATTAATCGTGATGAATATGATTCATAATGATTAATTAAAATCTGAATATAATATGGAGGATCACACAAGTGACACCCATGGTCTCCCATCAAGGTGAAGGGTTTTGTCGCTAGGGATTATATGTAGGAGATGTCTGTCCGAAGTGACAGCTCCTGTATGCAAGCGCATCTGGATTGGGCTCTTTACTTCTCGAAAGAGTAAGGACGTATGCACAGTGACCCCAATATTGGATCCTCATATTATTGGGCGATATTAGATTGCGCATAGCAAGTTGTATTCCTGTTGACGGTTGGTTCAATTAATGATGGGTTAACATCACCTTAGGAGTGGTGGGCCCAGGTGTTAAAGACTGAATTGGGAATGCAAGTTGGACTTGCACGGCGGAATGTGCTCCCGCTTCTTTTTATCTGAGTTACAGGTTCTTCTATTATTGGGATGTGACAAATATAAGGAAGGAGATCGCAGATCTTGCTTGAGATATAATGGTTAGTATATCTCTTACATTGAAAGTGATTAAGGGAATGAACTTTCAGTGTTGACAAGGCAAGACAACTTTGATGTAAAAACTATTCAATCAAAGTAAAATATGTATATAATATATATATGTATATACTTATGCAAATTTCTTACTTCAGATAATCCTTCATTAAACCCACTCAAAGCTATACTCAATAATAATCAGTAAAATATCATGGATTGGATCTATGATCAAGATATTATACTTGCAGTTGAACACATAATGTATGTGGTTGCAATATGCAAGTTTCCTCATAATAATGAAGAATGACAATTAAGTAGGCAATAGGACTACAACCCTAGGGTTTGTATGTCTCTATAGTCATGATCTCTCATTGAATGTACTTTGGAAGTGACATGTCGATGATGATCACAATTGTCAAATAATCCTTATAAAATCTAAGAAGACATTCTATCATACATATGTGCTCTCGACATTTAATCATGAATGACATGGTTCACTACATCATGCAGAATGGTGGCTCTATAAGAGATGATGTATTCAACATGTTAGAGTACCTACCTGAACCAATGTTTTTAAGAGTTAAGATAGATGTGGATATGATGAGTGTCATCATTATATTGTATGTACTCTAGTCATTCATGAAACTTAATAATATTCACATTGTATGAATTGAATGAAGTATGTTGAAATACTCTTATATTGAAATCTTTTGAACTTAATATAAGAAATCCTTTGTCTTAAGCAATGGTTTCTTGTAGATGAAGGGAGCGCAGTGGAAGCATGGGTGGGACCCAAGTTGAGCAGGAAAGTCAAGAAGTTGATTGTACTTCTATGATTTTCCTATGACATCCAAAGAAATGGATGAATGTCAATACTGCAATAAGCTGATGTGTTGATAGTATGACTATCAAGTCTATCTAGAATCCTTAGAGAAGGACTTGGATAGTGCATCGAAATAATCTACATTTACGTATAATCGTTTAAATTGACTTTCTTATTTGATAAGATCGAAGTTTATTAATTGTATCTCATTCTTCTAATGATACTTGCAATTGGTTGCATATAGATTAGAAGACTGGAAAATTTGGTCTTAAGGTTTGATAGTCATACACATGGATGATGCAATTGTTGCAACAACCTCTATTGGATACATAGGCTTCATTAGTCTTAGATATTGTCTCTATGACCCAAATATAAGAATACACTCATTGTTTATTTCTAAACGTTGGAAATAAACATGAATTCTGGAATAAACCTATCATAGAGAGTTATGATGAATATATTTCAGATAGTAATCTAACATCTAGTGGACTCTACTAAATTAGAAAATTAATGAATGGTTCATTAAGATTTATAATACTAAAAGTTAAACCTTATAAAATCAATAGGAGGATGAAGATCATTTAACAATGATCTTCCATCAAGCCTTGGACATTTGTCTGTTGATTTGATCAATAGACAAGTGAGAGATGAAACTTTAGAATGACTAAAATTTCAAAACTTACATACTTACAAATATTGTATTCAAAAGTAAAAATATCCAATACACCCTTCCTTAGTAATGGTGTTAGATGTCGAGGTGTTCAAGATCTCGTACATATTTATGCATGTAGATCATTTGTATCATAATAAACATTGATGATATGTGATATCATTCGATGATTATTTCTGATAAGATATTTCTTCCATTCACCTTAGAAAGCTTTGAGATGTTCAAAGATTTCATAATTTTTGGTTTAGAACCAAAGTTTGAAGGAAGATGGAATGAATTTGATCTAACCTAGGTAGCTTGTACATGTTAGATAAATTCAAAAAATACCTTGTAGAAATATGAATATCATTTCTATCTCAATCCTCCTAACACACATAAACTCAATGGAGTTGGAAGATGCAATTAAATCATGTGTGACATGATTTGATCAATGATGAATTTTAGCATAATTATCTCTTAGTTTCCAAGGTATATATGTAGTAAAGACTACAATATATATATATATATCATTAATAAGGTTCCATGCAAATAAGATGGAATCTAGCATTAGAGAGTGCTGCTTCATTAGAAAAATAAAGAATGATATTGGATATCTACTTTATGACCTTGAGATTCTTAAAAGATCTCATCTCTGAGAATGTGATTCTTAGAGGATGACTAACATGGGAATCAAGATGAAAATGAAGTGTAGGAACTCAGTTAATCTTGAGAAGATAATGAGGCTCCTGAAATCCGAAACTAAAATAATAATTAAAGATGAAATACTAATACCTTTTCAAATGAGTTTGAGGATGTATCCCATATGTCAGTTAAGTCTGACAATGATCTTACTTCATGTGATGAAGCTTATAAAGATCATATCATGGAAAGATGGATGATAGCAATAAAGTCTAAATAGACTTCATATACAAGTGTTGGAAATGGACCCTCGGGGATCCACTTATAAGGGTAAATCATGTTAGGTGTAAATGGATCTTCAAGAGAAAGAGGGAACCTGATAAGAAAGTAGAAACCTTCAAAGCACAACTCATATCCATGAGCTACACACTGATGAGAATACATTACTTGCGACGAGGCTTGCTCTTCAATGATCATGCTTAAACACATCAGAATATTGTTAACTATAGCTACACAACTTGACTTTGACATATACAAGATGAAAGTCAACATTGCATTCCTCTATGAATACCTCTCTGAGGATATTCACATGAAGTATCCCAGGGCTTCATGGTTGAGGAAAGTAAGGTGTGCAAGCTAAGAAAATCCATCTATGGACTCAAATAAGCTTCTTGTAGTTGGAACATAAGATTTGATTATAAATGTTATGATTTTAGATAGAATCTTGATGAACCATGTGAACCTTAGTGGGAGTGCAATTGTGTTCGTTATGCTAAATGTAGATGATATCCTAATCATTTGGAATGATATAAGGATGATAATAATAAGTGTTTTATAGACTGGTTGTTCCATAAATTGAGATATGATCTCAAGGATACCTCTTAAGATCTTAGTTCTGAAAGTATTCAGAAGCAAAGAGAAGAGGGTATTGGGTATGTCACATTAGTAGTACACCTTGAACATATTTCATTTTTCTGGAAAATTCCAAGAAAGGCTTCCATCCATTCAGATATGGTACAAACCTATCTGAAAGGATAGCACCTCAAAGAGTTGAGGAAGTGTATGCTAGATGTGTACAAATGCCAAATGTTTGCCATGCAGTGGGAGTAGTAAACTGTTACTAATTTATGATGGATATAAAACACATGATTGCAGTAATGACAATATCTTCAAAGAGGACGAGACTTTCGAGATAGTGATCTCTAAGTCTTATCATCAAGGACTTGAGATTTTATAGATAGTAATCTAAAAAGGTCTTAATTGCAAATATCTTAGGAGATAGAGATTTCCGAGAATAAGGGTATTCTTATAAGGATAATGGAAATACTGGTTATAATAATCATTAAACTATAGTGTCAATGACATTATAACTGACAAGATTGAGTATTGCTTGCATGAGATGCAACGTTCGCAGTGGATGCGAGCACTGTTACTAGGAGATATGCAAGTGTCATAAAAGAACTTGGCATAGTCTCTTGGGAACAAAATGACAGATCAGCTTACCTAGCTATTTTTCTAAATAGCATATGATTGTCACATGAGTATGGGTTTAAAGATTAGCCCATTAATGGCTCTTTGAGCTAGTGGGAGATTGTTGGACAAGCAAGCCCACGGCGATCCATTATGCAATAAATGTTATTGCAAATATCATTTCATGATCTGAAGCGAAGAATAATTAATTTGCATAATAGGTCCCTTAGTACAATTAGGGTCATGTACCATGGTCATCTTAATGATCATATACCTGTTGATTCAATTATTGAATTATAGAAGCAGGTGCTTGGATGAATATCTAAAGAGTTAGATTGAGGACTCATCAAGCACTGACAAATGATTATTGAGAGATGATCTCCATCCTGAGAAGGAGATGACAATCCTTTCTCTAAAGGCTGTTATCTAGCCGACCTCTTGATGCAAGTCCTCTGCATAAGAATAGAGATTCGGCGGTGTTAGATAAGTTAGGTCAAAGAGCTGACTTAACGAGATCAAGATAACCAAGGTCTTATGTCATATGCTGTCACGATATAGGCACACATCCTCTGATCGAAGACAGATATGGTACTATATGTCTAAGTATGTACATTTGGCAGACCAATATGTTGATGACCTAACCAAGGTCGATACACCGACGCGCTGGAGTGCATGCAAGGGCATATAAGTAATACAATCTCTCAAAGGGATCATACAGGTTCATCTACTGAACCGGAAGACATGAGCCCACTCATGAGATATTGGAAAGAATCAAATTCCGTGCACGGTCATCTCGCTTTGGAAGCTTGACTGAATTTGTAGGTTTGATATATACTTTTGGAAAGTATATGATCAAGACCTAGGTATGATATATGCTTTTGGAAAGTATATGATCGATACCGACGCTTAATGATCAATTGAGAAACTTAAAGATAAAACCATGAAGTAGACAGTATAAAATTGATCTAATACTTCGGGTTTATTCTGGATCTTCTAGTACGTATGATGTACATGTATTGGGAATATCTGATGGTGATGTGATCATAAACGATTGTATAACCATGACGCTTCCATTCCTAGGGAATGATGAAACGGATTTGGATTTTAGTGACTTCTCTCAGTAGAGAGGTAATCTGATCTTAGTCCAAATGTTGGACTGTGATTCGAATGTGATTCAGATACAAATGAGAAGATTAGATTTGCAGTCTTGATGTAATTAAGCATCCATGAGAGGTTCGCAAGATCTGGATTTGAGATGTGGTCTCAATATCCAAGTCACTATACGTGGAGTAATACAATCACCCTATCCTTATCTCCAAGTATATCCGGAGAAAGCGCATTATCCTTGAATGAGTTCAAGATAATTTCATTATTGATATTATGTATCCGAGCATTGAGAAAATTGATAATTGAATGTGATTTAATTATCATAAATAATATGAATTAGATTCATATTATAAACAGAGTTATCATAGATAACTAAATGTGATTTAATTATCAAAGATGAGAATAATGTGAATGTGATTCATAATAATTAGGCACATGAGAATAGAGATCCAAGATTATTAAATGTGATTTAATTATCATAGATATGAATAATATGGATAGGATTTCCATATTAATCATATATATTATAAATGTGATTTATAATATATTAGAGAGATCTGTTTGTAATTTACATTTATTAAATTAAATGTTGATGTAAATTGGATTCACATTGGACATTAAATTGAAAATGTAATCAACATTCTATTTTGAGTTGTGAATGTGATTCACAAATTTTCAATGACAAGATTGCAATATTCTCAAAATAATTATGAATTATTTTTGTAGAATAATTTACAGTGTTGTTGTAAAATCATGGAGATTTCCAAGGAGTAATGCAATCTCACAAGATTGCATGAGATTACATGAGAATCCACCCTTCCATATTGGAAGGGTGGACGGCCACCAATTCCTATATGGAAAAAGGTGGTCGTCCACTCTTATATGGAGGGTGTGATCTCCATCCTAAAATCTCCATATATACAACAACAACAACAAAGCCTTTTCCCACAATTTAAAATCTCCATATATGTTTGATTTAATTTAGGATTAAGTTATTTTGATTTATCAAATATATTTAATCTAAATTTATCTAATTGTTGTTGTATTTTTACAACAAAATTTTTACCATTAAAAGAAACACAAATCATTGTGAGCCATTGGATTTGTGTTGTCCATAGATTAAGATCCATGGATCCCAAAACTGTATATAGGAAGAGGCACCCCTTGCTCTTATTAAGGTTACAAGTTTACGACATCTCTCTCTCATTCTCTACACGCCCTCTCTCTCTCTTGTGGACGTCCACCATGGAGCCCTAGAGAGAGTCCTTCTCGTTGCAGCATCGTTGTTATGCTGCCGGATTGTTTGCTCGTAGATCCCCGTCTTTTTTGGTGCACCTTGCTCGTAAGAAGACATCGGATCCCGTGTGACGAGATTAGGAGATTAGCCGCTTGGATCTTCAACATGAATTGCGAGAAGCACGCGTTTCATCAACACACTCACAAGCGTCTCCTCCATCAGATCAGACTTGAGACAGGAGGTCTATTCATTTAGAGACTCGATCACAACCACACTTCAAGAGTTAACCCTAATACTTGTTTGTGGTTTAGATGAAACAATTCGAGAAGTATTCTTGGATCATGTGGTTTCATCGTATAAAATTTTTTAATTTCCGCTGCCTCGAGCAACTAGTGCGACTAGTCGCTCCCGATCGCATATGATACACTCCTCACACTTCTGTGATGCGCTTAATAATTTAACCATATCCTTCATTATCGGCCTTCGTGAGAGGCCATCACAGCGATTGTGGTCCCACATTGTGTAGACCACACGACCACCTCTCTATGGACGGTGATTCAATAAAGCATATGGAGATTGGACCAGTCTATAGATCCCCCCTTGCTCATAGCCACATCCAATCACCCTGCCCGTGAGTATGTCATGAAATACAAGAGAGGAGGGGTAAAAAATTGCAAGACAATGCAAGTCTTTAGTGATTTAACTAATAGAAAGTAAATTCATTGAAAACATGGTGCATGTAGTACATTCTACAGTGTCATGGACACAGTCAAAAAGACCTCCCCTATCCTATAACAGGGGAGTGAGTCCCATCAGTAATGATAATTGATCTATTGGGGTGCAGATCTGTACGAAGTAAATTGAGCCATAACCCCACACAAATTGTGGCTATAACCCCACACAAATGGTGGGATGCACTAGAATCCATGATACACTTTGACATATCTGCCCTATGATAACTGTGAGAGTATAGGTTGTAGCTGAGGATCTGCAGGTACACTACTAGTGCCTACAACAAGAGCCATTATCTCCCTGGGACGGGAGAAAATATCATCTAATTTTCGACCTGTAGTAGGAGCTGAATTGGCAGTGGCTTCAAACAGCTTGGTGACACGAGTGACGAGCAGATGTTGGGTATTCTTACTTCTAATAGCATGTTTCCTCTGAATAAACATGAAGGCGTCGTCCCTGTCACGAGCACCACACTCTCTGAACTGATAGGTATCTCCTCTGCCTCAAGATGTAACCATCACTGAGGAGGTTTGAGTGGAGGCAAGTGATGGGACAATGATCCCGCTGAGATGACTATAGGCTTGCTACATAGGATGGATAACTGCACCGGTAAAGAGCTGGGTGCATATATGCTACCTCATACTCAGGGTCTAGGGCGACCAGAAAAACTCCAACTATCATGGCGTTCATGTACATCATCTACTGCTTAGTAGATCTAATCACTTACTTGAAGTTGTGAAGTTTCGCAAACATGAGTATAAGATGTGTAAAGGACGACCATTCTGTTTGACTGTGAAGATGTCAAAACTACATCTGGAGAATCTTAGCCTCATTCTTCGTTTGACCATACATGGTTGTCAGAATATCCCACATTATTATTATTTTTATGTTTTAGTATTTTTTTAAAGTTTCATTTCTATTTAGATTTTGAATATATTGATATATAATACAATATAATAAGATAATGCGATTATATATGAGATAATTGTTTATCCAAAGATCACATGTAGATAGATGTAATTGATTTCCCACATAAAGAGGACATGTACATTCCATAACTTGAATGGAAGTACAAGTTATTAAGACCCTATCAAATGGCACAGTTGTGGCCATTCTCATTTGGGAACTCACTTACCACATCTAAATCAGCAATGCAAGGAAGAAACACAATTTTTTGTACAAGGATGCGATGAAACAAAACAACTCTGCATGCAATGGACGAATGGCTACGTCCCCACCTTTGCAAAAGATTGAAGGCTTTAATTCAATGAAGATGGATGTCAATTACCGAGCAATGAAACTGAGAAAAAGATAATAGCCACCGTTCATTGAAGAATCAAAGCAATGCATCCAATCCCCATTGTTAAGACTCTCATACCTCCTAAATTAATGAAAGAAGGCATTTCTTATAAAGAACGCAGAACTTTGTTGTCATGGTTCGCAACCATAAAGAACACAGAACATCCACACACATGTTTGTCTATGCATATATAGCTGGGTGTATAACCATTTATACAATGGTTTCAATACCATCCAAATGTTCGACAATATTTTCATCCCAATCTAATCGGATTTAATGTTTTTTCTAGCCTTCCTGATCAGATACATATTGCAATCCAATTCAGATGTTCTAAGATTCTGCCTTCAACCACCTTTCCTATACATTGTTAGGGTCAACATCTGATTACAACTTCGGCGATTACAACAAATCAGCTGCATATATATAAAAAAACCAAGAAAAGAATAATTGTCAGCGCGATGTAGTTCGACGTCTGATGCAGCGTTTGTATATTGCAGTTATCCATATTGTATATTGCTGAGATTTAAGCCCAACAGCAGCAGCCGAGCTCATGGGGGACCCAATCCTCCCCCTATACTGTCCATCATAGCTTAGGGAAAAGAGAATTTAGCTGCATGAGTGGAGAGAGAAAGAGATAGATTATAGTGACAGGATATAGAGAGATAGAGAGAACCTCCATGTATTGACTCAAGCTCCAGAAGCAATAGGAAGTAGAGAGAGAGTGTGTGTGTTTGTGGGTCTCTTATTTTTAGCAGATCTAGATCTCTCTGCGCGCACTCTCTCCGGGTCTTGGTAAGTTGTCATCTACTTGCTGCCCGCCAATTGATTGTGGCGGGGAAGCGGAAATTGTGGTAGCAAGGAAGAGAAAGAGAAGAAGGAAAGAGGAGAGGGTAGGCCTTCTGTTGCTTGTCTCTGCTACCGCTTAACTCTCCTCCTTGTCCTTGGAAATGGAGACGGTCAGTGCTGCAGAGCAGAAGATGGAAGAGAGGGGGAGATGTCCCCAATGAAACACAGGGGAAAAAGCAAACTCCTGTAAAGAAGAAAAAGCCCGAGAGAGAGAGAGAGAGAGCAAGGACCCCTACAAAGTTCCTGCTCCGTGTGTTGTTTGTAAGTAAATTAAGTGATAGCAGTAGAGCGAAAGACTGTAGTATTTGATTTTCAGAAATCTCGGTGAGAGGAAGAGAGGAAGGGGTAATGAGTGGAGTTGAGGGGGGGGAGCGGGCAGCTGCTGCTGCTCGGTGTCTCCCAGTGGTGGTGGTCACGGTCGATGGCGATGAGCACTGAGCACCTGCTCTCGTCCTGACCTGACCCCTCCCCTCAAGTGCCCACACCCACCTGACCTCCTCCCTTCCCCTTTTAATGTATGATGGACTGCACTGCTTACTGCAGACTCCCCCCCTCCTTTCTAAGCACTTCAAACTCCATAAGATAATCATACCTTAGATTCTTCTCACCTCTCTCTCTCTTCTTCTCTCCAGACAGCAACAAGAAAAGGAAGATACTATTGAAGAGGGGGAGAGAGAGAGAGAGAGCAGGAGGAGGAGAGAGCGAGGCAACCATGGACGCCTACGAGGCGACGAGGATCGTCTACTCCCGTATCCAGAACGTGGAGCCGGACAACGCAGCCAAGATCATGGGCCTCTTGCTGATACAAGACCACGGGGAGAAGGAGATGATACGCCTTGCCTTCGGCCCCGAGGCCCTCGTCCACTCCGTTGTGCTCAAGGCACGGAAGGATCTGGGGCTTCTCCCCCCTACCCCCACTGCTCCTTCCTCCCCCAACCCATTCTCCAGGCAGAGCTCCAACTCCTCCTCGCGCCTCGGCAGCGGCCTCCCTTCCCCATCCTCTTGGGGTCCTCCCCCGGTCTTCTCGAGGAGCAACAGCACCGTCACCAACGGGGATGACGCCGGGGAGGATCTCGTCGGCCACTACGGCTCCTATGGAGGAGACCTCATGGACGAGTTCCAGCTGCAGGAGCAGCTCTCCTTCCTCAACGACGGCATCCCCGTCGGACCCAAGAACGACCTCTTCTACCCGGACTTGGCGTCCGAGTGCAGGAGCCCCGGAGCGGACGGTGCGCTGTTCCCGTACGGTGGGGTGAACTGGGGCCATCACAGGAGGAGCTGTTCGCTTGCTGACCTCTACTTGGGTTCGGACGCCGTCGGTGGGTTCGGGTGGAAGCCGTGTTTGTACTACGCGAGAGGTTTCTGCAAGAACGGGAGTAGCTGCAGGTTCCAGCACGGGTTGCCAGACGACGCCGCGACCGTAGCGGCGATGGCGGGGAGCAAGATGGACGCTATGGTGGAGCAGCAGTGTCAGGAGCTTCTGCTGAGGTCCAAGAGCCAGAGGCTCGCTGGGGCTTCCCAGTTGATGGCTTCCTCCGCGGCTTTCCCCTACACGAGCTCCGTCCCGTCGCCGACAGGAGGGAAATGCGTGAACTTTCTGCTTCAGCAGCAGCAGCAGAGCGATAGCCAGAGGTAACAAGATAGGATCTTTTACTTGCAGGTGACTCGCATAGAATTGGGATGTGGGTCTCTGAGGATTTTCCGTTTACAGGGCGGCGGCTGCGGCGGCGGCGTTCATGCTCGACGAGCCCCACAAGTTTATGGGGCGACCACGGCTGGATAGGATCGATTACGCGACAATGGCGAATCCCGGTTCGCGGCAGATCTACTTGACCTTCCCTGCGGATAGCACTTTTAGGGAGGAGGATGTGTCCAACTACTTCAGGTTGGTGGGCTTGTTTTGGGAGGTTGCTGCTTGTTTAAGCAGGAAAAACAAGGTCTGAACTTTGTGGGGATTCTGCTGCCATTGTAGCATCTACGGACCAGTGCAGGACGTGAGGATTCCATACCAGCAGAAGAGGATGTTCGGGTTCGTCACGTTCGTCTACCCGGAGACGGTGAAGCTGATACTTGCAAAAGGGAACCCACATTTCGTCTGCGATGCTAGAGTTCTTGTGAAGCCTTACAAGGAGAAGGGGAAGCTTCCTGACAAGTATAGGCACTCATGCGTATTTTTTACATGTTCTTGGAGTTTAATTTCCACTGCTACTTGAACAATTTGCTGCGGTGGGTGATCGCAGAAAGCAGCAGCAGCTGGACAGAAGTGATTTCTCCGGGTGCTCTACACCCACGGGGATGGATTCAAGAGACCCATATGATTTACAGCAACTTGGTCAGTATCTTGTATCGTAAAGATTCGATCTTTCTTAATTTTATGCTGTTCTTGGTGCGTAATCCGTTCTCTCGTGACTCAGGGGCGAGATTCCTGTTCAACAGCCAGGAGGCTCTCCTTCGGCGGAAGCTGGAAGAACAGCAGCAAGCCGCGGAGCTCCAGCAAGCCATCGAGCTCCAGAGCCGGAGGTTCATGGGGCTCCAGCTCCTCGACCTAAAGAACAGAGGCATGTCTCTGCCAGTGACTTCCCTCCCCAACCCAAGTCCGATAAGCACTCCTACCACAGTCACCACACCTTCCACAACCATAGCCTCTCCCGGAGCAGACGACCTACCATCTGATGGTAAGCACCGGATCCCAAAACGAATCCCAACAACATCCATTATCATCGGAATACAATTTTAATGTAGAAGGACATGGTTTTCTCATCTCTTAAACAGACAAGTGCTCGAGTCCCGTCACTGCTTCCGATGTCGAAACTAATGCAGCAGCAGTCAACCCCTCTCCTTCTGCTGACGGGGAGGAATCGACAGCTGAGAAGGGGGATTCCAACCAAGATAGCGACTTCCAAGAAAGGTAAAAGTTTTCGCGGGTGCACACTGTTTTACTTTAATGAAAGAAAAAGGACTGCCCTTTTCCCCACTCCACTGCCAATGCTATGGTTGAGAGATTTTAATCGAGAAAGGCGCCATTTTGGCCACCGCTTTGTTGTTTAGTTTGGTTTGGTTTGGTTTTTTTTTCCTTTTTTCGCATTTCCCGTCCCATTATTCCGTATATTGGCTTGTCACCACAGTATGGAGCACAACCTACCCGACAGCCCATTCGCATCACCAATCAAGTCTTCTTGTTTCCACGAGGCCCAAGCAACGGATGTGACCAATGCCGCCGGTCCTCTCCTCAGTGGCAGCCGCCTGTTGCCCTCCACCCCGACGCTGGATACGGCCTCCTTCAAATCCTGCTTCCTTCAGATGCCAAGGTATATTTTACTTGTTAAACCCAGCTTTGTGCTATCTCGTACGTGGATAATCTAGGTAAGAATGGCTATCCCTGTTTTTAGATAAGATGGGTGACGTAAGAGGAAACTGGAATTTATTGGAGATTCTCACACATGCACTCTCTTGCTAAAAGTGGCAAAGTTACCGTGGACACTATTACCTTTTTACTTGCTCATAAAAGGGCATTTGTACCTTGGTTAAGTTGAACATTTTAACCAAATCTAAGGAGGTATTTTACTTCAAATTCTCATCTGTAGAAAAAGAGAGGTGTTGCTTATATATATTGAGTTGTTGGGATGGTGTCAGGTTCTCTCCCGGCCATGGAGCAGTTGGGATGTGAAACAGTGAAAGTGGTGGCCACATTAAGTTGGCCAAGTGGGGCACCATGGGCCTCTTTTTCAGGTGAATTTAAGTTGCAGCTTTTTTAACCCGCATCCATCCATACAGTAATTAAATTAGCCATCTGAATATTACTACAAATCTTGCAGGAAAAGAATCTAGCATTATAAAGAAATAAACAAAGGTTACAGAAAAGTAAAGGTAAATAAATGTAAGGAGCATGAAAGAGGTAGTAGAGAAGCAGCAAGCAGCAAGCAGCAGATGCAGATTAGCAGCAGTAGAGAGACAGCAGTAGAAGTAGCTTTAGCTTTAGCTTTGACGGTATCAGAGGCTCCACAGGAAGAAGGCCCTCGTCAAAGAAGAAAGTGGTGGATGCGTGCTTGGATGAGGGGCACATAAGAGGGAAGGAAGTGGACAACTCGAGAAGATGACCCACAGTACGACACTATATACGTAATGATATAATGTATCATGAAATATTACTGGTAGCACTAGCTCTATGATATCTGTAACACAGCAAAAAGGACAGCAACAAAAAAAATGAAATTACAAGGAATGATTATTTCGCCAACCCACCACCACCCTCAGCCTCTTTGTTGTAGATGATCACATCGATAGAGCAATGTGCTGAGGAGCAGTAGGGTTAGAAAGGCCCTACCCTCATCTTGCAGTCGCTGGTAAAGAAGTAAAGAAAAGCAGAAAGTGTTGAGTTTTTAACCATTCTCTCATCTTTTGCTTGCTCTTGTTTTTCTTACTTTACCTTCCACTAAAGAGAATGTCAAACACAGGTATGGAGGAGAGGAAGGAAAAGGAGAAGTTGTCTTCAGCTTCACCTTAAAAAGTTTTAAATCTAATGGACTACCAATGGTCATCTGTTTACGATGTTTTTTTCTCTCTTTTTTTTTTGCTTGGTGAGGTCATGGTGTTGTGACCAGAAAAATAAACCCGCGCGAATCTCTCCGCTCTCTTCTCGGTCGTGGGTCACGTGGAGCACGTGGGTCCCGCTCGCTTCCGTCGTATCTACGTGGTCGGACCGTGTGACTTGGTCCAGCTCGAGAGTGGGGTCCACACTATATAGGTGGGCTTTTTCTCTGTGAGGTCTCTGCTGTGCTGAGTAGCCTGAGTTATTCATTTGGGCTCACGTGATATGTTGGCGTTGCGCTCCCCGTCTTTGTCTATTTTGGGGAAAGTGGCAAAAATAATTTAAGGCTTAAATCGCAAAAATGGAGACCAATTTCTCCTGCGCCTTTGGGAGCCTATTTATTTCACCTTTGCTTGACCTTATTGCATCTCTTCTGATAATGGCGGAAACTTGTGCCATAAAATAAATATGTGCTTGCATATTCCATTCCCCATATTGGATATTGATCTCTACTCTCTGCTGTTATGGTGGTTTTTTTTATCTAGAGCTCATACCGGCTCATTATCTTCCTTGCTTATCCATGGTTGGTTCTGATAGTCTTCTCTCTGCCATGCCAATGCATACTCCTAGTACGAACATCCACAAGATCAAATTTGTGTTTGCTTTTGTTAGCTATTTTTATGCTGTTCAGGCTGTCAGTTAAGCTCTCTTGCGGAATAGGATTTTAGCATCGTTTGAAAGAGTTATTTCCCTAAATAGGGATACGGGGAGAACTATTTTTCTAAAAGGGTACCGAATGCAATATTTTCCAAGAGAGGATGTATCAGTGAACCGTTTGCCGTGTTAATCATAGCGGCAGAGAACGGTTTGTCCCACTCTGCCATGGCAAATCGTTTGTTGTGGCAATCATAGCAGCAGCGAATGGTCTGCTGCTTGGGTATATTTTATAACAGGTATGTTTTATAATTTTTATATAATTGTATATGTTTTATAAATTTTATAATTTAAATTGTAAGAATATTTAATTTATTAATTAATTAATATAGTATTATTAATCAGTTTGGTTAATTTTGTGTTTTCGGGTGCCACCTCTCTGCTAATGCCTTTATCAAAGACTAATCAATTGTGGTCCGCTTCAAGTTGGTGATCCAAAGAAAATTGGCAACCTCCAACTGTCGGTTCACAGCATCACTACGTCGTAGTTCTAGTATATGGTTCAGTGTCTGTCCATTCTTGACAAAGCGATGTGCCTGTGCATTCACAATAAATGATAAATCGACTCAACTCATAGAAAGTTATTATGACATTATTTATCTCACCGTACGTAGTGGTTGGTCAAATAAGTATTCTCCCTGCCTAGTCAATACTAAAGTATCGACTGGCCTTGCAACTGTCTCTATTGTCATACCAAAAAATGAAAGTAACGCACAAATACACTATTAACTATTGACTGAATGTCATAAAAAAATATAACTAATGTGATATTACATTGGTGTACATAACATTTGACATTAACTATCGATGTCTTCTTCCACACGTTGTTTTGTTATGACCATGCTTATTACAATGACTACACCTAACTGGTACTTTACCCATTTCATTCATGATGTCGTGTAGTCGCCTCCTCCGACGTCGGCCAGGCGAGAAAATTACATTCAGGTGGAGCAACGATGAGGGCTCTAAAGGCGGCCAAAAGCGACAATCGAAATCGGGACAAAGGCATGCGCATATGTGGACCAGAATGCAGTCGTTGTGTAAAAATCACAGCACAACTTCAAATGTTCGGTGCTGACATTGACATTACCGCATATTGCATTATATACGGGGAAATTAAACGCATCTCCTGCATGTAACCACGTGTGCAAGCGGACTGCTGACCATTTATGTTGACTTTGTAATTTCCTTCTGGGGCCCAAACCTCAAATTATGTAAGAGTGAATTGCTCAACCATCAGGCAACCCGCTGATTATACAAGACCATCTGTTAGCTTCTCCTATCAGGGCTTTAGGTGGTCCGTCACCTTTTCATCGAACCTACGTCTTTTGAAGAAGTAAGTGTTTAGGCGATAAAACACTGCCAACACAAGTGCTAATGCAGGTAGGCCCCGTATTCCCCTCAGAACACTGTTGAAACTCTCAGGGAGGTTCGCGTCCTTCATCATAAGCGCAAGCCTAATAACGATGATTCCCCCTTCCGATCTCATTATCCAGTCATAAGCATCTCAATCGAGTGTACGGATTTGGTTCATAATGTGCTCGTGTTCATACTTGTTGGTCACTTCCCCAAGTCTGTAGAATTTCTTCTGTGTCCACTTATTCGTATACTCGGCCCGATGCATATTCTCCTGCATGCGTCGGAGGCAGAAATGGTGGCAGTGGCCTCTCTCGATCGGAAAGTATTGGGGCAGCAAGTTCTTCAGACCAGAAAATCTATCGCTGATGAAGCAGATACCATCACGATCAATGATACCAGATAATTTATGGAGGAAGAACCCCCATGACTCCAACCTTTCTCTATCAACTAAGGTGAATGCAATGGGGAAGAGGTGACCATTGGCATCTACTGTGGTAGCGGCAAGCATATGCCCTTTATATTTTCCCTACAGATGAGTGGCATTGTTGCTCAACACTGGATGGCAATACGTAAAACCTTGGATTGAGGGGGAGAAGGTCCAAAATAGATGGAAAAAGGCACGCATGCCTTCTATACGTGCACCGATTTTACTATCGACTGTTGGTTGATGTTCGAACTCATAAAAGGAATCAAGATTGCAGCATCTCATCAGCCACATGAACCGACGGATATCTGCATATGACCCAACAGCATCTCCGAATACCTTCTTCAAAGCCCTCCGCTTTCCATTCCATGCTTTCTTATAGGATATTTTGACCATGTATTTTTTTATCGATGAGGGATTGGATGACACTTGGAGTCAGTGTCAAGTTGGATCTGAGCGTGGCAAGAATGAACCTCCCAACAAATTTTGCAGTGCAGACACGATTATCAATAAGCAGTATTGCATTACGGTAAGTGTGCTATGCATTGTAGTTGATTATTTGTCAACTGTCTCGATGACTACTGTATGATGCATGCAACCTCCGGTGGCAATTCTCAAAGACGCAGCTTGATGTGTATTTGGTGCTCTTCGAAGCGTCTACCTTGAACTGGACATACTTTGACAGACATGCTCCAAGTTCTCAACTTATCGATTAGGGCCGTCTTTGAATCAAAAGATTGATTTAACCAATACTCAAGCTCCTTCAGTCGGAGGACCAACAACTTCATTTAAAAATGGCACCTTCTCTGCAAAAGTACCAAAGATCCAATCATCTAAATAGAAAAAGTCTGGTAGATCGTCTATAGAATCTAAATCCATCCCCACAGTCGGCATGTGGATCATAGATTGGTTCTTTATTTATCAAGCAAAGAAGAGATTCTTGACTGTGATTGGTCAGTACTCCCACCCTCACACTTGCAGTCCCCATGAAAGGTTCTTCATTCACTCCCTCAGCTTCCTTCACTCCCTCTTTGATAATTCCTTCTTCTTCCTCATCCTCTTCGTCTTCATCTCCATCTTCACCATTATTTTCACCATTATCTTCAACACTCATCTCCCTCTCCCTCGTATATAGATTGGTTAAGGTCAATCCATTGCATCGATGATGTTCCCACATCAACTTGGGACGGAGTGATCTCCGTCACCTCAATTAGAAGTTCCATCATTCCTACTCGTCGACTCACTTGCAACATCAAGTTTATAATTTTATCCATCTCAATCATGATTGTACGAAACGAGCTTGCACTTGCAGGCCACTTGCACATGATCTTAATATCGAAAATATCTAGTGTATATTTGGTAAGCTCATATAAGTAAGCAAGCATGTTATTATAACTACTAGATACAAGCACTCTGATCATGTCACTATGACATCCTTCATAACCAATCTCAGTATCTACGTATTTGATCCGTCCATCCCAGAAAACATATAGCACAACAATATCAGTCATCTCCTATACGTCGCTAAAAGTTACTAAAAGACCTACAAACTTATGCTTCAAGAAAATTATTTTATTTCTGCATTATTGGTCGTAGTTTATATTCTCAAAAGTACTGGGCAATTGATAACAATGAAAAACAATGCAAATAATCCAATTAATATCCTTACAAAATTTACAATTCTATCCTTTTGTAATATCTATGGGGGTGGAGGGGTGTAATAGGGTAGATGGGCGGGCTTGCCACGTCAAACTGTTTGCAGTGGTTCTCTATTCGTCGACAACCTCTGTCGTGATGAACGGTTTGCCGCTGCAGGAGGAGGTCAAATCATCGTGCTTCGAAGATCGGAGCCATGCCTCGTCGACCGTGCTCATAGCAGCTAGCGGCAAACCGTTTGTCGCGCAGATAGATCAATGGAAAACGGTTCGCCGATACGTTACCCTCTTGAGAAATATTTGCATTCATACCCTTTAAGGGAAATAATTTCCCCCATATCCCCATTTAGGGAAAAACTATCGTTTGAAATTGAAAAAGGCCTCTTGGGTTCACATACGCGGCTTGCCATACCGCGGCTCGAGTCACCCTATATTTCAAGGGCAAAATAGGAATTTCATTAACGAATTTTGTTAAAGTTATCATTAATATGGATATGTATGATGGGTATTATGATTTTTACTGATTTTGAGAAAGTTTATTCTTCGATTCGATAGAGGATCTTGTGGAGAGTTTTAGAGAAGCAAGTGTATGTTATATACATTAACTTTATAAAGGATACGTATGATAGGGTTTCATCTTGCGTAAGAATGCAATCTAATAAAATCGACTATTTTGGCATGAGCATCAGTCTGCATCAAGGTCTAACTTTGAGTTTTTTCCTTTTTTCACTTTGATTGTGGATGAGTTGACTAGTCATATTCAAATGGATGTACCTTGGTGTATGTTGTTTACCGATGATATTGTGTTGATTAATGAGACTAAATTGAGTAAATGAGAAAATTAAGGTTTTGAGACATGCTTTAAAGATTGAAGGATTTCATATGCATATGACTAATGCTTTGTGTGTGCGTGTATGCGTGTGCGTGTGCGTGTGCGTGCGTGCGTGCGCGTGCGCGTGTCTGTCTGTCTGTCTGCGTGCGTGTGCGCGTGTGCGTGCGTGTGCGTGATGTGTGTGTGTGTGTGTGTGTGTGTGTGTGTGTGTGTGTGTGTGTGTGTGTGAGCATTTGATAGATGCAATGGTGAAGGAACGAATGTGAAGATTGGATAAGTCATAGAAAATTCTTTTAAATACTCTATTTTGCAACATGATGGGATATTGATAGAGGTGTCTTTAGTAGACTAAATGCATGTTGGTTAAAGTGGAGAGGTATGTGAAAAGAAAGTTTCTTTAAAAATCAAAGCTAAGTGTTGCAAAGCAGTTATCGTGCTAGCTATGCTCTATGAATTTGTGTATCAGCTTGTGAACCATAATCGCGTGCAATTAATGACAATAGCAACCGCTACGATGGATGCATGATCATACACGCAAAGATCGGTGTGATCAGAAGGAATATTGGTGTAACTCTAATTGAAGATAAGATGCAAGAGAATTATTTGATATAGTTTGACCATTTGCAAAGAAGGTTTGTCGATGCAACGGTTAGAAGATGCACAATTAAAGCTGCTAAAAGAGGGTTAGGAAGACCCAAGAAATTTTGGAAGGAGACTATCCAAAGAGACCTTAATTATTTGGATCTAAATTTAAAAAACAACTCAAAATAAATTTCGATGCTTTCGAAGAATCCATGTAGTCGATCCTACTAAGCGTGAAAGAAGGCTTTGGTGTCGTTACTGTAATGTTGACATGGATGGAAGCTAACTCAACGAGTTATAATGAGAGCCAGTAAGATTATGGGGATTACCAAGTATCTATGAAAAATGTAGGGTTGGTATGTAATTTACGGTTTCAGAGGATGTGGTGTAAAAGTTTCAAAAATATCGACATATATCAAGAAACTTTTATTTTGTTATATACCATAACGAAGTCATGTCTAGAATAGTTGTTATACTACTTATTTAAAAAAAACTTTTGTATATAACAAACACCATCATTAGGTGGTGTTGAAATCTATATGAATGTGATCAAGTAACAATTAAAAGAAAATGTTCACTTCTCTCTTAGGTATAGCTCATATTTGGGGTATTGATTTACTTTTTAGCATAACTCGGTTTTATTTACTGAGAAACAACATGGATATGTGGTCAATTAATATCAGGGCCTTAAATATCGATTTCAGGTGACCGACTGACATGGAATTTCGGTCAAATTCGATCAAAATTTTGATCATTTCGACCATTTCGGTCGAATTTCAAATTCAACTGGATATTGATATTCGACAAAAATTTGACTAAATTTCGCTGAAATTTGAGGCCATGATTAATATGCGCCATACTTGTTTTGAAAGATACAAAATTGATATTCTCAAGTGGTTGGATTGGGCATATCATGATCATAGAAAGAGATATCGAAAAGAATAGGGTTTAGTTTGATACAGAATCAATCGTGTGAATCATGAAAGTTCAATGGTCAAGTTATCTCATAAAAGAGTGTATCTCATTCTATTTATTATATATGGAATCAAAAGAGGATCAGTTTAAACGAATGGAAAGAAAGGAAATGTCATTGATTTTGATAAATATAATGATTTGCGTTTATCGATATATACGTTACAAGGGAAAGTAATTGTAAATACAGCATTTAAGACAACGTATGCAAGTGATCGACAACTTGCTCATCATACCATATATTAAGCCTGGGTATGGAGGCCCTTTCTTGCTTGGTGGATAGGGCTGCGGCGGATGGACATCTTAAGGCCTTAGGCAGAGGCCGTACCTTGGCGCCTACACATCTCATTTACGCCGATGATCTGTTTTTCTTCTCCAAAGGTAACCTCCGCTCTCTTATGGCCGTCAATGACGTCCTTGACTCTTTCTATAAAATCTCGGGGCTTAAGCTTAACGCTAGGAAGTCCTGCGTCTTCCGGCCAAAATCCTTCTACGACGACTTCTCCACTACCCTCATGATTGGTTTTCTGAGTCGCCCTCTTCCCACCTTTTACTTGGGCCTGCCGCTCGGATCCACCAACGGGAGAAGAAACAACTACCGGACTCTGGAGGACAAGGTGAGGGCCTTGCTTGGGGGCTGGAAAGCAAAGGCCCTGTCCTTCGCCGGTTGTATCCAGCTTCTAAATTCAGGCATTCGGGGCGTCATCCTCTACTGGGTTGCGGGCATATACATCCCTATCGGTACCTGCAAGCTGATTGACAAATTGTATGTGGGTTTCCTTTGGGGACGCACAAGGCACGATGTGGCGTGGTCTACTGTTTGCTTGCCCAAGGCTGAAGGTGGTCTTGGCCTTCGTGACTTCGCCTCGCTGCATGCGGCCATGGTGGCCTCTTGGTTGTGGAGGGTGCTATCCTCGGATTCTTCCATATGGGCTCAGTACATGAGGAATAAGTACTTGCATTCTTTCTCCTTTTGGGATCTCCAGCACTCTCCCTCCGATTCTCGAACTTGGAGGGCTATCATACGGAGTAGGGAGTCCCTTCGGCCTGCAATTGAGGGCGACACCCCCCCCCCTTATCGTTGGACCCGCAACCCTCGGGGCTTCTTCTTCCTTGACGCATTTGATCTCTTGAGGCCCAGGGCCGATCCACAACCTTGGGCATCCGTCGTTTGGGCGAAAGGCACTCCGCCAAAATACTCATGTACACTATACAGGGTGATGCTGCAGCGGCTCCCGACTACTGATAGATTGGCCTCATGGGATATCGGCGAGCCTAAGACTTGTTATCTTTGCTCTCTGGGACCAGATAGACATGGCCACCTATTCTTCAGGTGTTCCATAGCCTCGTCTCTCTGGACTGATGCTTGCACTGGCCGTGGATTGCCTGCGCCTCCTATCCTTCCACTGGTGGAAACTACCGCTTGGATAACTGCTAATCCTGACCGGACCCAAAGAAATATTCTGTCAACGCTGTTGGCCATGGTGGTTTGGGGCCTCTGGAAGGAAAGGAACAATAGATGGACGTCGACGGGCTCCAACCAACCTATTACTATTCTACGTGCTACCCTTCGTAATGCTAGGGATCTATGGGGATGAGTTCCTCTCTTGATAGTTTCCTGAGATTTGATTCCCTCAAGATTTCCTTATAACTACTGTAACTTCCCTCTATTGGGAACATATGGGGCATGTTTGGTTGCTGGGTTGGACTGGGTTGGGTCGGGCTGGGTTGGGATGGGTGAATAGTAATCTGTGAGGAGAAAGTACCCTTGTGAATAGTAACCAGGGTTGGGCCAACCCTGCCCAACCCTGCAACCAAACAAACCCATGGGGATCTTTACGTCTATGTACAATTTTGATCATTTTTGGAATATAGTGTTTACTTACTTACCAAAAAAATATATTAAGCACCGTGGACTAGACACTGTAGCAGATACTGTAGCTACAGTGCCGATGTTATATTAAAAATAACATTTTGATTTATTACTTAATTGTAAAGAAGATTACGATGGCACGTCAGTTGTGCAATGTAATATTTGTAAGGGCAAGACTAATTTGAGTAAATTTAAATTTTATATTAAAAATATGTAAAGGAGGTTTGCCCATTATTTGAATATATTTTGGATTATATTATTGAGGGCTTGATGGGGGTGTCTTTGTGTAAGTTTTCTGTTTTTTTATTTTTTTTGAAAAATATCACTATGTATATTTATCTGTATATTTTCCAATATGTCATTCGAATTTCGTCATAACCGAAAACTCGTATGCCCTTCATCTAGAACAGGTCGATTATAGCAATGTTTAGACTGTTAAAATTACCTATTGTAGATGGAGGGGATAGGAGTCTCCATTTCTGATAAAATTCGAATGACATATTTGAGGGACATATAAATGAATATACATGGTCATATTTTTTGATAAAATTTGAATGACACATTAGAGGGACACATAAATGAATATACATGGTCATATTTTTCAAATAATAAAAAGTTGCGGAATAACGCGAACAGCCTCAATTTTTCCTATTATTAATTTTCTTTTTATGTAAAGAAATAAACCACAAATGCTTACTTTTTTATAGCAATAGTTAATAAATAATGATTTAATCTCAATATATCTTGTGATTGTATATACTCAAATTTAATTCATAGAACTCAATGGTTGGATATCGTAGACATATAATTGGGATATTTGCACCTATAACCCTGAGTAGTTTCGTAATTACCCTAGAAATCCTCAATAAACACGAATTACTTCCAGAACCCTGAATAATGCTTAAATTTATATGGCATAACCCTGTGTCAAGGTCCATCTTAATTCTCTGTTAACTCTGACAGAAAAAGTAATATATTGTCCATTTTACCATTTGAAAGGCATCATATTTATAGCATGATGTCATTTATAGATCAAACAAAAATGATGGCTCTCCTCCCCCTGCAAAGCTCATACCCTCCCACTCGTCTCCCGCAAGTTGCCCCTCTGCCCCCTGATCGAGCCCCATAGCCAAACCGTCGAGGACCCCCCCCCCACCCCCCCGACCCCGCTCCTACCCCGCCCCCTTCTCCCCGGCCCTGCCCGCCCCGACTTCCTCCTGGAAGCCCCCTCCCCACCGCCCCCGTCTCCTCCCCTCCCGCATCGCCCTCCGTCCCCGCACCCCCCTAAAAAGGTCCAGCACCTGCCCTAAGCTCCAACACTTGCCCCCCTCCCCCACCCCTGCCCTCCCACGCCACCCTCCGACCCCCCTTGCCCTCCTGTGTCGCCCCATGCCTCCTCCCCTCCCGCGCCTCCCTCGTCCCTTCCCCCCCGCCCCACCAGGGGTCCATCACCTGCCCACCCCGCCCTCCCGCACTGCCCCACGCCTCCTTCCCTCCCGTGCCGTCCCCTGCCTCCTGCCCCCGCTCAGGTAGCCCACCAGCTCCCCGTGCATCACCCGTCCGGGGTAGCCCCAGCTCCAACACCTCCACCCTACAAGCCTCAGGTCGAGCCCTGCTACGTGCACTTCCAGCCGCCTGCTCGCATCGCAGCCCGTCATCCTCCATCGTGAAAGACTCCACCTCATGTGCAAGCTCCAAAGCCACCCTCCTCCTCTCTTTTATTTATTAATCTTGGCCGTTAGATCATGAATAGGAGGTAAATAATTGTATACAAAATTTTAGGCCAGTGTTGGAACAAATGATGATTTAAAATTTATAAAGAGGTCTAAGTGTAGAATTTCCATTGTTAAGAAAACAATGGTCCGTGATGGGTATAAGAACGTGATCTAATAACGGCTAAGTGCGAAAGGATCTGGAAATAGAAAATTCCGACTCAAGTGAAGATTTTCCTTTCAATCTGCAGAAGGGGCAGCGCATTGACTGGTGAAAGACTAGTGCGTCTCTTTCTTGGTTTATTCCAACTTGATCAAGGTGTCATGAGGAGACTGAAGACATGGATCACCTCTTTTTCAGTTGCAGGACATCTGCAGAAGTCTAGCCCTTGTTGGATGATATGGCAATCCGCTGCGATGGTATGAATGATTTTTGGCAGGATATTGGGGAAGGCTGGAGAGGTACTAAAAAGAAGCGATCTCAACACATGGCACTCATCTGGGCTCTTTGGATGGTTAGAAATGACGTGGTGTTCCATGGGGACAGAGGGTATGGAAAAATATTCTTGCCCATGCTAATGTGTTGGCGGAGGACTAGGATATGTAACTTGTTGCTTTCCATAACGTTGTATGATGGGTAAAACTTGTAAATTTCCTTTTTAAGGATAAATGGTGAAGTTTTTAGGCACATACCTATACGGTATAGGCTCTTTTTCCTTTAAAAAATTGTTCTAGTGCAATTAATTTAATGTATTTAAAAATACTGGATTTAAGTTGGACACTGATCATAATTATATCTTTAAATATGAGTTGTATTATTCTTTGTAATAAAGAAGCTTGTGTTTTAACATGTAAAGTTATGATGTGGAAGAGATAATCAACTTAGATTGACAAGAACGATTCTTATCAACTTAATTTTGAACAAAGATAATGACAATTTTGTTTAATTTGAAAGTATAGCATATTATACATTTTTAGTCAATCTTGATTTATATTTATGTTATAATTAATTGGTATTATAATTGTTAGCATTTTCACCCAAAAGGTTAGTTGTTGATTTTTCATACAATAAGGAATTTCAATTTTTGTAAATTACCTTCTCGACTTTGTAAACATTGCTATTATCCCTTCGATCCTGTAAAGTTGTTAACTTTTACACCACAGCTCCTATTGTTAACTCCCATCTATTTTTCTGTTACATTTAATTGAATTCCGTTAAAAAATGCATATTACCCTCTTTGTTTAACTAATTTATAAAAGATCGCATCCTTCACATCCTCAATACCATGTGGGTTGCATGTAAGGGAAAGGAAGAGGAATAAGGAAGGAGGGAAAAAGGAAGAAGTCCAACAATTGGATTTGTTGTGATTTGATTAACTCAACTTTAATCCAAACAAGTTAATCAAGGATGTGTCAAATTAACGACATGATTCATAGTGTAAGATGGAGCAATTTTACAAGGTCGAAGAGATAATAACAATGTTTAATTTGAAAGATTGTAGGGTTCGCATGGTAAAAATGCCATATTTTAAAGCAATTTGATTTGTTTTTTTATTCTTAGTTATGTATTTCCGTCAAAGTTTCTGATTGGAATATTATTAATTTTATGATTTTCTTTTCACGTTTAAGGAATCTACAACTTCAATTATACGTTGACCTTATTTTTAAAATTTATCGGATTTTCAACAGGGCTTCATCTTTAGCTGAGGCATATCGCATGAATTCTCCTTCTATTGGTCAGCAAGATTACATAGTTCCATGTAGTTGATGGATTAGTCAAGGTTTTCATGTAATAAATTTAAATTAATTTTTTTAAGATGTAATATTTTTGTCCAATACGTAAATTTTTATTTTTTTAGACAACATCCTTGGCGAACAGAGAAAATGCCATGATCCCACAAATGGGCACAGGAGTATCCATCAAATGAAGCTCTATTGCGCAAATTTTATACTGAATAATGATATATTTTATATTGGAATTCTAATTTATTTGTATTTTTATACAGTCTATTGATCGCGTGCTATAGTTTCTGATCACATTCAGAAGTTTGAGTTGTTTAAGATGAAGAATGGTGTCAACAGAAGTCAAGAATGGTGTCGAAAAAGTTACAAAAATGCTTATATAAAATTTTTTCATTAAATCTTGAAAGACATTTTTAATATATTTATATTAACTTTTTCAAGATAAAATGATTCAACAATGACAGCCCACACAATTGTCCGATGACAATTGGTACCTTCGACTTCCCTTATGACACACAATGATGCCTATCTAGTTGTATATTATAAAGAGCATCCTCATCATGTTCGTTGCCGTGACGATACCACTAACATCACTACTAGTATACAAGGAAAAGGATTAAAAAAATGATGAAACCATCTCTTTGTTAAAGTAGGGTCGACTAAATGGATTCCTGCTCAAATCCATGTTGAAACATACTTAATGCAACCGCCACAATGATGGATTTGAATCATGATCTTTTGGATGGTGGGCACACTGTACTACCACCAAACCATTTGAGTTGGTAGGAAAAAGGATACGACAAGAAAATAAAATGTTGGGGGCAGCGTTGGTGGCAACTCGAGTAGGGATGAAAACAGATATATACCGAATATCCGCTTACCATATTTAAATAATTACAGGATACGAATATCCGTATCTGAATATTAATCGAATACGGATCGGATATAGGGGTTGTAAAAAAATTCTTGATATGGATACGAATATGGTAATAGCTTGAATATCCAGATCCGGATTCGGATATCCGAATACAACATTTTATATTGTTTTATATATTAGTTAATATAATATAAGACACAAGTTCATGTTATTATATTAATATTATATATTATATAATGCAATATATCGATGATATTAATATACTTCCAATTATTTAGGGATAAGCACAAAAGTTACAAAACTATATCCCTCTTTTTGTTTCTAGTTAAGAACGCATGTCACCTCAGTGATCTCTTTTGTCATGATGTAACTTATTTATATTTTATTGTCATTTTTTAAAATCATTGTGAACTTTGATTAAATATCAATTTGTATCCATATGTGGTCTTTAATAGATTCGTATTCGAGTTCCATATTTATTGGATCCATATTTGGATTCACTCTTTATTTGATTCATATTTGGATAGCTCTTTACTCGATACGTATTCGAGTCCATTCTTTATTCAATCCATATTCAGATTCGAAAAATATCTGACTCATATCTGTATCTGTATTTTTAAGGATGTGATTTCCTTAATGCATATCCGAATTATATCCGTATACGTATTCATATTCAATAGAGATGAAACAAATATGGATATGGAAATAGGTACATCCGATTCGTATCCAATCCCTTTTCATCCCAATATACTCGAGGTAGATTAACGAAAGTTGACACTAACGTTTAACTCAATGAGTTGATTGCCAAAAATAATGAATTACTGGCTTAAACGGTTAAACCTCACTCATTAATCAAATGCTTAAACAATCTTGTGCATGATCCTTCCCATTCACGTTCACTCCTCCAAAACGGCAATCCCCATGCAATCGATGGAGGATTAGTTACATAAAATGTTATATTTTATTTTTCATTTGTATTTATTTTAAAAAAAATAGTAAATTGTATTATGTAATTATATATTGACTTAAAAACAAAAATCATATCCGAATCTACAAATTCCGATTTATTATGTCCATATATCTCGATGGTTGTACAAAGGTTTCCAAACTGCCGTTGACATTTTATTACAAATCGATAGCTTTTTGTGTCGACCATTTTCAACCATCGATGATGAAGACATTGTCGACAGTTATACAAACCGTCGACAAGACCTTTAGAACCAAGGGAGGGGGTAGAGTTATTAGGAAGCTTTCAATTCGGTAACAAGCAGGAATAAAGATGAGGAATAAGAAGAATAAAGATCTATTCTTTGTTCGGTTAGAAAGATAGAAATAAGGAGAATAAAATGTAATAAGGATAGGTAAGGTAGAATAAAGATACGAATAAGGGTGGAATAATGTGAAATAATATGAAGGATGATAATATCCGTACTCTTGAGAACCACGACAGACATGAAATTGACTCCTTATTCCATTGCTTATTCTTCAAACAAAAAGAGCTTTTCCAAAGGGAGGGCGATTGTAGAGGGGTAATATTTCCACTAATGATACAGTCACGGCGACAACTTGGCTGACTTCAAACCGTCAAGGAGGACAAAGGTGCCTTGCATCTAGGATCTTCATTGCAAGGTGTGAAAATCCCGCATTTCCTTAACCATACTCCATCCTAGAGAGGCAAGTCTTGAAAAAGTTAGGAGAGAACATGATCTAACAAGTTCACTGCTCATTTCATCTTTTGATGTCCATCCAAGCTTTTTTTTAAGGTTACAAGTATGGGGCATCGGTATCGCATTTTGGAAAGGCAAGAATTGACGGGCAAGGAAGAATCGTAGATCATATCTAAATGTGAAGGGATTTTTACTCCACGAACCATATAAACATTGTAAATTACCTTCTCAACCTTTGAAACAACGAAATTCCCCTCTCGATCCCACAAAATTGCTAACCCTTACCTCACAGACCATGTGGTTAAACCACATCCATTTACCCGTTAAAACTAACCAGATTTCATTACATTATTTTACATTATACACATTTTATTTATCAAAATTACATTGAATGCCCCTCCCCTCCCCATCCAGCACCCACCTACCTCCTCGACCTCCGTCGTCCTCGCCCTCCTCCTTCCCGACCTCTCCCTTCTCCTCTAGGTCTATCTCCCTCGCCCTCTCCTACAGATCTTCCGCCCCCACCCTCCTCGACCTCTATCCTCGCCCTCCACCTCCAAGTCCTCCTGCCCTCGCCCTCACCTTCCTCCTCCACAAATTCCGCCCTTGCCCTCGAGGTCCTTCACCTCCCCAACCTCCACCCTCGGCCTCCACCTCCAGGTCCTCAACCCTCGCACTCCACATCCCTGACCTCCACCCTTGCCCTCCTCCTCCCCGACCTCTGCCCTCGCCCTCCATCTCCAGGTCCTCTCGCCCCCCCCCCCCCTCCCTTGCATCCTCCTCTCCCTCCAGGTAATCATGTCCTCGCCATCCTCCCCAACCTCACCCTCACCCTCCAAGTCCTCCCGCCCTCGCCATCCTCCTCTAGTCTCTCCACGCGTCGCACCAAGGACTACCACACCATCCTACGAGAGTGAAGAATGAAGGAGAGAGAGTGGAAGAGGAAGGAGGAGAGAAGAAGGAAGAGAGTGTGTACGAAAAAAACCTACCATTAAATTTGCTAGGGTTTGATTAACTCTAATTGAATGCAAGCTAGTTAACCCAAAAAGTCTCAAATTAAAGGAATGGTTTGTGGGATTAGACGGAGTAAGTTTACGAGGTCGAAGGGGGAATTACGTTGTTTCAAAGGTCGAGAAGATAATTACAAAGTTTATAGAGTTCGTGGGATAAAGATCCCAAACGAGAATGGTGAAGTGAAAATTTTACGATCACTTACCATTTGAAGATTAAAAGGAATTTTTTATTGTCCCTAAAGTGAGTGGAGGGATATATACGAATCATGTCTGAATGAATGGATAAACCTAATACCTATAAAAAGGTGAAAAATGGAGACCTATTTTAGAAGAGAACCCTTACCCTTGGAATATGATGGCTATCTCACAAAGTTAATAGTTTAGGTTGAAATGCTTGGGCTGAACATTCAAAGTGATAACTGCTAATGTGACCTCTTTATCTAGCTTTTTTATGTCTTCTAAAAAATAGTTGAAAAAAAACAAACTCCGTAAAAGGAACGTTGTGCTTGTTAGATTTTCTCCTGTGAAGATCGGTTGTGAAATATATATATATATATATATATATATATATATATATGGGAAAAATGTGTATGCCCCCTGGGGGGAGCTAACTTAGCTCCCCCCGCCCTTTTTTGACATAATTTTTTTTTATTTTTTTGAAATCTAAAACCGTGTAAATTCATTATTAAATCCCTATATTATGCTATTAAAATTTCGTGCGAAACAGAGACTCCTACGACCTTCATCCAAACGGGGTCGATTTAAAAAATCTTGTTACCGTTAAAAAATGACTGTCTGGATGGAGGCCGTAGGAGTCTCTGTTTCGCACGAAATTTTAATAGCATAATATAGGGATATAGTGATGAATATTCATGGAAGAAATTTTCAAAAAAAATTAAAAAAATGGTGAAAATGGGGCGGGGGGAGCCAAGTTAGCTCTCCCTAGGGGGCAGCCCCATTTATCCCTATATATATATATATATGGAAAAAATGGGGGCTGCCCCCTGGGGGCAGCCAACATGGCTACCCCCGCCCCATTTTTCGGCGTTTTTTTTATTTTTTTTTGAAAAATAAAACCATGTATATTCATCCATATATCCCTCCTACATGCCATTCGAATTTCGTCAGAAACAGAGACTCCTACGGCCTCCATCTCGATGGTATCGATTTAAAAAATCCTGTTACCGTTAAAAAATTACTGTCCGGATGGAGGCCGTAGGAGTCTCTGTTTCTGACGAAATTCGAATGGTATATAGGAGGGATATAGGGATGAATGTAAATGGTGTTATTTTTCAAAAAAAATAAAAAATTTTGCCCAAATAAGGCGGGGGCAGCCACATATGACCCTATATATATATATATATGAGTGATCCTGTGAGAGCAAAAAGTTGTGAGAGCATGAAAGGAGTGATTCTGGACCACTAGATTATGTTTTCTCTCTTCTAATCTTCTCTCTCCTGGTTGAATCTAGAGCTCCAGAATCACTCCTCTCATGCTCTCACAATTTTTTGCTCTCACAGGATCACTCCTCTGATTCTACTCCATTTAGGTAACTTACCTACTCTACTTCCATTTTTTCTACTTTTTTATTTATTTTTTTTGAAAAATGTTTCAATGGATTTTCATAACTATATCCCTCTAATATGTCATTCAAATTTCGTCAGAAACAGAGACTCATATGCCCTCCATCCATAAAAGGTAAATTACAACAAATCTAAGGCCGTTTAAATTACCTGTTCCGGATGGACGACATAGGAGTTTCAGTTTCTGACAAAATTTGAATGACATATTAAAGAGATGTAATAATGAAAATCTATAGAAGTATTTTTCAAAAAAATAAAATAATGGAAAAAATGAAAATGTAGTAGGAAAGTTACCTACTCCATGAAGTAGGATTTCTTTCCTCATACATATGTGTGTGTGAGTGCGTGCATGCGTGGGTGGGTGCATGGGTGCGTGGGTGTGTGCGTGTGTGCATGCGTCCATGTTGAATCAACTCACCCAAAGGGATATATTGGTAATTTCATGTAACCCTAAGCTTAACATTGTCACATAAGAGTGCCCTTGGGATAGCTGCTCGTTGTACTTTCACAGAACAATTTTGTGGAGAAAAAAAAAGCTTGGTGTGAGCGGCGGACATAGATATAAATCCTTGAGTTGTGAATTTGTGTGACTTCTTTATTGATTGTTTTCTGCCAGTGTATTATTGATCGGATATGTTCCCATCAATGATCATTCAAAACAAGACACGTCACACTCCCCTGCACAATGTTACCCTTGTATTGTTGATCGACTCTATTCCCGACAGACCTTGTATTGTTTTTGGCATGATAGCATGCTCTCTATTACTCTTGTATCTGGAGGGGCGCTAAATTAGAAGCATAACTTCTCATCTTTCTATTACTCTCCCCTGCCTCACCAATCACGACGACAACGCTGAATAGTAGCGGAAATTATAGAATACTGATCTATCACTATCAACATCTAATGAGGGGACCTCTTCTCATCAAGTGAAGAAATCGAGACACGCGGATAAGTAAACGGTCCTCCCATTAAATAGGCACATGATACGACTCCCAAGTGCATGCAGGTGAATGAAGAATCAACTTGGAGAAAGAGTCAAATTTGCAGCTTTTGCAGATCCAATCAAAGGAATTGATAGAAATATTACTGCAATATAACTGGTGATGGACCCATGCCCGATCGCTGAGATTGCATCTCACCTTGGCAGTTTTAGTTCCATCAAATTCCAGGTGTTAAGAAAATGATAACAAGGATGATCTCATTAAGAACATGATCACAAGGATAATCCAATAGTGAATGTGTGGAGCCTTTGAGTATACCCAGACATTGCTAAGAGTTCAAAGAGGGGGAATCGACTAAAGAGTTTAATGTACTTAAGATGTTGGTTGCATCCGAGCAACCTGAATCTGATATACAAGTTCCCCTGAGCTGATTTATCTCCGTCAGACTACGTTCAACTCAATAGCCACACTATCCAGGATGTTACTTCAACTGATCAAACGAGCTAATCCAAGACACAAGCATCGACAGATATATGCCAGACGAGAGACAACAGCTATCCAGATTTTGTCTCAATTTACTGATCATCAACAAGATGCAAAGAAAAAATGCTCGGCACCGCAGCTCAATCTTAATCATTTGGCCGTAGCATTAGATTTGTCAGAATCAAATCAAACCAGTGCATACCGAAAAAGATCTGTCCTTCCTTTTCACGTCAGTACGCGTGTGAGAAGAGGATCAAGGGCATGGAGGGAGACTGGGAGAGATCGTTGTCATGGTCCCTAGCCAGGCTTGCCTGACGAGGATGCCAAAACTAAGAGTAATAATTCCACAATTATTCAGTGAATTGTGATGAGTAGAACCTATAAGTGTTTGATTTGGGTGGCATGATGAGGGGGTTCTTGGCTCCCCAAGATTCCCACCATCTCACAGACCCTATTAACTCCAGGAACAGCAACAGTCAAAGGCAGAGGGCATCATCCGTGGACTGCTGCAGCAAGCAGCAGGCAGCAGGGAAAGAGACAAAGTGGGTAAAAAAGTGGGACAGACAACTACGTGTACCACGTTACCTCTCATGGTTAAAGGTGGGTAGATAGATCCCAAGGGGTAAATTGGAGATTCGGAGACCCTTTCTATCTTTCCGGGCCCCTTTAGCGTACTCCCCACAGACCACAGTTCCCGAGAAAAAAAAGAAGGTACCTCCATCACCGCATGTGATGCGCATCACGTGCCCATCCTCCTCAGCGAAATGTCCACTCCTGCATTTTGCACCAAGCTTTGTAAGCAGAAGTTTCTCCCCCGCTGCACCTAAAAGAGAAACCCTGCAATACAAACAACTGAACAAGACTGCGTAATCGGTCCCATCTATGAGCAATGGCTTCTAACAAGAAGAGATAAATTTTACCATGCAGTAATATCGCATAAAGACGCCTCGCTTTTTTGCTTTGCTTGTGTGGGGATTGCGGACAAGTGGGAGTAGATGGCCATGTGCTTGGATGGGCAAAGGCCAATAGGGGGTTCATGTGCAAGAGGGGCACGTTCCAGTCGTCGGGCCCATGGGCTTGCCCGCATGGTGGTGACAGTAGCCATTGCTGCCCTGCCTGTTCAGATATAAACAACCATGTAGATCAAAAGGACGGTTCTTGGTCCGTAGTTAGCGACCGCGTGCTCCGCTTTCCAGCACGGACAAGCTAATTGGGAAGAAGCATCCAAGAAGAAGCATTCAAGACCATCGAAGACCGGACAGAAAGCACGGGAATCTGTAAGAACTTTGATGTGCAGTCTCCCTTTAGAAAAAGAATCTTTGGTTGGCAGATTAATCATGGTACTTCTGCAAGATCAGTGCATAGAGATGAATTTTTCACAAGTTAAATTTTGTAAACAATCATAAACAGGTGGAAAGCATATGACAGTCCTTGGAATTTAACAAAGAATGCAGCATATTATGAAGAGAATACGTAAAAAAACTCTTTCCAATGGCCAAATGCCACTTTATTAATCCAGTTGATCGAATAGTCAGCATATAAATTTTCGGTAGTAATGTCACCTTCTAGGTTGTAAAATAACGAGAGATTGAAAAGCCTTGCCAGATATTGAATAATTTTGTCAGAAACTGAAGGTATAATTTGTCACCTGATATCAAAGGATGTCTACTTTTCTGCCGTGTGATATTGTCAATTTCTAGCGTTTCCGCAGCGGATTCTAACAGACCGTTTTCCTTTCAACTTGAAAAAATTGACACTGATTTCAGATGTGAAACAATGTCATGGCTCAATCTCTCGAGTATGGATGCACGAAACCATCGGTGTAATTTCATACTTAGAAAATTCACATATCAAATTCGATTTCCCAAGCAACATACTGATTGTAAGCTCCTGCTAATAATAAATACCAAGTCAAATACTAATTCAGAAATAGGGAGGAATCAGAAATTAAGAGAGAAAACCAAATGGATGTAATTAAGGGTTGACTGTCAACATAGTCTCAGAGCAGGCAGAACCGGTATGTTATCCTGGGCATTCTTTAATCTCCTTTCCAAAGATTTATAAAAGGTCATGATTATGGTTTGGAAAACACGTGTGCATTCTGTCCAATTATATCTGTCATTATTACATATGGACTGGAGGATCACTGAGCTATTGACCTCAATACAAGATGCAGGAGAGCCCAAATATATTTTCTTAAGATGACAGCAATCTTGTTTTTTCTTATACTTCGTGTGCAAAATGGCTGCCTAGAGTTTGCATTGTATGTCCTAGACTCCTAGCAAGCCATCATGTAGAAGTACATGAGTTGGATTTTCCTATTAATCAAAAAATAAAAATGCATAATCCATGTCAGTATGCAGAAAAAAGTATGAACAATTCCCTTAGGAGAGATGTATCAGTCAACTATATTTTTCAAACATTAATTAACACTTGCACCTAACAAAACATCTATTAATATACGATCAGAAGTCCAACTACATGGAATTTCCACCTACAAAGTCATTCTATTAAATAAAGTCATTCCCTTCAACAACTAATGGTATTGTTTTAAAGAATACAAAACTTTAAAATTGAAAATAACTATCAATTGTCACTTCCTCTGAAACATTTGTGTAATCTGTGGGTGTTCCAATGGCAGGCTGATCAAATTAGAATATTTGTGAGCAACCTACAGCTACCACTTCATCAAACTCTGGAATAGGAGGTAGGATCAAGGTAAGTTGAGTAGCACCCACAACTCTGTCCTCTTCTTCTTCAGGATGTTGCTTTTGTGGCAATGCTGGCATGGCAAATTCTTGTTCATGCATCTCAAATGGTATGTGTAAGAAATTGTGTCCGCTACATATTCGAGCACCTCCATGGATTGTGTTAAATGTGTATCATTCGCATGCACTGCCATATCAGGTGTAGCATGTTATATCTAGGACAGCCCCATCTGTAACATCATGTAAAAAATATAATTCTCCTACATAGATGTGACCTCCATGAGCACAGACCCGTCAACGGCCTTGGTGACATCCTTGTTGAGACCGATACGGACCAAACCTTCAACTGAATTTTCATCTCAACCTCTGCCCGTCCTCTCATCGGTGTATGTATGGGTTGCAGGGGTCGAGCCAAGAATTTTTCACAGGTAGGGCCAATCTTTAAACAATCATAACAAAGGTGTGTGTGTGTGTATTATTTGAACTTCTATTATTGAGTTCTATATTATTTAAAAAAACGATGGATAAGGTCTAAGAGAAGAATGGATAATTTATTGAAATTGTTTTTAAAGGAATTTATTGAAATTGTGCAATACATAGAAATCATCATTAGTAAATAGTTAGGAAATCTAAGGTAAATAATATGTGATTTTCTCTGTTCTCTTGATGTAGCATGCAACTACTTAGAAATCCATCTTTCTTCTTGTTTCGGAGCCTTGTTTTCAAAAGGTTCTTAGCTGAAAATGCATGTTCAGTTGTAGATGCTGAGACGGGAAGAGTCAAGATAAGACGGATGAATCTATCGACTAAATATTAGACTCAAGACTTTCCGGCTTATGCCGGTGCTTGACATAATTCAGAAATTCTGGTCAAATTGTTCATCCTTGGTAGATTAGGCACATCAACTTTGCATGTACTAAAATCATAATAAAATTATCTCGCTATCAAAGGAATCGTGTAGATATTAGTTAGCTACAATAAAGCAAAAATCATGTATAAGCAACATTTTATAGCCATCTTGTGAGTCTATGGCAGAACTAAAATGCAAAACGTCTCTATATGTGTATCACTAAATGTCCAGCTCTCGAACTTGTGAATACCAAGGTGGCCATAAGAATATCACTTGAAAATTATTTTTAACTATAATAATAATTCTCATAATAAAAAGTGTTCGATTTGCATAATCGAATCATATCTGCAACATTGATATTTTTCTTTAAGAAAAATGATAGAAAATTGTCAAAAAAATCCACTCCGGTCATATTCATGAGTGTCTTCAATTAATAGTTTAGCTGTGGATACCAAATCAATCGCATTCAAAACATTCTAGTCAATACTTATCATTTATCAAGTGTAAAATAAATACAAATTCAAATGATGTCATTGATTTCTAATGTAGCGTTAGCACCCTCACATTGAGAATAAGTAGAGTTATCCTTAACAATATAACTCGGTACAACACGTGTTGAATTGAACAATCATACTAAGCTAAAAATTGAATGGAAATAAGATCCCCATTTATCATCTCATGCATGTTTTGGGCGGACACCTTTGTATTTCTCTCCCTTTTTTGCCTTCAAAAAATTATCTCATGCATGTTTGTCCCACTCCGATAGGCATCTTCTCCTATTTCAATTTCATTTGCAGAAATTTGTTTGGCCAAGTTAGATACTTCACCATCTTATAATTTGTCGTGTTGCTTGCTAGAAGAACCAACAATGTTAATGATATAAATTAGCTTAGTGAGAAATGAATGAAAAAGATAAGTTCTTTTGATGTTGTAACTAAGCTAATTAAAGTCTATGACAAAGCAATGCACATAATATGCATACTTCCAGTCAATAATAAAGAGTGTTTGTAATCCCTTCCAATCTCTACGTATGTGACTCACACCATCATAAGCATGTACATGAATATCGTGAATACTACGATTATGGTGAGAAAAAATTTCAGAAATCTTGATAACAAGACTTTCCTGCTACTAAATGTGAAATAAGAATGTTGTCCAACAGACAAACATTTTTTAAGAAAATCTTATACATAAAACAAAAGCTAAATAGCATAGTGAAAGCAAAGGGATGGCATGCGACAATATGAAGTTATTGGAGCAAATTTTTTTATGCAAGGATGTCGTTGAATTCTATGCAACTTCAGCATCCTCACACTGATATATGTAGAGTTTTTTTAAAATCAAAAACGGGGGAAACACAAGACAGTGTCCACCCCAAACCATTAATAAAATTAATATATGCAGAGTTATCTTTAACAGTATGACGCACTACAGCACATGTTGAATTTAACAATCTTACTAAGATAGAAATTGAATGGAAATAAAGTCCCCGTCTATTCTCTCATGCGTGTTACAATGTCCCACTCTAATAGGCACCTTTTTCAATTTCATTCGCAAAAATTTGTTTGGCCAAGTTAGATACTTGAACATCGTGTAAATCATCGTTTTGCTTGGTAGAAGAACCAAGAACATCAATTATATAAATTATCTTAGTAAAAATGAATGAAAAAGAAAACTTCTTTTGATGTTGCAACTAAGCTAATTAAAGTCGGTGGCAAAGCAATTCACGTAATATGTATACTTCCGGTCCATAATAAAGATTGTTTGTAATCCCTTCCACTCTCTACGCATGTTACTCACAGCATCATAAGCATGCCCATGAATACCGTGGATCCCGAGACTCTGCCGAGGAAAAACTTATGAAATCTTAATAATAAGACTTTTCTACTCCTAAATGTGCAACATAAGAATGTCGTGCGATGGAGATCAAGTTATGCAAACCGTTTTTTTAAATATCTTTTACTTAAAAATGAAAGCTAAGCAGTATAGTGAAAGCAAATGTATGGAATGCAATAACATAAAGAGATTTCAGTAGTTTTTTATGCTAGGATATCATTGAATTCTATCCAAAATCGGCATCCTTACACTGAGAATGTGTATATCTTTAACAATATGACTCACAACAACACATGTTGAATCGAATAATCTTACTAATCTAGAAATTGAATGGAAATAAGATTCTTGTCTATTGTTGAGGCATGCGGCAATGTCCCTCTCTTATAGGCACCTTTTCCAATTTCAATTTCATCTGCAAAAAATTGTTTAGCCAAGTCAAATACTTGAGCATCTTGTAAGTCATTGTGTTGTTTGCTAGAAGAACCAACAATGTTAATGCTATGAATTAGCTTTGTAAAAATTGAATAAAAAGATAACTTCTTTTAATGTTGCAACTAAGCTAATTAAAGTATGTGGCATGGTATGAAAAGGATAGCCTCAAGGTAGGCGAGCCTTTTCAGCCTCAAGCGTATGCCTCAGGTAGTTTTGGCGATGAGCACACATCAAAAGATCGAGGCGGTCCCAAGGCACTGAGGCGAGGCAAGGTGTAAGCCTCGGGTGCAGAATTTTTTGGACACTTTTTGGTCCTCTTCCACAAAATCTTGCAATCACCTTTTAACCTTTCATTTTTTTGTTTTTAAAGAAGATTATATGATTTACAATTGGGGGTCTTGTTGAATTCAATGTAAAGGTTGCTTGATGTTCTCAAACTGAATATTGTAGACGTTCTCATTTCTAGTGTTTAATATAGATGTAATAATAAATAGGGATTTTATCACTTGTACCCCTCTGAGATATCGCAATATCAGTTATGCCCCTATCTTTTTGGTAATATCACTTGTGCCCCTCACTTCTTGCTAATTTATCACTTGTGCCCTTCGAGTTAGTGACCGTCCATCCACAGTGCAAACGTCCGTTAACATTGAGGACATAAGCGGAATTAATTTAAAAAAAAAGTTAAATGGTCATTTTGAGACCATCTTCCTCATCCTTTTCTTCTTCCTCTTCTTCCTCCATCCTCTTCCTCCTCCTGGGCCTCCCCCTCCCCCTGCCCCGCACCGCCCTGTGTTCCTCGTGCCGCCCCCTGCTCCCCTGGGCCACTTCCTCCCCTCCCCCGTGTCGCCCCGTGCTCCCCGCGCCGTCCCCTGATCCCCCTGCCCCGCGCCCTGCTCCCCTCCCCTGTGTCGCCCCCTGCTCCCCCTGCCCCGCGTCGCCCTGTGCTCCCTGGGCCGCCCCTCCCCTCCCCCGCGCCACCCCTTGCTCCCCTCCCCCGCGCCGCCCCTTGTTCCGACCCCCCGCAGCACCGCCCCCGCATCTCCCCCCTCCGCCCCTCCCCCCCGCATCCCCATCACCCTCTAGTTTTCGTCGGATATCTGAGCTAAGCAGCTCTTGAGAAGTACATCGTTTGAGAGATCTGTTGAGAACGCCGCTGTTGTACACCACAATCCGTCACCGACGTTCAGATTCAATCGATGCTTCTTCAAATTCCATCTTCACGGGCAAATCTCAATCCAGGAAATTGGTGTTACACCTGGAGAATCACCTGCAGAACAAATAACACATCAAATCGAGAAATAAATTACAGGTGCATCATCTACTCAAGTCCATTTAGAGATACCACAAGCCATTGCCATTGCACAAAGACCAGATCTACTAAACAATCGTCGAGAACGATCATCGTCGCATTTGGAATTGAATGCGGGCCTGGAGCTGAATCTCATTAAATTGGGGCTTTACATCTCAGTCCTTTGTTTCAAATCTCATCTGACGTGAAGAAATTCGCCACGCGTCGAGTATCCGCGCCCTCCGCTGCCCAACGGCAGCCCCGCCTCTTCCATCAACGCTCTCCAGCCCAGTGTGTCGCGCCCACCGCCGGTACGACCGTGCGGCCTTCCCCGGTGGACCAGGGCCGCGACGGGCGGTTGCTGGCAGAGTTGGGCTTGAAGCCCTAGTGGGTTCTACAAGCTCCAAATTTGGATCTCTAGGTTGAAGAACACCTTTGGACAATAATACCCCTCTTAACCACATCATGGTTTGAGTAAACTATGGTTATTTTAATTTTTTGACGGTCAAGCTGACGGAAGGGCACAACTGATGATGGAGAAAGAAGTGAGGGGCACAAGTGATATTACCAAAAAGATAGGGGCATAACTGATATTGCGATATCTCGGAGGGGCACAAGTGATAAAATCCCTAATAAATACATTACTTGTGTTATTTTAGCACAATTTAGTTGGATAATGGTGAGAAAGGAGATATCTTTTATGGCCTTTTGATGAGAACTAAATGGTGTAAAGAAAATTGTAGTGTAATAAATAATCAATTTTATTTACGTTGCACAAATATGGCTTTTTGTGCAATCTTTTTACAAGAATTGCCAATTGAACCGACAATGAAAGCCATTGGTAAAAAAATACATTTGAAATTGAAGTTATTAGCTTCTTGCAAGTATCAAATATGTGATATAAAAAATGATAATGGAAGAACCGATTGTCGAAAAATAAACTTGAAGGGTTCCATTCAACCACATCATTGACCATTCAAGAATATTTTGAAGAAGTCTTTCACATGAGTTTAAAGGTCATATAAAAAGCTCTCAAGTACAATGTATCCAACCTTTATTCATTTTCGACATTGAAGAATTAAACTAAAAATTGTTTAACTACTTCAAATACGTGGAGATTTGTGTATGATATATTTTCTTAAAAATTATACAATATTTTTAGCTAAATTACATCTTTTGGAAGAAAACTGAGGCTTACGCCTCACCTCGATTCTAGGGAAACCACCCTGTTCCACCTTTCATTTTTTAAAACTTTAATCTATGGCAAAGCAATGCACATAATATGCATAATTCCAGTCCATAATAAAGAATGCTTGCAATCCCTTCCTCTCTATGCTTGTACCCTACACCATCATAAGCATGTCTGTGAATATCTTGAATATTGTGATTATGCCAAGAAAGAACTTTTAAAATCTTGACAATGAGACTTCCCTGCATCTAAATGTGTGAAATAAGAATTTCCTTGTGCAATGGAGATCTAGTTATGCAAACATTTTTAGAAAATCTTTTACCTAAAAAGGTAAATAGTATAGTGAAAGCAAAGGAATCACACGCAACGACGTGAAGCGATTTGAGCAAGTTCTTTCAATGAGAATCGAAGTGAAATGCTACACTAAATCCAAGTTGAAACATGAGAGCAAGTGATTTTCATATAATTTAGTTTAATAGACTAACAAACATAGAAAAGAAAATTACTGATGGAAAGTATTCTAACAAAGTTCAGTAAAATAAAATTGCAAAGACAAGAAAGGAGAACTAGGAAATAAGACAAGTTATATGTGAACTCCCCAAAAAAGGTTTCCAACATCGAGTTAGTAAACTGACCAAAACAGTCAATCAACTAAAATGCTGCTTAGTCAGCTTGCACGAGACATAAGTCGAATGAAATGGCTAGTGGACAATGATGTGAAGGCACGTAGGTATTCAACTGAAGGAGGCCTTGAAGGAAACATGATTAGTAGGTTGACCAAGGAGGTCAGATGACTACCTGCAACTAGAAAGCTATTGTGAATGAGACTTTTAATCGACTAAGCAATGTGGTCAACAATGACGAAGTCGCCTGGATCTACAAACTGAGGTTGGAAGGCATCTCGCGAGCTTAGCTTCGAGTATGGAACTACACTAATGAGATGGCAAATGAATCTTAACTCAAATTAAATATGAATACAAGTTAAAAGTTAAATATAAATACAAATTAAAGTGAATAAATATGATAAAGAAATGGAGATGGAAATGAGATTGAAATTAAGTGCAGACCCCGATAAGCAGCGAGCTGAATCCGATGGCCAAGGAGCAAGCTCGATTCATTGATATTCATGCAGTGAAGATCTGCATTCGACCTGCAACGGGTTAGAGAATGGGGAATACAAGAATACAGAAAGCTTCAAAGCTTGAAACTTTAAAAACTACTCTAGAAGAAGGGTGATCATGGGAATTGTGGAAAGTCGATAATGAATGGATTTGACACAAGGGTCGGAAGCTCTCACCAAACAACAAACAAACAACAACAAAGCCTTTTCCCACAATTAAGTAGGATCGGCTACATGGATTCTTCACCTCCATTCAGATCTATCTTGGATCAATCTCGGGCTTATATCAACAAAACTAAGATCCCTTTGTATAGTCTCTTTCCAACACTTCTTGGGTCGTCATCGCCCTCTCTTAGCCGGCTCAACATCCCAACACTTGCATCTCCTAACTGGTGCATCAGTTGATCTTCTTTGCAAATGACCATACCATCTTAAGCGGTTTTCTCGCATCTTATCCTCGATCGGAGCTACACCAACTTTCTTTCTGATTGCATCATTCTGAATCCGATCTTTACGTGTTTGTCCACGCATCCACCTTAGCATTTTCATTTCTTCTACAGCCATTCTCTACAAATTTCTATGGTTCACAGGCCAACATTCAGATCCATAGACATAGCAGGTCTCACGACTGCTTTGTAAAACTTTCCTTTAATTTTTAAAGGAATTTTCTTATCACTGAGAACATCATAGGCTCCTCTCCACTTTAGCCAGTCTGCATTTATTCTATTAGTAACATCTCCATCAATTTCCCCATCATTTTGCAAAATAGATCCCAGATATTTAAAAGAATCTCTCTTCCGTATGTTATTGTCACCAATCTTCACGTTGATTCCTTCACCATTGCTTCCATCAAAGGTGCACTACATATATTCCGTCTTAGCCCTACTTATACGAAATCCTTTAGTCTCTAGCTCATGTCTCCAGACTTCAAGCTTCTCATTTACTCCATCTCTAGTCTCGTCAATCAACACAATATCATCAGCAAATAACATACACCAAGGTAGCTCATCCTGAATGTGACTTATCAACTTGTCCATAATCAAAATAAAAAGAAATGGACTCAAAGTTGAACCTTAATTTAAACCAATATTGATGTCAAAATAGCCAGTCTTCACAGACGAGGTTCTTACACAAGATAAAGCCATATCATACATGTCCTTTATGCGGTTAATGTATAGGACCAGTACTTGTATCTTTTCCAAAACTCTCAACAATATCTCTCGTAAGAGAGAATCATAAGCCTTCTCCAAATCAATAAAGATCATATGGAGGTTCTCATCTTTCCATGGCTCCATCCTCCGCATCTCATCCCTGACGTGAGGCACTCAGACTCCTCCAATTTCCTTTTAGCTCTATAAATATCTATTGTTCTCCTCAGGAAATGGATGGAATTGATTTTCTTTTACGTAAAACTTGCCTCAACCTTCTTTCGATTACACGTTCCCAAATTTTCATAGTGTGACTCATCGTCTTGATACCTCCGTAATTTGAACACTTTTGAATGACTCCTTTATTGTTATTGTTAGAGTATTTGGTTATGCGTCCATGAGTTGTAGAGAGGGTAAATGGATCCTGGAGAAGATCCATTTACCCCCATCCACTGTTTAGTCCCACATGGACCAGTGGTGGGAATTGGAGGCTCTGGGAAGGCTATATAAGGAGCCCCAGACCTCCTGTACTCATTGAGAAAATCAATAGAGAAACACGCCCCTTTGAGGGCTTCTCCTGTGGTTTCATCCCGCTCCTCACGGAGTAGGGTTCCACATAAAAATCTTTGTGTTCTTCGTGATTATTCTTCTTTATTATATTATTCCGCTTCCGCTTTCTATTTTATAACATGGTATCAGAGCGGGTCGATTCTCGGAGATTTTCATTATGTTCTATATTTTATCCGAGATTTCGATTACTGTAATTTCTTTGAGATTCTTCGATAGTTCTTGAATTTCTATTGGTGGAATCAGTTCTAGGGTTCCTATTGGAACCCTAATATTCAAGACGATGTCTCCAGCCGCACTCGCCCTTGCAGTCCAGGATGCCAAGGTGTTTCGTGGCCCACTCAAGCGCCGCCCTCCTGCCGCCATCTTCTCCCGTGGTGCCGCATCTCCCTAGCCGCAGAGGCGGCCCCTCCTCTATAGCAGTCCCGATCTTCAGGCGCAGGCGGCGCGCCCTAATCATGGCGATGGTGCCGTGAGTCCCAGTCGCGCTTCTCTCCCTCGGCAAGATCCAGTCCGACCGCGCGAAACCCATTGCGCCACGCCTTCCATCGCTCTTCAGCCCCAGCACGAGGCGGCGCACAGGTGACGCAGGCGGCAACCCTATCAACCACCGCACTCCAGCAAGCCCCAAGGCACGATCAGAGCCCGCAAGCCCCAAGGCCCTCCGATCCAGATCCGGATCGCCCTCCTCCAGCACCTCGCGCGCTCCATCTCTTCTCCCAACAAGCGCAGGCGGCTAGCGGCTCCAGGTCACGTGCTCAGGGGCGCAGCCCTCGACACCACGCGAGCCCTCCTCTGGCGAGAAGCCCCCCAGCGACCCGGCGATCTCTCCCATCTTGCGCTCCAGCGACCCGGCGAGCCCTCCTCTAGCTTGCGCCAGCCGCAGACGATCTTCAACAGGATATGTAATCCCTCCAGGCGGCGCTCCCTTCCCAACCCGATACCCTTATGAGGCGGCGTGGTTTCGATAGCGTTCCCATCCCATCGAGGGAACCCTAAATGATGGGTTATTAAAAAAAAGAAGGGATTTTTTGGTAAGGGCCAAGGGGTCTGCCGTGTCATTAAAAAAAATGGGGGTAAGGGAGGTGAAGGACTCGAGTGGGCCTGATGGGCCCAATGGTCAATTTTGAAGAAAAAAATTATAAAAAAAAAAAGGAGGATTGAAATATTTGGCCCAGCTTGTTGGGCCAAGTTATCAAAAAAAAAGAGGAGGGATTTGTTAAAAAAAAAAGGAAAAGAAGAAGAAGAAAAGGCGCGTACATCTCAAAAGCCGTACGCAAATTGAGAAAAACAAAGGGATGAAAAGCCGGAAAAAAAAGGTCAACGGCTTAAAAAAATGTGTTTCTACAAAAAAAAATGTTTTTCAAAAAAAAATGTAGCGGCTTAAAAAAAAAGAGAATGATGATGAAAAATGAAAAGCCGCAAGTGATGTTTGTTTTCCCCATTATGTTGTCTTCTCCCAACTTTGTCGATTTGTCTGTTTTCCGACAAGTATGGGAGAAAGGGGGAGTATATGTAGAGTCACAGGTCTATTCAGATGCTTCAAATGTCAGATCTTCATATTCCAGGCCAGTGCACGTTGTTCAGACTCTACAGATCCAGTTTCAGACTCGACGATTGTCTTCCGAGTCCAGTTTCAGACACGCACAAAGTGTGCGGTCATTTGTCAGATGAGCATATGTTGCCATCATTTGTTCGAGGTCTCCATCATTCTTGTTGTTGTTCGGCCAGAGTTTTCATGTGAGCCATAGGGACTCCAGAGTAGAGGACCATTCCCTTGAGGGCAAGGGTTTTCATGTGGTATCATAGGTACACCAGAGCAGTGCACCATTCTCTGAGCCAGATGGGAGAGACCCAGTTCTCCGACGAGGAGACTCCAGGCGCAAGTTCAGACTCGATGGTCAGGTTCCGAGTCTTCAGTTGACTCACACTCCAGCCCGTTCGTCCTCCTCACCTACACGGCATGAGAAGCAACGTCCTCGACTGCAGCATGTGCGCGTTGGGTTGATATTGTCCGTAGTGTCTTGTAGCGTTGAGTTGAGTTTCGGTTTGTTTGTCCAAGCTGAGCATTGCATGCTCCAGCTTGAGGGGGAGTGTTAGAGTATTTGGTTATGCGTCCATGAGTTGTAGAGAGGGTAAATGGATCCTGGAGAAGATCCATTTACCCCCATCCACTGTTTAGTCCCACATGGACCAGTGGTGGGAATTGGAGGCTCTGGGAAGGCTATATAAGGAGCCCCAGACCTCCTGTACTCATTGAGAAAATCAATAGAGAAACACGCCCCTTTGAGGGCTTCTCCTGTGGTTTCATCCCGCTCCTCACGGAGTAGGGTTCCACATAAAAATCTTTGTGTTCTTCGTGATTATTCTTCTTTATTATATTATTCCGCTTCCGCTTTCTATTTTATAACAGTTATAAAGAGGCACCACGATACTCCTACTCCAATCTTCAGTCATTTTCTTGCTTCGCCAAATAACATTGAATAGATTCATTAGCCAAGTCAAACCGCGCTCACCTAACACTCTCCAAACTTCTACAGGGATGTCATCCAGTCCTACACCTTTCCCATGTCTCATAACCTTCAAAGCCTCCTCTACTTCCTTTCTTTGTATTCGCCTATAGCTTGCACGATTCAAGTAACTTTCACTACTAGCTAGATCACCCAAAGTGATCTCTTTATTTCCTTCCCCAATGAAAAGTTTATGGAAGTATTGCTCCTATCTAGTCTCTATATCCTTATGAGTAACAAGCATGTGACCTTCCTCGTCTTTAATGCATCTCACTTGAGAAAGGTCTTTGATCTTTCTTTCTCTTACTTCGGCCAACCTGAATATATCCTTCTAGCCCTCAGAGTCGAGATTTTTTTACAAAACTTCATAAGTTTTTGACTTAGCTTCGCTTACAGCATTCTTTGCTTCCTTCTTCGCTATTTTGTAGTTTATGACAGCTTCCTATGTTCTATCGTTAGACATAGCTTTAAATCATTCTCTTTTAATTTTTAGTTGCTCCTGCACCCCTTCACTCCACCAGCAAGCCTCCTTTTAACCTGGAACTCCTCCCTTTGACTCGCTTAGCGTCTCTTTGGCTACCTTTCGGATACAAGATATTACTGCCTCCCACATCACGTTTGCACTTCCGCTACAATCCCAAGATAAGTCTTCTAAAACCTTCTCTCTAAAGCTAGATTGCTTCAGTGGAAGATTTCACCATCTAGTTCTAGTGATCTTAGGAACCCTCATTTTCTTTACCAACCCTTTTATTTGTACATCCAAGATTAACAAGCACTGTTGGGTTGCCAAACTCTCTCCTGCGATTTCTTTGCAGTCTTTACAACACAACCGATCTCTTCTCCTCAACGCAAAGTAATCTATTTGTGTTCTAGTTGGCCCACAGTAATTAAATGTTCCTCCCCCTTCTTGAAGAGAGTGTTTGCTATGAAAAGATCATATGTTGTTACAAAATCCAAAATGACTTTACCCTCTTCATTTCTATCCCCAAACCCATATCCTCCATGAACATTAGCATACCCTGAAGTATCTTTTACCACATGTCCATTAAGATCTCCACCTATGTAAACCATCTCTCTTTGTAGGATTCCTTGTAAAATCTTATCCAGATCCTCCCAAAAAGCTTGTTTGGTTCTTTCATCTAAAATAATTTGTGGTGCATAAACTGAGATGATATTCAGGATTTCTTCTTCTAGCACCAATTTTAGCAAATTAATCCGATCCCCGAATCTTTGCACCTCAACCACGCAATCCTTCAAATCCTTGTGAACAACCACTTCAACATCGCTTCTACCCTTATTTTTACCTGAATACCAAAGTTTAAAGCCAGTCTTCTCAATCTCCCTTGCTTTCTCTCCAATCCATTTAGTCTCTTGAAGACAAAGTATATGAATCTTCCTTCTTTCCATCGTATCCGTTATCTCCATCAATTTTCCAGTTAAAGTGCCAATATTCCAACTACCAATCCGCAACTTCTGTTGCAATCTCTTTTGGACTAACTTCTTTACTCGCATGCGTCCATTATGCGAGAACCCTTGTAAATTTTGGATTGCATCTGGGCAGTGATGCGACGGAACTAACTTAATTACCCGCGTACATTCCTCATGCCAAAACCCTTGCAAATTTTGAACTACATCTAGGTTGCGCTGTAGCGGCCCTTGCCAATTTTTCATTGCATTCGGGCGATGCAACGCGCCGCAAGTAGGGAATGCCCCAACGAAATCTGTATGTTTGCTTAAATCCATGTTGAAAAGATCCAACTGTCATGAGGCAACTTCCTAAATAGTATTTAAAAAAAATACTATTTAGGAAGTTGTCTCCGACTGTTTTACACAGGTTGTCGGCTACCTAACGCAACCATCCTCATTTACCTGGGCTTGGGGCCGGCCATGGCTGAGTTGGTCGGAAGCTCTCACCAAATTAATTAAATTCTCAAATGGGGCTTAAAGTGAGGCAAAAGGGAGGTTTAAATAAAAGACCATGTGGTTACCGTGTTCACGGTCGAAAAGGAAAAGAAGAATGAAGTTCCTGAGCCAAGGGATACCAAAGGGAGTAGCCCAAGGTGAATACGATGAAGTATTTGTTGACTTCGAGCCTCTTGGGACGAAAGCACCAAAGTGTACAACTAAAAGCAAACATGGCTGGTAAAGAATATCCAAATATGTAAAGCTCGAGTCTGGAAGACAACCCCCTAACTCACCCAGATTTCAGCTGGAGATCCAATGACCGGTAAACTGAAAGGAAAATAATATATTGATCAAAATGGTTAGTCGGCTGAAGGAGAAGAGGTTATTAGATAAGGCCTTAGTCGACGACCCTAATGATCAATCGATTGAGGAGGACTTCAGTTGATTGGTCCTATTAATCAATCGACTAAGCGAGAGGCAAGGTTGAGGTTATGGAAGAGAGACTATCGGTCAACTAACCATGCTGGACAATCCGTTGGGTTGGTGTTTTGCCGATTGACCCTAATGGCTAATCTACTAGTCAAGGTCAATGAGGGACATGCAAGTATGTTAGAGAGTTTATTGTATTTTTGGTGTTTTATGGTTTTGCTTGTGTTTTGGTGTTTTAAAGTGTTTATTTGTGTCTTATATTAAAAGAGAGTTGCATGTGAATTAGGTTTATAAGTGAGATGATGTATAATCTCTAAGAGGCTAAGGTATATTATAGCTCGATTTTTCTAGGTCAAGTAATGTGTTCAATATGAGATTCATCATGTCCCCATTCTTAAATCTAGTTAGTCCCTAACAAGGCTTTTATTTGAAAATTAGGAAAACCTCAACTCCCTTTCATAGGAACCACGAGTTTACCAAAGTTTTAAACCTCTAAATTTCTAAAGAGGAGTTATAGTCTTATAAGAGTCTCATGCGAACATACTCAAAAAGTCTCTTTCTACCTAGCAATTTATTAAGACTTAGGTCTTAACCTAGGCGAGTAAATTTTATTTACTTATAATAGAGTGGTGGATTCTCTTTAGGACAGATGTTGCTTAGGTCAAATAGTACATAAATATCAAGTCTATACTAGAATCTCTATTAACCTAGAGTTCTTATATGGCACTGTCTATAACCAAAATGAATGGATCTTAAAGCCATCTAGATGAGCGTAGGCCCGATATTCCCTTGGCACAGATACTAGATACATGAGATAATAATTTCCTTGAGTCAGATCACCTCCAGTATCTATTATTAAGATTTGTTGGCATATAAAGCTTAAAAGAACGTAAGCCTCAAAGATTAGCATTTAAGATATGCCAACTCTCGTAACTATGAGTTATCTGAACCACATGCTCCTTGGATTTTTAAACATTGACTATTAGTGACTGGTATACGCTGATGTTGGCATGGCTCAATGGTAGTGGATGCATCATAATAAGATTGATTATTTAAAAAAGGCATAGCACACTTGGGATATGTGTGGAGGTATTTAAGTAAACCTTCGTGATACGGATACTTTAGCTTTTACTAACCTAAAGACATAACTGATGCGATCATGTTTCTCCCTCAACATAGCTATTGTTGAGCCCGTGGCCAGTTATAGCGCGGTGCTTGGCGAAGCGCGAGACGGGGGAGATTTTGAGGTTGTGCGAGAACAAGAAGGCCCTTATGTGGTTGCGCATTCCGAGCACCATTGACACTCGTATGGAGTTTTGATTCATGTGCTTACTGCGAGTGCATGGCATACTAGTCGTTTGGAGAAAGCTAGAGTTTGTGCGGGAGATCCTCACAGGGGTGGCTTCGGTGGCTGAGGTCGTGTCCGACGGTTACGAGTCGAGGAAGGAGGCGGAGCTGGTGGTTTGTGTGCGGAGATTCAACCCCTTGGGCATGGTCTGGAGGAAGGTGCCCTTTTGTGGCGAGTTCCTGGAAGTCGAATTGGCAACGATCAGTTCTTGCTTCTTTCCCAGTGAAGCAGAGTCCCCTGTGGCCGGACACCGCAAATTGTGGTCGGAGGTCGTGCAAGGTAGCTTGGCAGCACCGCTAGATGACGAGGGGGGAAGTCGGAAGATCGCGACATAACGTTTCGGTGCAAAACCGATGCCTCAACTTTCGTGCAACATTGAAGGTGAATCCTTTCAGAGGGGATGGCCCGAATCTTCGAGGGTTGTTGCGATTTCAAAGGAGATATCAAAGGGAAGGTGACTGCTCGCCTCGTGTTTGCTAAAGGGGCGCCCCTATTCGAAACACATGCAAGATTAGCAGGGTAGGCGAGGGAAAACCCGAGTACAGATCCAGGAGAGATATCGGATCCTAAGGCCCCGGGTCTCGGTAGCGGCGGTTTGTTTGGGGATCAGGAATTGGACCCGGATCTTGAAGGGCGGATATCTAAGGATCCCGAAACATTTTTTAGGTTGCGGTCTGGGGCTTCGCCAGCGGACGTTAATGGTAATGTTGGATCCAATCAAGTTGTGGCTCCCAGGCTTGAGGTCGGTCCGTGTGTGCCAATGGATGCGGAGCTCCGAGAACAGAACATGGAGATCGATCCATCGGGAAGGGAGGTGGCCCTCTGAGGGGGTCATGGCCTGGAGGGAAGGCACCTAGAAGGAGGGGGGGAGGAGAACATCGATCTCGAGGGAGGGGAGGTGGCTTCCCATCAGGCTCCTGGACAGGAGGATGGCCAGGCGATGGATATGTTGGGGTTGGAGGAAGGGCATCTCATGACACCAGCTTTTGCGGGGAAGTTGTCGGGGTTGGAGCAGACAGCTTTGGCTCGAGATGAGGGAGCTCCAAGGCAGCTGACAGAAGGGGAATCCTCTCGAGAATCGACAGAGGGACCAGGTTTGGTGTCTTTTTTGAGAGGGGGGTGCACTGATATCGGCTAAAAGGAGGTGCAGAGTAGAGATACTGGACATTGCGGAGACCCGTGTCGTCATCACAACTCGCGACGGTCGGCGGGTCACCCTAAGTAAAGCCGAGCCGCTTCATCCTATTAGACAGAAGGTTCGTTGAATGTATAGGGGTAGTGCAACCATAACCTCTTAGGAAGATCTCCAATGGTGGTAAATGAAGCTGATGTCATGGAACGTGAGGGGTCTGGGCCGATCTGAAAAATGCCTAGGGGTCGGGAATCTGATTCGTGATGCCAAAGCGGATATCTTCCTGTTGCAAGAAATGAAGCTGCCAGGTAGTGTGGTAGGTGTCAGACAAGATTTGGGCAGTTGGGCAGAATTTTGAGATCACAGAGGTGGAGGCCTAGGGAGCTGCAGGAGGGCTAATCACGGGATGGAAGGAGGAGTTTGAGGCGGTAGCGGAATGGAGGTCCACCTTTTCACTCTCAGTTCATCTCAGGCATCGGGCAGATGGTTTCTCTTTTACAGTGACAAATGTCTACGGGCCCACTGGCGGTGGCAGGGGCTCTTTAGTGGCAGACTTGGAGTAGACGAGCTCCTAACTTATCGATGGGGTGTGGCTTGTGGGGGGAGATCTCAACCTTACGTTGTCGTCGGGGGACCGCCCACGAGGGGAGGGAGGGAGGGATGCAGGATCTGCCGAGTTTTTGGAGATAGCGCATTCTTTGGGACTTTCAATTATAGATGTGACAGGTTGTGGTTATACTTGGCGCATTGCAAGATCAAGGTCGAGATTGGACATGTTCCTTCTTTCAATTGAGGGGGTGGAAAGATTTCCACTCTCACGATCATGGGCACTTCTGCGGGCTCATTCAGGTCACACGGCCATCCTCTAGTCTTCAGGTGGGGAGGGAAGAAGCAGGTTTTTCTTTCGCTTCGAGCGTTCTTGGATGTTGGATGATGGCTTCAAGGAGAAGGTGGTGGGTATGTGGAGGGAGTGGAGTCCAGAGGGTTCGGCGGTTAGCCATTTGGCAGCTAAGTTCGTGCGACTTAAATCCTTCCTGCATAGGTTGGGAGGGAGGTGAGATTGAAAAGAAGGGAGAAGAGAGGCAAGGTGCAGGAGGAAGTGGTTCGTCTGGATCGTCTTGATCATCTGAGAGGTCTGAACCAAGAAGAGGCAGTGGTGAGATCAAGTCTTCTGGAGGAGATTATGCTGGAGGATCGAAAAGAGGAGGTGGAATGAAGGCAAAAGTCCATGTAGAAGTGGTTAAAAGAAGGGAACGCTAATACCAGATTCTTTCACACCATGGCGTCTGGTAGAAGGATGAGGAACCATATTCACGATCTGGAGGTGGGGGCAGAGGCTTTCTGGGGAGGTGTAGTTGTGCGTTGAGAGAGCATTTTGTGGAGATGTTGCGAAGAAAGCAAGGGGATGGGTGGGGTTGGCTGGGGAGGGGCGTGAATTTTTCGTCGTTGGAGCAGACGGAGGATTTGGTAGCGCCCTTCTCGGAGGTCGAGGTGAAGAAAGCAATTTGGGGTCAGAACGCGAACAGGGCACTAGAGCTAGGCAATTTTCCAATCTTCTTTTATAAAGAGTTTTGGTACCTCCTGAAGGATGAGATCATAGAGATGCTAGACTAGTTCAGAGAAAGGAACATGGATTTTGAGAAGGTTAATGGGGCAATGTTGTTACTGCTTCCAAAGAAAGACCACCCGGCAAGAGTGGAAGACTTCAGACCGAGCTCTATCAAATGGGTTCTACCTCGTAGCGGCAAAAGTGTTGGCGAACAGGCTCAAGGGGGTCGTGGACTCTATATTTCTACAGGGGCAATCAGCCTTCATACCAGGGTATCAAATGGCAGATGGGTTGGTCATGATTTCGGAGATTTGCTTGGAGTGGAGCTGCAGGAATGCAAAAAGAGCGATGTTTAAGATCGACTTTGCCAAAGCTTACGAATGTGTAGACTGGAATTTCGTGTGGATGTCGTTGAGGAGAAGAGGGTTCCCGATATGTTGGGTTTCATGGATGAAAAGATGCATCACTACGTCATTCTTTTCGATCCTAGTGAACGGCCGACCAGCGGTGGGTGTTTTCAACCACAGAGGGGAGTGTGGCGGGGATGTCCTTTAGCGCTCATGTTGTTTGTTCTGGTAGCAAATGCATTGGCGGTTCTTCTCAGGCAAGCGGTTGAAGATGGCTGGTGGGAAGGCTTTCATCTTGGTGACATCTCGATGCTATTGCTGCAATACGCCGATGACACTGTTCGTTTTCTTGACAGTTCAGATGAGATGAGTAGTAGAGCGGCTCAGCTGTTGGAAATCTTTAGCGGTGTATCTGGGATAGAAATTAATCTGCAGAAGTCAGTGGTTATCACATTTGAGTTACAGAATGAAGAACGGGATAGGGTAGCAGAGATGCTTGGTAGTCCGTTGGAAGACCTACCGATTATGTATCCCGGCCTTCCGTTGGAGGCAGGCAAGCTTAGAACAGCAGATTGGGACAAGGATATTCAGAAGATGGAGCTTAGGTTGGCTGGGTGGAAAGCGGTTACTTTATCTAGGGGCGGGAAGCTGGTGTTGTTGAAGCATGTTCTTGCGACCATCCCCATTTTCTTTTTCTATGACAGGTTGATGCTAGAGGAGGTGAGAAAAAAGATTGAAAAACTGATGAGAATATTTTTCTGGTCGAACGGGAAGCAACAGAAGTCGGGCCTACATCCGGTGGCCTGGGAGGAGGTTACGAGAGCTCGAGATCAGGGGGGCTTGGGAGTTCGAGACATGGCATGCATGAATAAGACGGTGGAAAAATGAGCGGTGCGCATATGGGGTCCATCTGAGGATCTGGTCACAAGATTAATGAGAAAGGTTTACGATGTCAAAGGGGGTCGGGTGGTAGGGGCTTGTCGTTTTGAGTCATCCCTGTAGCAGGGGGTGCAGGAAGTCTTGCCGCTTGTGACACATATGCTAACGCCTAAGATGGGGGATGGGCGAGGCTTCAGATTTTGGAAGGACAACTGAATGGGGGAGGGCACCCTCGAGACGCATTTTCCGAGAGTGTTTGCAGTGGCAACTTCGAACGATGCCACTTTAAGGGAGGTAGCTCAAGTTGGTGCGTGGAGACCATCTTTTACTGCAGTCCACTCAAATCGACGGAGGGAGGATTTGGTTAGATTGCAGGAAGAAGCCCCTTTCCCGGACGATTTCACTGTGACTAGGGACCACTAGGAGTGGTCGGGTGTCAAATTTTTGGTCAAGAATCTTTATGGCGAGCTTAGGAATGATGGAGAGGTACAACAGTTAGTTTTATGCCAGGATGTGAAGATTATTTGTGCAAGCAAGATTTCGAGCAGGATAAAGTTCTTCCTCTAGTGCCTACGGAGAGACAAGCTTTGTGATAAGGTTAGGAGGGCGAGGATTTTTGGGCTACAGGACATTACATGTGACAAATGTGGGGAGCAGAGGGAGAACTCTGAGCATCTCTTCTTCACTTGCACAGCTTCGGTGAAGGTTTAGAGGGAGTCGGCGATTCCGTGGGTAGAGGTGGATAGCTTGGCTAGCTTCTAGGAGTCGGTAAGAAAGGTAGGAGGCAGCTCCTCGGACGATGTTGCTAAGCCATTTGCAGCGTTTTGGACAGTCTGGCTGGCGAGAAATGATCTCATTTTTAAAAATCAGAGGTTTTACTCGGAAAATGAAGTGTCTCATTATAGGGCTCTCATGAGTTTTTGGGAGTCCAAGCAATGTATCTTGTAATTACCTTATTATTTTTATTATAAAATGTTTGTGGTGACTCCCACATCGGGAGCTCACCCTCTTTTCCTTCAAAAAAAAAATGTTTCTCCCTCGACATGGTCAGAAGCCGTAAAGATGCAGGCCAAGAGTGATAGATGGTAATGGCAGAATACTTCTCTTCCTAGACTTCCTTAAATTGAAAGAGCTTGTCAAGTGTAATTGAGTGTCTTTATTCATATGTTTTTGTTTCTTTTTATTAAGGAACTCGAGGTCCAAAGGCTCTTATCCCAACTAATCTCTCAAGAAATTAAGCTAAAGAATAATAGATGCACTAAGGTACCTCAATTCTAGAGAATCCATAAATAGGCAGAGTGAAGCACTCAAGACAAGACTTATAGAACCATTAGGTGGAAGGTCAAGGGACGGATTCACAAAACGAAAAGGGCAAAAACCTTTTTGGATTTTTGAAAAAGTAAATGCAAGGGTTTTTGAAAGAATTTTAAATGAACTAAGATGCAAAATGAAGTAAAAAAAACCTCTCATATGCTAAAGTTATGCTATAATCAATATGTGTAGGGGATGGGTAAATGAATGTTGTGCAAAGAAGTATACATTTTTGTTTTGCATGTTTGCAATTCTTATGTGTTTCCAATTCATAAGTACATTCTTGATCGACTATCCTCCCATGCTTATGATGAAACCATGCCCTCATGGTGAACGCATTACAAAGAAAATGGTAAAGAACACAAAGGGTGGGTAGACAATTAATAGTTAAGAATGAAAGAAAAGAGCGTCAAAAAAAAGAATGAAAGAAAAAAGAAAGAAAATGTACAAAGATTAATCTGCCTATCCTTAAGAGTTACATTTAACATCTACCGCTAGATGCAAGGTTACCACTAAATAGAGGTCGGACAGAATCGCAAAATGAATTAGGTAAGGGAGGGAGGTGCTTAAAACGAGGCTTTAGGCATTGTCCATTGACAGCGAATATGTGTTGAGATGAATGGTCAGGAACCTCTTCATCATCTCTGTAGGGTACACTCTTTGGACAATAAATGGGTCTTTCCATTTATAATGCATCTTGCTTGGAAAGAGTTTAGGAGTGCATCAAATAGCCAAACTTGCTAACAGTGCTTGAACTGCTTCCTCAATACGTTTTTGCCGTACAAATCTTGAATTTCTCCTTGTTAAGTTGTGAGATCTCATAGGCCTCAATTGTAAACTCCTCCAATCCATCCAATTGCAATTTTCTTTGCTTCCCTGCTTTTGTCGGATTCATGTTGCATTCTTTGATAGCCTACATGGCCTTGTGCTAAATCTTTGTGGGGAAATGGCTTGCCATGAATCAGTCGGAAATGGGACATGCCCAATGAAGACTTGTACATCGTCGCATAGGCCCATAAAGTATCATATAGCTTCTCATATGTAGTACTTGAAATCACAGATCAACTTATGATGCTGTTACTTACTCCATTCTTCTAGCATCTTTTTAGCAACGAGATTAATGGCAATGTTGACCAACCATGGAAGGCTAGAAAGAAACAACAAACTTTCATTGGAGAAGGAATGTCTCAATGCAATGAATTAGCAGATGTATTGGGGTGATAAGTGAAAGATGGATCGCTACAGTATTTTGTTTTCTTGATTTGTTTATAATCTCCAAATCAAAACCATAAAGCATAAATATTACTTCTATAGAATGACTCTGAACCAGGGCTTGGCATCCTTCTTTTCTAAGAAATGTAGCAGCGAAATGGTCAAAGTAGACCACTCCTTGTGATCCTAGCAAGTAAAGTCAAAACACAACAACTAACAACTTTTTCGGAGAGGTTCTGTAATTATTTTAGGCCTTACTAAGAGTCTCGCTAGCGTAACAAATGGCAACAAGCTGCCTATCCACTTTTTCTCCTAAGATGGTCCGAACATAATTAAGGCATTGCGCATGTCGTAGGAACAAGGACACTAAGAATTGGAGCTTGGGTCGCTATGTCCTTGAGAATTGTTGAAATCTAGAAATGTGGAAGCGAATCGATAAACAAGAAAGAATAAAATTATTGAACACTTGGGATTTACGTGGAACCCTACTCTGTGAGGGAGTGGGATGAAAACACAAGAGAGGGCATCAAAGGGACAGATCTTCTATTAGAATTTCTCAATTAGTACAAGGGGTTTAGGGCTCGTTATATAGCCCCACAGACAGACCGGAATCTTACCGCTCATCCATGTGGAACTAAACATAATTGGGTAATTGGATCTTGGAGAGATCCAATTGCCTTCTATTACATACTCCAACACTACCCCTCAAACAAGAGCTCAGAAAGCTGCAGCTTGCAACAAAATAAAATATACAACACATCTTCACTCGATTCATCTGAGAGAGACAGGGATAGAGACATCCCACTCGAATGAGGATAGAGACACCCTGTTTGAAGAACCGTTGTCGGTAGAAGACCTCGCTCGAGGACGGGTCTGTGACTTTCAGGTCACTGGGAAAGAGCCTCAGCCGTGCCTGTAGTAGTCGTTGTGATACCAGGTCATGCATGGAGAAGAGTCATTGTTGAAAAAGAAAGTCCAACGCGGAGTAGTAGTCAATGCTCGGTGAAGACAGTTGATAGGAGTAGTCTAGAGTTTTGGTCTGTCAGTCGGAGTCGGGCAATAGAAGTCATGTAGATACATCTCAAGAAGAAGAAATATGCCCTCTCTCACTCCACCTTTCTCCCATACTTGATAGAATAAGAACATAGATGATCCAATTGGGAGAATCAAAATGAAACATGTATTTTCATGTGCTTCCCTTTTTTTGCACAAATCAACTTTTTTGTAGCCATCTCTTTTTTTAAGGCTATTTTCTCTTCTTTTTTCAAATGCCTTCTTTTTTCCGACCCCACCTTTTTATTCATGGGCCTTCATTTTTTTTCTCAGCACATCACTTTCCCTTTTTAATTGCTTTTTAATTGGAGCCCAACATGTGCCCAAAACTTTCAACTTTCCTTTTTTGTATACGAGCAGCCCAATGGGTCCAACAAAAGAGGGAATATAGCAATGAACATGTCAAGGTCAAACCATAACCATCAAATAGGGTTCTCCCATGGGAGAAGTGCCCATTGAAGAGGATCCTACATCTACCGCCTAAGGTTCCACGAGGAGGCAGTAACAAGAGGAGATGACAGATTTGGGCACAGCGACATAATCATGCGCACCTGTCACCTAGGGTTTCGCAATGTGCCAAGGTTTCACGAGATGTACTCGCCATCACATAAGGTTTCATCGCCTGGAGGTCACTTTCAACACTCCCTCCTGAGAATGTGATCCAAACTTGTGCCATCGTCGTGGAGCTCTGGAATGAGAGGGATCTCCACCTCCACCTGGAATGAGAAGGAGCTCTCGAACCTGGGCGTCAGCTCCCATCTAGAATAGTTGCAGATCCCTTCCGCCATTTTTTTCGTTCTTACGAAGATGGAGTCAGCGTCCAATTACTGGTTGCTAGGTGCGTGGAGGAGCACTATTGGGGGTTGCTCGCGCAAGGATGTGAGCGTATTGGGGATCTTTTTTAATGATAGAGTACAGTATTGCTTCGTGAAGGGGTAGCGTCGCAGAGCCTGGAGCCACTGTGGTAGCATGGAGGTGCATCCTAGATGACATGCTGCTAAAAGGTCAGGATCTAGGGTTTCATGAACAAACACTACTCGATGTTGACCATCTTCGTTGTTCCTATTGGCATGCACGAATCTTCGAGATTCGTTGATAAACAATAAACTTTGCAATAGGAAGTTCCATAACAAAATAAAACTGATAACCGAAACATATCTAGAGATCGGACAAAAAATCCAAGAACGACACGCTCTAATACCACGTTGAAATCTAGAAATACGGAAGTGAATCGATAAACAAGAAAAGAATAAAAACATTGAACACTCGGGATTTGCGTGGAACCCTACTCCATAAGGGAGGGGGATGAAACCACGGGAGAATGCCTCAAAGGGCCATATCTTCTATTAGAATTTTTATCAAAAAAAGGGGAAACATGGTGCGATGTCTCCCCAATAATATTATATATTAGGGAAAAATTACACGAAAACATAAAAAAGCCAGGATATAGGGAGAGTCATAGGATATAAACTACATTTTCATAGTAAAAACGTTGATGTGAGAAAAGTAACCCATTTCGAGCTACCTTAAAGCCCACAATAGCTCTAAAGGTCTTATGATCTCTTCTCTTGCTCGTTGCTTTCCCCGATACAACGAATCCCAAAAGTTTTGATGAGATTATCGTATTTGTTAGGATCTCTTAATGAGTACAGAAGGTGTGGGACTCCTTATATAGACCCACAAACAGACCAAAGTCCCACCACTCATCCATGTAGGACTAAACATAAGTGAATAAATAGATCTTGGAGAGATCCTTTGTACCTTCTATTACATACTCCAACAAGAATGAAGTGAGCTTATGAACCCTCATTATCAAATATTAAAGTGTGGTCTTTCATCAAAAGTTCATCAAATTTTAAAGTGTGGTTTCATCAAATATTATGACGGAGAAATTGATAAGCAAATTATTGAACATGACTAGAGTTAAGGTAACATGAAAATCAATATAAAATGCTCGAGCAAATTATTAATTTCATTCCCTAATTTAATTGTGTAGTCTACGGGGTTAAAGTATTCCTTCATCATCTTGATTCGTAAATTAGACGACAGATCATATTTCCATTGAATTAATGCCAGAAACAAATACGATAATCACATCAAAGTTTTTACTGAATATAATGATCATTTTATAACCAACTAAATTATCACCCAAACTCCATATAAACTGTGATCTAGAAAATTTAGACTAATCAGCCAACTCGAATTGAGGTGTCTTGGCATGGATCACACATTGGTGAGGGGTCGGTTCGGGGTTACGACGTCTTGTAATTGTGGAGAGTAGATCTACAATCTCACATATTTTCTATTTTGAGAGAAGAGGTCATTGCTCCTACTCGTCCACCCTTCCATCCACCCATCATGGGTTTTTCACCTTATTCATTAATTGGTGTTTGGAGATCCAAGAATCACGCAACTAGCGACTACTCCATCACTCGCTTTGCTTGCGAAGCTGTCTCTATACTCTCGTTGGGATGGGTCAGTCGTTGCCTTCTCAATGATAAGATCTCACAAATAGGATGTGTGAATTATAATGGGATGGAATGATTTGAATTTTATTGAAGGGGTAGGGTTTCTTGTATAGCTTAAAACGCTCAAAGCCAAAAGATGGAAAGCATGAAGTAGTCTCCTGCAACCAAAAGATGGAATGACATTATGTTACTTCAGAAAAGCTTTGATGAAAATATATGCAAGCTGGAGCTCCGTAGAAATACGTTGGGCGATGACTTTCTCTTCTCCTTCAGCATCTCGAATGAAATGGAAATCAACTTCAATATGCTCGGTGCACTCGTAAAAAACTGGATTTCTAGAAATAAGTGGATGACTTGTTACAATAGAGGGAAACTAGAATTCTGGGAGGCAACCCAAGCTCCCATAGAAAAGACATAAGACAACCAATCTCATGGGTGGCTTGAGCCATGGCCTTATATTCAACTTTTGCACTAGATCTAGATACATCTGAATTCTTCTCGCACCATATGACTAGGTTTCCACCAACAAACATAGCAAAATCAGTGGTGGAGCGTCCGTACTCGAGGGAACTAGTGTAATCTGCATCAGCATAGGATGTAATGTCCGTGTGATCATTAGTGGCATAGAAAAGTCCATTTCCCAATGATTTCATATATCAAAGAATAAGAACATCGTGACAATGATTGCACAGTGTCTTCTCCATATATCGACCAAATCTGCTTGTAGTATAAGGTTATCAGGTTTAGTAACCGTAAGATATAAAAGTTTGCCCACAAGGCTTTGTACAACATAGTGTCCTTAAACAAGGAATCTATTGAGGCAGCATAGCTCTAGGAATGTCAAGACAATACTTTCCATGGGAGAGGTATACGCCTCCATAAGCATGAGTGACCTAACCCTAAGGAAGTACCTCAATGGCCAAGGTTCTTAGTGATAAAGACCTTCTGAAGAAAGGCCTTAGTCTCAAGAAATGCATTGTCATCACCAGTAATAACTACACCATCAACACAGCACCAAGGATAACGGTACCAAAATCATGTTATCAAACAAACACTAAGTAATCAGATGTAGTCTTGTAAAAGCCAAAAGAGCTAATCTCTAAGGTGAGACTGCCAAATCAGGCTCGTAAACTTTGCTTCAGTCAATAAATGGCCCTTACGACCAATGGTTATGCCATTAAGAACCCTTCCTCAAGATTACAACAGAGGAAGGTATTCTTGACATCTAACTGAAAAAATTGGTTAACTTTTTTTAGCAGCAATAGAGATAATCGTATGATTAGATCCAATCCTGGTGTCTGAGTGTCTGAAAAGAAAGAGTTGGAGTAATCCACACAATATATTTGGGTGAAGCCTTTTTCCAACAACCTAGCTTTCAGACTTTCAGTATGTCCGTTGACCCATCTGATGCATCTTTGACCATAAAGACTCATCTGCAGACAATAGGTTTAACATCTATTAGACATGTCAAAATGTTCCATGTGCCCATGGTAACAAGAGCATCATTTTCTTCATCCATGGTTTGTTTCCAACTATGATCCCCAATAGTCATATGATAATCGCATGGAAGAGGCACTTCCATAAGAGCATCTATAAAAATCATGGCGTACTCGAATAAACAATCAATGGAAGAAAATGGGACATGAGGTGTAAAGGGCACTGCCTTTAAGACTTCCTTACAACAATAGGAAGTTCTGAAGGACCATCCAAATAATGAAGTGGGAAGAGCAACTGAAGGAAGCTCATCATCTTGCATGGTAAGAACATGTAAAATAACTAACTAAAACATGATAAACTATGACCATATTTGGTATTGTATGATAGACTTGGAGTGATGGCAGAAACTCCAAAGAGATGTCAGTAACAAGTATAGAAAAAACTAATCTGGTCAAAGAACGCAAAAACCACAAAAACATATTACCGATGCCCAATTGAGTCATAGCATGTGTACCATTTCTAGGTTCTAGAATACCTGCTGAAGAAATAATTTGCTATAAAGCTTGAGATAATAGCCAATCTAGCAGTAAGTACATAGTCGGAAGGAAGCGCGTGAGAGCTCTGCGGTAGTTGCATGGGCTGAGATTAGTCTGTGTCGGAGAGTTTAATAGTCTGACCAGACTGTCCATTATCGATTATCATCTCTAACATATTCATCATAATCAGTAGGGGTCAGATTGGCCTGAGTAAATATTCTAAACTTCACCCAACACATATCCGATGAATGATTAGACATGTTGCATTGAATGTAGAGAGAAAAGCAACGGTCGTGGCCACAACTACAACCAATGTCACAACCTCAACCTCCACAAGAACCAGTACGACCACCACGTCCGGATGCCACAAGAAAATCAATGTTCTCAGCAGCTTAAACATGGCTAAATTACGTAAGAGAAGACTCGAGTTGTTGCAGACGTCCAAATATCACCTTGACCAACAAAACCGAATCAGAGGTAACAAATTGATCCTTCATTGTTTAATAGTGAGAATGCGATTCATAAAGAAACATGTATACATGCCACTCAGATCACTCTACAACCTACTTGGCACAGCAAGCGAACTAAAAGATGGCCAATTCCTCATACATGCCAATGATTTGCTTATAGTATCTAATAAGAGAAGGATCTCCCTGAGAGATGGAACAAATCCGTATATAGATGTTGGAGACACAAGATTTGGTCGTCTATTGAGAGTTCTTGTATCATTACGAAATATTTTTATTCTCTTTTGATTTATTTTATGTTGATCTATTCATATTTGACCTTTATACTAATAAATATAGAGGAGAATGAAAAGCATATGTCATACTCCAAACTCATATGCCCGATATAGTTGGGATGTATCGAGATGAAAAAAATACTTTATAGTGCACAATATAACCAATGGATAACACATTTAATTAAGGAACATCGAAAAATTATAATTATATATATATATATATTCATTTACAAGTTTTTTAGACTAGAAGGAGGGGCAACACACAAACGTGCATGCCCATGTATATTAATAAAAAAGAGAAATATCACGATTACCTTACATGAGCCATGACTCGAGGGGAGTGTTGGTGTGTGAGATTACATTCTCAAAGTAGAAAATATCTGAAGAAAAATGGCACCACTAGGGAAAGCCAAATCACCCAAATTGCCACAATATCACCATCCCCAGCATAATATCTCCTTGAACTGAAAGAGAAAAAACCAAATATCGCATATATGAAATGCAAATTCAGTGGCAAGGACGTAAGAGACATTACAGAAATAAAGCTTGGAACAAATTGCATTCCAAAAAGGAATGCTTTTAAATACTTAGGTTAGCTCTTTCAAGGAGACAGAGGAACTGATAAAGACGTCACTTATTGAATTAATTCATAGTGTTCCAAGTGCAGAGGAGTTTCAAGTGTTCTATGTGATATACAATGATACCTTTAAAAATATAAGATTTACTATTATAGAACTACAATAAGACCATATTGCTTTGTAGCAACGTATTGTAGGGTGAACGATAGATGTGCAGAAAATGTATGTATCTAAGATTAAGATGTTGAAATTGGTCAGATTTGCTTTTCTCTATGGGTTCCAGTTGGCCTTTCCCAGCAATCATGGCTGTTGTGTGCACCCTCAAAACTTTTGGAGGGGGTGTGCTCTGTTCTCCCTTGTGTGTCATATCTCCTTTTCTTTGAGGCATGTGTCGGGGGATGATGGAGCCTACTACTTCTAGTTGGACGACTAGGCTAACCGTGGGCCTTATGTTTGGTATTTACTCAGTAGTTTGTTGTGGTAGTGTATCAGAAGATGTTGGTGGACAAGGCTTGAGATGTAAAGTTGCCCCCCCCCCCCTCTCAAGTTTTCGAGACAATGCGCGGTGGAGTTCTTGGTATTGATTGTTGAATCCATTTCTCAACTAATGGGCTCATCAATTGGGTGGATCATTGGATGTGGGGGAAGCCTACTTAACTATGAAAAAGTCTTACAAGGTACTCTATGCTTCAGTGATTTTTGAGCATGAGTCATGATTGCTATGTCAACTTTAGGAGCTGGAGGGTTATCAATCGGGTCAAGGAATTCATGTGGTTGGCTGGAAAAGATCAGGTGATGATGAGTACTCGGAGAGACAGGATGCTCCAAGGGGTTGATGACTCCTGCCATCATTGTGATGGGGGGCCTGGGGACTCAAAGGACTTGGACAGTTTGTTCTTCTCCTGCATGTATTAAGGGCATCTAGATGGAAGTCGATCTAGATAACATCATAACATGGTTGTTGAGAGTGCTCACAACATCTGAGATTCTGTTGGGTCGTTTGGGGTGACACATGGGGTGTGTAAAGGTCTAGGTGGCTATTAATCTATGGGCAACATGGTTTGCAAAGATTGGCATAATTTTCTGAGAAAGGTTATGCGTAAAGAATGTTATGGAACATGCCAAACATAACTTGTGAATATAAAGTTTTTAAGTGCCCATCTTTATGGCATCGCATTCCGTTTTCCTTTCAGAAAAATGCTTAAGTAAATGTGTGGCCGCACAAATAAGGTGTGGGATCCCTGGTAATGGGGTACATGACCCTACTTAATGTGGGAAAAGGCTTTGTTGTTGATGATGATGATGATGACGATCCCCGGTAATGGGGCCTGAACTTATTCTTAAAAACCTTTCTTACCCGGTGTCCAAAAAATTTGAATAAACACTCCTTGCATAGTGCTTGCCGAGACCTTTCCAACAAGTCCAAGAACGTTAAAATCGAAATTCAAGAGCCCGAGTTATGGCCGTTTTAGTGAGACTGGGTATAGGTCCATTTCGGATCCGAAACAAAATTCAAATCCGGGTTGGATTCCATAAAAGCAAACTCATATTTCCCAAAGTCCTAACCCAAGAGCAGCAGCCCCCCCTCCCCTCTCCCCCTCGCCGGAACTTGCCAGAGTGCGTCGGATCGGCGACCCGAAGCCATCACCGCGTAGAGAAGATCGAGATCATCCTCGTGTGCGGGTTCACATCGCCAAAGAAGCATCGAGCGAGCTGTCTTCATGAACAGAGAAACCAAGATCGTGATTTTTTGGTACCCTGTCCCCTTCCCTCCTTGTTGCTAGTTTCCACACGTTTTCTTTCCCATATATGTGAACATCCCCAATGCCATAGGGAATTTTGTTGTATGATATGTAGGCGTTTGTTTATGTTGAACTGTGCATAGCATATTTTTGGTATACCACTGTCCATATCATTAAAATTTAAATAGAAAACAATCGTATGCACAAACATGACATGCTCGGTTACCATTGGATATCAGTGTTGTTTTTTTATTGAAATTAGGGTGAGCTCCCAAGTCGGGAGTGGATATCGGTGTTGTTAACAGCTGAAAGGAGGTCCGATAAGTGTTTGCGCTAATTGTTCTCGCTAACAGCTGTCCCCCTAATGGTTGCCGGAACTTGATTGTTTCAAAATAAATAGCAGAATCTGTTATGTCATAACTGAGATGATTTACTCCTTTAGAAGTAGTACATTACATTTAAATATCTGAAATAGTGCCATTTTTATAGCAATAATTACGTCTTCGAACAGTGGAGATGCAATGGATACTAGAATTTACCATCCTGAGTTTAAAGAAAGCCTTTGATTCAACCCAGTAATTTGAATTATTTCAGGTTTTATCCTCTGAAGTTTCAGGACTACTGAGTGGTGTAGTAGTCTATGCAGTAAATGGATCTTCTAGGGTTGTGGTGTTCATGGTTTGATAAAGAGGATAATATGGATGAATTTACCTTTCATACTGCATACATCAATCGTGCCTTCCAAAAAAATGGTTGTAGATAAAGTGTGATGGGGTCATTACCTCATCTTGATGTCGTCAACCTACCTCTCCATTTTGGCGCGGTGGATAGTGGCTGAGATTATTCTGATATTTATGGAGGTCATAGTTACTTCCTTTCAAAGTTGAAGGGATAAATGAGTCCATCCCAATAAGTGGTATATATGGCATGAACATCGCATAACTTTATAGATACCAACACGCAGATAAAATATAATGTTCATAGGTAACAGGATCGAAACTTCTTTTTGAGAATTTTATAGTTATCAGCCCATTTCAGCCCTTGTTGTACAAGTAATGGAAGAAAATCCGTCAAGAATATTCTGTTTCCTATAATACAGGGGTAACTTTGCTATTGGGAAATATTAACCAGCCATAATATGTATTCCAAGGATAGAGCATATGCATTAAGAACTACTGATTAAACGAGTACACTATGTATCTTTCCATGTTTCATTGTTAACTAACCGATTCAACTAATTGATAATGGAAGGATTGACTTTGATCTATATTAGAATCGCCATAATAGAGATGAATTTCGACAGTTTTCAGGTAATGTGGACTTTGATGATCTAACTATAATGGATGGAAGGCCATCCATGGGTGAATTTTCATAGTGTTCGGGTAGATGGATTAGGCGCTTCAAGGGATTGAGCATACACCCTTGTGGCCCACGGCAGAAACTTTGATGCCACGAATCCAACAATTGCGTTGGTTGGGGGACATGTTGGTTGATACATCGAGGAGTTACCACGCGGTGTTCAGCCTCAGCACTTGTGTGCCTTTAATGCAATGCTTTGAATCGGGCCAAGTAGTCATGGTTGATAGCCTATTCTTTCTCTTGTTCCCTTAGAGTTAACACTCATGTACTGGTTGGTGTAGGCCACATTGGTTAGTATTCTGAGTGAGAGCACTAAGAGAGGAGTTTCGGAAAATGTGGTTTAATGAAGTTGGGAATGAAATATAAGTCTCATGTGCATGAGGATTAGGATGGTCGTGGTGATTTCGACTATAGTATAAATGATCTTAATAATCGGCTCCCTGACTCGTTCCCTATGCTACCGTAAACTCTTAAACGTGAGTAGTAAACTTGGTGGTTCACGATGATTTCATGGGTTGGAATTTGATTGGGAATCGGAGCTACATTTCGATAAATGAAGCTAAGTGAAAGTGTTAGGAACTTAGTTACGATGCATTGTACTCCACTTCATGCATGCGGAGACACCCCAACTCTAAGGCACTCTTATTGCCTTAGAGTCATAGTGTGAGGTCCTACATAAACCAAGACCAAGGACTATCCATGAAGCTAGGGTTATTCATATCTAATGAAAATGACTAGAGTGGTATTTCTTTGTGAGGATGTTTTATCGAGTCGTTTCTTTTGTACACTTCTTTAGTACCTTACTTGTTGTAATTTTATACCGTACTGGGCAACTTTGCTCATAATGTACCTATATGTTGGATCCATAGGTTCTCAGAAGCAACCGCATCACTGAGCGGTTTGGAACTACTTCTTTTGTGCAGCTACACGGTATACTTGCGGTACAGTGCTTGTAGCTACTTTTTACTTGTGACTTTTACTGTTCTTACTTGTAGCATTTTGAGATACATGAGACGTACAATGTATGCACAGACCCTCTTTTTGATGCGTACATGTAATATTGTGTGGACATGGATTGTAATTAACAAATGATGAACATGTTACGAATGGAAAGGGAAGAAAATTTTAAATTCCAGCATTTATGCGAATTTCTCCTGCTTATATTTATATCATGTGTTCTATAGTGGAAATGTATATGTGTGGAATCAGTTTGCGGAGTAACTGAATCTTAGGGGGTGGTCGCCACACAAAAGCATGATGTCCAGCAAGAATATGATACAAAATATTGGTGTGGCTCCAATAGAGGACAAAATAAGGGGAACTCGTTCGAGGTAACATGGAAATGAGTAAAGACCACCTAGTGCTCAGGTATCAAGTTACAAAAAGTTCATAGAAGAACCTTTCAAGAGGGTATGAAGAAAACTAAAGCAACATCAGAATGAAACTATGATATGATTTTTATAGATCTAAGCGCAAGCATGTTGTAAATTATATATTATGGAAACAAAGAATCAATTCCATATACTCTTATCTTTATTTTGCCGAATTGATTACACTTTCCATCCAAAGCATACCCCATCGTTCAAGCTTCCTATCTAGGACCCAGGCCCAAACTATTATTAATGAAAACTGACCAAAACAACCTTTTGGGTTCATGTCCAAATGAAACCAATGCCAACTACCTAAAATGCTTAAGCTCGTGATTGTCAGGCAGTAATCCCACCACTTATAACTCACGTCACACTTTGTGAGTATTAGATGTCAAAATATATTTGAGGTATTGCAAGCTCTCTCTCTTATATTTACAAAGTACTCATTGTGATATGACTCATAATTTGTTTCCAGTAATAGTGATGGGTAGATGTTGTGGGTATCTTTTCCTCCTATTTCTTTGTAGTGGTGGCTACGCCTTTTGATGCCCCTTATCACAGGTAAAGGGAACTTGCTCTGATACAATTTCTGACATTTCTAGCCTAAATCCATATTGTTATCAGGGAAAACTAGCCTTAACAACTTAATTATCTCGAGCTCATTTAGACCCATTAACTACCACCAAAAGGCTTTAGCTTGTGTTGTCACGTAGTAACCCCTTCTCTTATAATCCACTCTCACATTTTGTAACTATTAGATGTGTAGCTATAACATGGCCAATACTATAAAAGTGGTGAAACTTCCGTTCTATAGACATGAATACTCAAAGTATTATAGTTTCAACTAAAACAACATTTATATTTACAGTTACATAATTCGACAAGAAAATCCAGAATTGTGTTGATCATTTTTATTAGAACTAGACAATCAAGACCACAAGAAAATCCAGGATTGTGTTGATCATTTTTATTAGAACTAGACAATGAGTAGTTTTTTTAAGCCAAAAGAGGGGGAAACACTCTTAGGTGTTCACCCCAAAACTATATTAAAAAACATCAAAAAGAGTACAAAAAGAAAAGCAAGAAGAGGCGCCCAAGACAAGCCAGGAGCGAAGCACGCCCAAGTCACGAGTACAGTCGTTCTCAACGTAGAACCTTTGACCAGTAAACAACTGCTCATTTCTAGACAACCAAATAGACCAGACTAGCATCAGAGGCCGTAGCAGCTCAGGCCTCGGTCAACCCCTGGCAACGCCCAGGGTCCTGCAGAAGTCCACGACACTCGTCGTGCCAACCCAACTCAAGCTCGGATCCGCCCAAAGAGGAAACACACCCGGACACTCGAAGAAGAGATGCTCCAGCGTCTCCACCCCCTCCTCGCACAGCAGACACCTGTTTGACACCACCCCGACCAACCTAACATAACAGTCGCGGGTCAGGAGCCTCTTCCTCCTGAATAGCCAAAAGAAGAAAGCAACCTTCGCCGGAAGAGACCCAGTCCCCAGAAGAAAGAGCAGTCAGCCGCCAGCTCGCCGAAAGAGGGGGGTCTGCAAATCGTCGAGTACGCCTTTCCAACCGAGAAAGAGCCCCCCCGCCAAACCCAGCGGTCCCGCCCCAGGGAGGGCCCCGAGGCGTCCCGAAGTGTGTCCAGTAACGGCAAGAACTCCTCTATTCGTTGGTCAGAGAATCCCGAATGGAAAGTCGGCATCCAGTTGCCGTCCACCTAGCAGGACGCAACCCTAACCCCCTTGTCGGTCGCCAAAGCAAAGAGACAAGGGAAGCGCGAAGCGCTCCTCCGTCCGTCCAGTCATCAGTCCAGAAAGCAAACCGCAGCCCATCACCCAAAACCGGCCTGAATAGCGTCTGGAAGTTCTGGGAGAGCGAGAGGACGGCCCGCCAGAAGGGAGAGGGTCTCCGCCCGCGTGCCCCAATCGCCACCGCCGCACCAGGAGCCGTAGCCTCGACTTCGTAGATATTCCTAAGGAGAGTGCAACAAAGGTCTTCACCCGCTCCCCAGACTCTGGCCACCTACTTCAACAAAAGCGCCTCGTTCAGTTCGCCCAGCCGGTAGATCCCAAGGCCGCCCTCCTTCTTCCGCAGAGTAACCTCCTCCCAGCTCACCAGGTGTATCCCTGCATCCTGCCCGTTTTTCCCCCAAAGGAACTGCCTCATCAAGCCATCCAACCTTCTCCTGATCCCAGTCGGCATGAGCTGCGTGGAGGAGAAGTACACCGGCATGGCGGATAACACCGCCCTCAAGAGCACCAGACGCCCCCCCGGACAGGATCGCCGCCTTCGACCCCGCAAGCCTGCTCTCCAGCTTCTCAACCAGCGGCAGCCAGTCCACCAACTTGGACTTCCAAGTGCTCAGCGACAGGCCCAGGTACTGAACGGGGAAGCCAGTCCGCTCGATACCAAACGCAGAGTCACAAAGACCCACCAGCTCCTCCGACATGCTGAACGGGACCAACTTGGACTTGCTGCAATTCTGAATGAGCCCGGACAACTCGCTGAAGAGCTCTAAAGTAGCCGCCATACCCCTGACCTCGTCAAGACCCCCTTCAATGAAAAAGATGGGGTCGTCCGCGTATTGGAGAAGCGGGATCCGCATGTCATCCTTCGAGTAACCCCTCGTCAGCCCCGCCTCCTGCACCCTGCCAACCATACATGCCAGGACGTCCATTGCGATGATGAAGAGCAGGGGGCAAGAGGGCAACCCTGCCTCACCCCCCTCTGAGGCTGAAAGTAACCCCCCTCAGGTCGGTTGTTCACCATCACCGTCATGGAAGCCATGGTGACACATCGCTTCATCCATGTGATCCAGAGCTCGGAAAAACCTCTCCTGTGCAGAGTCGCCCAAAGGAAGCGACAATCACGTAGTTGTACCAAACAAAAGTTAAATATGTATGATTAGAACACTAACTGTAAGGCATCTCCCCTTATACGAGTATTAGTTCGTAAACAAGTAATAATGTAAGATATCAAGGCTGATCATTGGTACGAAATCGATACTACAACAACTACAACAAAGCCTTCTCCCACATTAAGTAGGGTTAGCTACATGGAGTATTTGCCTACTTCGGATCGTTCCTGGATTTATATCCAGCTAATTAAGATCGCTTCGGATAGTCTCTTTCCAACACTTCTGGAGTCTTCCTCGCTCTCACTTAGTCGACTCAGCATCCCAAATCTCGCATCTTCCAACCGGTGCATCACCAAACCTCCTTCACAAATGGACACACCACTCTAACCGGTTCTCTCTCATTTTAACCTCAATCGAAATTACACCAATTTTCCTTCTAATGACATTGTTCCTAATCCACATTTCGTGTATAACCATACATCCACTGTAGCATTTCTCCTGTTTATGTCATTCTCTGCATCTGTATGCGGTTTACAAGCCAACATTCGGATTCATAGAGCATAGTAGGTCTTGTGGATGCTTTGTAATACCTTATCTTGATTTTCAAAGGTATTTTCTTATCGCATAGAACAGTAGAGGATCCTCTCTGCTTTAGCAAACCTGCATTTATTCTATGAGTAACATCTCCGTCAATTCCACCTTCATTTTGCAAAATAGATTCAAGTACTAGATCGAATATGATATCAAATATGTTGACTTACTCGATGTCCTTGCACAAATTACTATTTATCGTGTATATCTCTTGTCAATTCAACATTAAGCATATTTATTTAAGTCACCTTAACATGACTTTTCTTGTTATATTATCATAATTCTTCTTGACACGTTATTATATGAAGGTCGTTCTCTTTTTCCTATAAATATCCATCCATCAGGCGTCTCATAAGGTCTATGGTCACAACTATAAACCTACAAGGCGTGAAAGCAGATTGATTCTTTAAAATTGTTAACACTTGCCTCAATCACCGTATATTTGTTCTGTCCCACAACTTCATTGTACCACTCGTCCATTTTATATCATGTGGTTTAAAGTTTATATGGAATTGTATATTTCATTTGCTTTTGCATAAGGTATCTGGTACTAAAATTGTTTGCCATTTCTTGGCTTCGTCGATATAATTTATAACTTTGCAAGTCAAGTGATAGCTTAATCCACCAACATCTTCCAAATTATGTAGGAATGTCACCCGATCCCACTGCCATCCAATTTCATCATTTTTAAAGCCTCGTCAACTTCTATTTTGAATTCACAAATAATAAGCATCCACTAGTCTGCAAGCTTCCCAATGTTGATCTCGGCAACACCATTCTCATAAAAAAAACTTGCAAAGGTGGTCCCATAACATAGACTTCGGTATGAGCTATTCGAAAACGAAATGCGTATTACACCATATTCAGACAAACAAATCCTTTTAAATTACAAGAAAGTCAGATCCGCAGATTAATTTAATTTACGGCAACCCCGATCGGGGTTTCGACTAAACAGAAGCTATAACAATGGAAACCATGAGTAGTAGTCGGTTTGTTAGCAACTCATTGGAGAAAATAGGACTGAAGACGCAGTAGTTGGAAAAAACGTGTAACGACGAAAATATCAATGATGCTCGCCTGATCATCGAATTCTTCTTCTACCCCAATTCGCTTACTGAGCCTTCATCAGTATTATCGTTAACGTATATCAGCCCCTGCGCATAAGAGCATATCACCGTGATCCATTGGCTTTGTGCCTCCAATGCAGCACCGATCTCCTGCACCAAAAAAATTTAGATGAAAGGCGATTAAGTAGAACAGATCACGTCGTTTCTCGATTTGATATAGAGCGAATGAAGGCTAATCTACTGTTTGATACGATTCAGTGGTCGTATAATTCCATGAATCTCGAGATCGGATCTCTCGGAAGAAACTCTAGATCTTGAAGATAGAAACAACGGATTATGGATGAAGAGCGTTGAGAATGAGGGCTTACGCTCGGGAGAAGGCAACAGATATTAGGGCTGGTCGAAAAGGTGAGAATTGAATGCGAGGGAGCTTTGTTCTCTCAAAACCAATGTTTGAAAAACAAAAACTACTGTTAGAACTGGTATTTTGTCGGACTTTTTTTTTCTAAATAATTACTAATTTAATAATAATTAAATAAATAGTCATAACAATTTAAATTTTAAAATTTTAGCTACCTATCGCACTTGAGGTGTCGAATTGGGGAGAAAGCCGGCACCTCAAGTGCCGATTTAGTAGGAAAAATTTCACTATGCCCAACTATTTTGCATTCATATCCAACCCAAAAAGTTATTTTACAAATAGTTCTCTCTTCTATACTATCAAATAGAGTCATATTTTTTCATAGTTGTTAATTAATCCATGACTTCCACAATCATAAAAGAAATTTTTATAATTATTAATTTTACGATTACGATAAAGTAAATTAATGCTTTGAATAAAATAAATTATTCCCTTGATATATATTTATTCTGGTGCATACGGATAATGATAGGAAATAAACTTCAATTTATTTGCAATATGAAAAATTATGGATATAGTTTTATTTTTTTAAATAAGGATACAAACACAAATATACCACTTTTTGTGTGGATATGGATTTTAATTTATATACATTTTAAAGATATATTATTATATGTGTAGACATTATTTCGAAAAAATGAAAACGATGTTTGTATTTATATCTGTATTCAAACATTATAATTGAACCAGCGTATAATTGTTTATGTATCTGTCAAAATCGACTTATGTATTAGTATCCACAAATTAGAGTTATGCATCCATTTCTGCATAAAAGTAAATGTGATAGTGAATATATGTGGATTATCCAGTTGCATCATTATGATAGGGGTTAACATGTATAGACAAAACTAAAACTAAAACCTACATTTCTATCCATGTATTTTCAAGCTTTTTTTCTTGTATCCACTTGTGTGATGCTTCTATTTTCAAGCTTTTTTCTTGTATCCACTTGTGTGATGCTTCTAGGTTTTTCAAACATTGGATTCAAGTTTTTTTATGCTTCTCATAATAGGATTAAGATCTGACCTTCCAAGTCCGCTCCTTCGTTTAAACAGCAAATAGCCACACCAAACAAGTCAATGGAACAAACAAGTGGTCCAGTCTAAGCCAAACACCTAATCGATTTTCAGAAATCCAATAGATTCTGATCGTACAAAAAAAGAAATCAGCCAAAATCCCCAAACGAGCTCACCTCACCAGCTTGTGCATGTCGTGGAGGAGGGAGATGAATCAGAAGTTTGTTTGTGGGCAACTTTTTCGGGGAAGGCGGCGCGCCGACATCTCCTTCTTGGTGGCGGTGGTGACCTTCTATTGGTAAGTGGCTTTGACTATGAGCCGATGAGGTCAGTTTGTTAGTGGGAGGCTTTGAGGCAGTGAGCGACGTCTCCTTGTTGTTGTCGTCGAGCAGCAGAACTTGGTAATGGGGGCGTATTGTCTCAACTCTCGAGAGACCTTTGGGTTTCCAAAAAAATCAGGAGAAATTGGCTTTTTAGGTCTGGTCCAGTTCGACCAAGCCGATCCGATTCAACCGGTTTTCATGCGGTTCAAATTTTTTTACTCCGTATTTACGAACCAGCGGGCCAGAATTTCATCGGTTCCCAGTTGGGTCGGTTGAACTGACCAGTTCGATCTGGTTTTTAAAACATTGCTCAAAAATATGTAACAACATCATATCTAGATGGTATTTTTACACACAACACTCTACTTTAAGATCGGCTCGACGAGTTCTTGTCAAAACTCAAATTCCACTAAGAAAACTCCTTCGTCAACGCCACGATATCATCGTGACCAATGTCTCCGAAAATCACGGAAGAAAAAAAAGTTTGAGATTCATCTACACTCAAGATTGATCACATTCAACTTCAAACCACATTCCTCACTTAGACATCATTGAAATAATATTTCAAATCCATCCACTGACAAAGTGGAAAAGGTGGAAGAATTCGTGGCACGTCCATCTCCACCCTAACATAATTGGCTCCACAAGTCACTATACGAAAATACCACAAGCACACCACCTCCTAACGACCTCTCTCTAATTGATTCCTATCCATCATAATGATGTGAATAAGGCTACAACGATGCTTGTTGCTAGCCATTTCACGAAATAATTTTGTATTCGTCTCATCCTCTTTGATCCACTTATTTATGGGGTTTTGCTTCCATTAAACTGTCGACTTCTTGACCTCTTGAATAATTTTCTGGAATCCCACATGTTCCTCGAGCTTGGTAGTTCTTAAGATGTGGATATCTTCCTCATTATCCATGCAACACACCCTCATGTGCCATGAGCGCCCAGAACCACGAATCTCATGCAGATCCTTTTTGAAGCAACAAAGCTTCCTCCTCAGCTATTTAGCCTGCTAAACACTCTGATAGTGGTATAACCCTCACAGTAAATAGGTCCCCCCCAATTAGCAACTAAACCCCTACAATTATCCTCCAACAACGAGGACTTCTTGAATTTTCGATCCTCGTGAGTTGCCCAATGACTTTCTCCATACTTCCCTTTTCTTTGTTTCACCTTCTCCAATTCCGCATCTATCGTATTTGAGAGTGCTTGCTTCGTGGCTCGATCACTATTGAGACTTTCTCTTGCAACACATAAAGTAGGGTTCTGACCATGCCAAGGCTCTCTTTATGAATATACTCCTCGCACAACACAAATGATACTTTGCTCCTGGATAATTGTTTGAGAGGCATGAAAAAGTGCAAAAGGTAGTAATTAGTAGAACTCCTCAGCATGAGAATTAATAGAATGAGTCAGAGGTTGTCTCTTTCCAAGTAAAATAAAAAATGACACGAAAAAGGAATGAGGGTGCACCTAGACACTCAAGACCTGAATCAATGGAGTGTGATTAGACCAAGAGCAGAGAGGGAGTCTGACACAGAATTGGGGGAAACTTTCCATAAGGTCCACATGTGGGAATAGCCAAAACAAAGAAGAGTAAAATTGAAGTTACCATCAACAATCAAATAGATCGAAGGAAAAGACCGGATGAATGCATGCAAATACTCCTACAACTATGCCCAAGAAGTTACAACCATTTGACCAAGAACACATGAAACTACCGATGAACCGATTTTTACCTCTCTTAATGATGATATATTGTAGTGTAGGGAGGTAGAAAATGATCTATCAAACATCACAATTTGGTTATGTGGAAAATTTTTACTTGGTATGTACCAAGGTTGACTCATGGAACGGTGATTTTTAATTACGAGGTTTCAAATTAATTTAAGTAATTAAATAATTATAACAATAATCTCTACATCGAAAAGAAAAGAAATAAATAAAATGCAATTAAACATAGAAAGAAATGAAGAACATGATCTATGATCTTTCTATCTGTAATACTCGATAAAATGGTTATTTAATTCCAAAACAATTCACAGATCTTTAGAGATTAGCTTGAGAAATGTTTGTCAAATCAATATCCCATTTTCAAGACAAAAAGATCTAGTAAACACATAGATCAATGAAAGTCCTCAAGATATTCTAGTTTGATTTCTCTCTGATTTGACCCTCAAATAATGATCAATAAAATCAAGGAAGTGGATCTAATAATTCATCCTTGAATAAACATCCATAATACATCTATTATTCCTCAATAGACCAACAGATATATATATCAAATAGAGTCCACACAAGATCAAATAGATTCTTTAACATTATTGAATACAAATCCAGGTCTGATATGTTCAAATATATAAAATGAAAGAACATTAAATGAGCTTCAAAATGACATATTATATGTGAAAATTGGAGTTTAAATGGAAAAGATATGATAAAATAGAGTTTCAGAGCTGATATGCAATAAAAATAAACTATTTGTCTCAAAAGGGACCCTAGAAGGATGTATCTACAATAATTAAAACATGCTAGGGATCCCCTACAATTTAGCCCTGATGGGATTGTTTCTGTAAATATATGGAGTTCAAAGGGCACACTTGTAAATTTTCCCAAGTCACATGCGTGAAGCATGTGATTAGGCTTCTATGTGAATCCTAGAAAGTGCAAGGATCTCGGTCACAAAATGTCCACCTCACATGCACACAATACGTTGATGAATCTTTGATTTATCATTACAATATCTTTTTATTATCCTCTGAGCTTGAACAAATCAATAAAAATCATCAATAATTATCTTTAATTAACAATTGACCCTTTCCTAGTAACTAACCTTATTTATAGTATAAAAATAACCTCTTTTTATTTTCTTCATTTTTTTCTTATTAAAAATCCCAAAAATATTAATTATTGTACATATTTATTTTGGATTTAAAAGATATTAAAAATACAAAAAATTAAAAGTATTAAAAAGAGTGCTTTTATACTTGCCAAAATTTTTGCTTTATTTATTTGATCTCTTTTGGAATTTTGTCCAACATGAAACTAGTAGATCTCCACGAGATCTACAACTTTTATGTTTTGACTTTTTCTAATTATATTCCTTTTTATTTCTTTCTGAATTTATCCTTCATTCTTCTTTTCCTGGATAATTCTACTAGGCCATGTGGCACCCCCTGGGCCCCTAATGTGGCCCGCACCCCATCCGCTACCTACTCTCATATTCATCGTCCATCTCATACTGCTTGGCTCCACCCTCTATGCACAATCACACCTTATTCCCCTCCGTAGGATCATATCGTCTGATCTGATCTAGCCCACTCCCTCGCGCCCTCCTCTTTACTGTTGGATCACACGATCCAACGGTCCAGACCTCGTCTCCCTCCTTTGGTTTCTCCCTCCCTCCCATGATCACTCGCCGCCCTTCGTTATTCACCCATTTCCCCTAGCCGTTACCACCACCATCTCCACTCAATAATGCCTCTTCCACAAAGCCATATCATCCTCGCTTCTCGTGTAGTCGTCAATGTCCATGACCCACATTTCCAACCCCTCCAATCGTCTGTTACATGCACCCCTCCACCTATAACAGACGGAGCTCCATCCATAAATAATCCACCGCTGCCCTCACTCCACACTCGTCCATCGTTCACTGGCCTAGGGCTAGGCCCTCTCCCCCCTCTCATGACAGAGGAACATGGGATTGAGGGATGAAGTCCCTCCCTCCCTGCTTAGGTATTGACACATAGCTCCATCCATGTCGTAGCACCTCTCAGTGGCTGTCCGAGGTCCATGCTCTAGCCAAGCATGATGTGCGAAGACCCAAGCTTCTCTGAAGCTCAACCTAGGCCTCCCCGTCTACCATAACTCCTCCTTCGATCAGGTGCCTCCTCCTACTCTTTTCTTCTTGTGTTTCTCCTTTTTATTTAAACGCACATACGCACCTTCACCCTTGATTCACTACACCACGACCTTCACCGCACCTCACTCACTCACGGCAACCGCTCCATTTGCCATCTCCTTCTTTCGCGGCCTCCACCATCCTAAGCATTTTCCTCCGCTGGAGGCGGAATAAAACCCACTTCGGGACCCACATTCTTCGCACCAAAACCCTTCATTTAACTCCGCATGTTTCACCTATAACCCCCATGCTAACCATTTGCAAATCCTCTTCAATAAATGGACTTAGGACAGAACTCCATTCTAGAGCTCCGCCTCCAACACAGCTTCGTCAGTAGCAACTTCCAGCCCACCTCGCGTCTCCTCCGTGCTTTGCCATCATCTCTTGGAGCTTTAGTATCTTCTAGGACCTTATGCATGCACAGACGACGACGACACTCTAGCAGCCCACCGAAGCTCCAAATACGCTTCCATATGATGATAGGGGAGATTAGCCCAGGACATACTTGTGTCATTGGATGGCATCCATCCGGTGGCCATCCAATTTTGTTATGATGCCACGTAGCCTTGCCTAAGCACCTCGAGCTGCCACGTGGCCCGAGTCACCTACAGTGGCTCTATACCATCATCCGAGCCTAGACCTGTGTGCATGTACGTGTGGCTGATTAATTTGCATCCTCGCCCCTGTACATTTTCAAGAATTACAGAAAAGTCCCCCATGGGCACGCGTGCCTCACATGTCGTGCCTGGATAATTTGCAATGGGACCCCTCAGGTTTCTCTTATTACAAAAATGACCCTCTGAAGGACCATTATGCACATTTTATCTCTTTTATTTCTATTTTTATTGCATTTATGCCCCCTTGAATCAATTTATTATAATTTGAGCATCAGAATCCCAAACTGTGTGATTTTAAATTCATTGTGTTGATAATTTTATGCTCTTCATGATGGCATTATTAATTCACTTATTTGACACCTAATGGAGTATTCTAAATTTTAGATATTTAATATGTCAATTTATCTTAATTGAAATGTCATTAATTTAACTGTGAATCATCTTTATGTACCAATTATACTTAAATTGATTCTCTTTATGTATGCTAAATGATTGGATTATTTTAGGAGTATTTTTGCTCTAATCATCTTATTGTATGACGTAGCATGACATCATCATTTTAAGTTGCATAAGAAAAATAAAAACTGTTATTTCACCCCATGAATTGTATTTCATTGTATGCATTTCATTGCATATTGCATCACATCTATTTTTGTATAAAAAATGAAATAAAATAATGCATGATATCCATTCCTCATTATGCATGCATCATTGTCTTACATGGTTATTTTATGCATCATGTTTTGCATCATTTTGTAATGTTTTGTCATTGTGTCTGCATTGGTTGACATAGGTTTAGAATTTAATCACTCAATTTAAACATTAATATATGATTACTCTTTGAGGAGGCTCGTGTCCTTGTGTTCAACCTTGGTATGCTTGCCAATATCATCACATATGCAAACGTGTGGTTTATGTTATACCCAAAATTACCTCATATGCTATGATAATATGACTATATTAAAGAGGTGATTTTATGGTTCATCAGATGGCACCGTTGTTGAGGACACGGCTTATCCTTGTATATTTTTTTGGATTTTAATGTATTATTTTGAGTTATTTATTTACAAAGTTTGGGCCTCCTTGTTGTGAGATGTTTTGCATAGTATTTTCATTCATTAAATCTCTTGATATATTTCTAATGATTTTCTTTTGTGGTATGGCCCGTAGAGATGGAGGACGCTCGATCGACATGGAGGCGTGGAGTTGGGAGCTCATGCTGCAGAGCTGTAGAAGAAAGCTCGAAGGAATTGAGGAATTTAAGTAGCATTATATTCATGCAATTTTGGTATATTATTGTAAAAATTGCATTTCAAATGGTCCTCGTTCGAGGGATCACATGTGTAGCATGGACCTGGACATTTGCATGTGGTGCATGGAGCCTATTTCACCCCAGTCTGGGTGGGGCTCCACTTGAGTGTTTCAACCTAGGGTCAGGCACGCGGCTCTCGGAGCTTCCCTTATTTCATATATTATGTGCTTGTTCGTATGTTAGGACACACCAATAAGAATCGAGGAGATGCACTTCATCTCCCTTGATTCATTGAGACGCACTTAAACATCGAGTAATTTAGCTAAATTTAAATTCAATTCCTCTCACTAATAGTATCATGTTTAGGTGCAGTTTATTCAACTTGCATGCATGTAGTGTGAAATTTAAATATAGTCTTGCATGTGCATGGAGAATGCCAGAGGCACTATAAGTTTCTTTCATGAGCATGCACCATGTTTCTCATATGCATTGGCTTCTCTCGATCTTCCCGTAATTTATCAGTTAGGATATATATATATATATATATATATGGAATTGGAAATGATCGTTAGACGGTGATTGGATAATTGATGATCACGTTAGTACAGTGATAACCAAAATCATAAATTTGGGACTGTTAATACAAGTCGGCAAAAATAAAAATGGAGAAAATGAACCTTGGATTATGGGAGAGCAATACCCACAATGTATGCAGGATATGATTACATGTTGAGAGGTGAGGACATATTCCTAGGATAGAGCCCAAAACTTATCATTAAGTTGTGCGTAATGGACTTGAATTTTGGATGATCACCAATAACTCGACGAGATAAATGACTAGCATTCCCTGGTCTTCACGTGTGAAATAGGTAAAATAATGAGTAAATTGTTTGCTTGGGTGAGATTGATTGAATGTATTTTTCTCCCAAGCCTCTCGTAACCCCGGTTGCTCCATCCTCATCTCCATAGATTCAATCATCATCAGAGATTCAAACGTATATGTATATCCATTCTTCACTCTAACCCTAACTGTAGCATGCTCCCCCCACTCTCAGTTCCATCTCCAAATATTTCGGCTGCTCTTCAGCCTAAGTATAGGGGCCCATGCTACCCTCTGATTATTCACCTCGGGTCCCTCCATCCTCATTGCATATCTCTCTATTTAGGTTCTTCTTATCCTAAGTATAGGAGAGGACCCGAAACCATGTCACCTTTCTTTTACACTCATTTAGTCTCTTTCCTCCGTCTCTTCTTATACTTAGGTTATTCTTAACTTAAGTATAAGGGGAACTCCTGAGTCAGTTCATGTATTTATATATTTTATCATGAGCTACGGATTCATATCACTTTGTGCTATGTGGACATAGCAAAATCTAAGTATAGGTTATTGTACCATCTTCATATACACTTTAGCCATAGCTCATATTTTGAAAAATTTTAAACCTTTTAAGGCTAGGGTATATTATTTTGTGAATCGATTTTCCTAAAAATGCTTGTAAAAGCTTTGATTTTTTTTCTAAATTATGTGGCACTGTTTTGAAAAATGTTTAACAATGATTTAAAAAATGGATTTGACTCTTTTTGAAAATCGTTAGAAAAATGTTTACAAAATCTATATATTATGTGACATGGTTTGGAAAATGTTTTCAAAATTATTTCAAAAATGAGGGATTAATTAAGACTAATATGTGTTTGTAAATACTCCTAACCTTATTCAAAAACCCATAAAAACTAAAAAAATTAATATTTTCTTTAGTAGCGATTATGACTACTGATCCTAAAAGTAATTAGCTACTTCTCAGTGAGGGAATTACGATCTCCCTTAGCATAGTGGGCATTTAAAAGATAATGTGTATGGCATCATCTTTAAGTAATACGGGTAGCTGTTTGAAAGTCTATACTTACACCCATGCTGGCTGGAAGTAGATGCAACTATTCATATGAGCTTAGGCCAGTCATTATATCCCTGAAGAAGCCAAACAAAAAAACCATTAACCTTTGAGTTGGTGTATCTCTGACATATTAGAAAATAAATGCAAAAGAAATAAACAAAAATGGATTGTTTTTGTATGTAAAATAATATGGTTAAATTAGGCAATATGTATAATATACAATGAGGCTCCAAAACTCAAATTTCACATATGAACTCCGATTCTTTTGAATTTGATCTTGTTTTGTAATCAATTGAATGCACGTTATTTAAAAAGTGGGTAGGGATCCGTAGGATATTGTGTAAGGGAGATATTTATGTTTTAAAGCCTTTTGTCTCGAAATAGGGTTTAGGGTTTAATGGGAAAAATTACAAGTTAGTGTTTTTGGTTCTTTTATTAGTGTTAGTAATATATACACTATAAAGTTGATTTTATTTTCCAAGTCAATGAAAAATAATCAAAATTTGAGAAAATATGGTAACATACATGTGATAATTTCACAAAAGAATCTAGGCTTCATATTCATGTAATTATGCATGCTAAAATGCAGATATTATCTTCAAGTGCATGAATGATAATAATGCAAAAAATGAAGAAATGCAGCTAATTACTCGGGAACGAAGCTCTATTTTCAACTTTTAGAATGATGAATTACGTAGTCATCACTAGCCCACCGCTTTTACCAAGTTGGCGCACATTTATTAGCAATTTTTTTAGTTTCATCACACATTGGCAAACAGGTTAGTATCAAAAGATAACATGAGAACTTGTTCACAGACTAGTTAAAGTTTATTGACACTCAAGTTTCATGAAGCTTTCATTGACTTTATCCCATCCTCGAGCATCATTAAATCAGGTCTAGACTCAAATCTCAAGTCTCCGTCACTCAAGTGAAATCTCAACTCATCTCATCATTCATGTAGTTGTGAAAATGATGTGTCGGTCATATTCTTAGAAGGTAGAGATTAAGAGTGCAATATAGCACTCATATTTTTCACTATGGAAGTGTGGATTATTAAGTCTCAAACCCTAATGACTAAGGTTGGTCAACTCATTCTCAAGACCTCAAAAATCAAGTGTACTCAAATCCTCAAGCCTTTAGTGATATTTTCTTTAATTTTATATTTTAATAAAATATGTAAAAATCCAAATAAAAAATTGAGGTAAAAATCAAAGAAAATAGATCAACCTGAGTCCATATATATTATGTACATATGTCCCCTTTATTTTATCTCTTCGTTTTCATGATTATTAAGAAATCACAAAAAAATATATTAACGGGTAAATATTTATTTTTTATTTTCTCTAATTTATTTTGATTTTTATGTTATCTAAAAATTTTAAAAAATATAATATAAAAATATGATATTTTATCTACAGAGTACCATACTTTTATATAGATGATTTCTTTTGGTTTTAGGTCCTTCGCAAAAGTTGTAGATCTCATCGAGACGAGAAACTTTTATGTTGATCACTTTTTGATTTGATTTATTTTGTTGTTTCTTTTTTATTTTTATTGGGATTTAAATTTTGATTTTTCTGGGAGGGACATGTGGCAGCTCCTGAAGCTGCCACTTGTCACTCCCTTTAATTTTATTTTATTTATTTTCTTTTTATTTATTTATTTATTTATTATTTTAATTGTTTAGTATTATTATTATACGTGTAATATAATTTTCCCCTGCCATGTGGCCTCCTCCTCCTGCTCGCCACGTTGCACCCCACTTCCTCCCTCTCTCTTCACAGCGGTATGACGCCATCTCCTCCTTGCGTTGACGCCCAACCACCCCCACGCTCATTGATTGCAACTGCCCCATGACTGCGCTGACCCCTCTTTCTGCAACCACCCATCCCCTCTACAACACCCACCCACGATCTCCGTCCATCTCGGCTCCATCCAACCACCTTTAGAATTGCCTCGCCTCCCACCCCTCACCTTCTGAGAAAGAGGCCCAACTCCTTAGCTCCTCCGATGAAAGCGAGAAGGATTTAGGTCGAGCGATGACGACCTCTGATAGTCTGAAGGCGTGATCCGGATACTCTTCGAGTTATCCGTGGGTGAGCTCTCTGAGCTTGTGCGCTTCGCAGCTGCCTGCCCAACTGCTGGAGGTGACGAATGAAGACGAACCTTCTTCCACCCACTCCTAGCGGTCAACCACCAAGTATAGTCTTTCTCCTTTCCCTTTCTTTCCTCCTTTTGTTCCTCCCCTTGTTCTTATTCATTCTTCATGTGCTCTACCTATGTTTCCTCCCCCAAATCACAACCCTAAAATCCTCATCAACAGTCCATCCTAATCGCTCGTCCAACCTGCTTCTCCGCCCCAAACGACCACTTTAGCCGCAGTAACTCCAAGATCGTAGGAGGTGAGACCCACGATCGCCCTTCATCACTGGCCCCACCCACCTTGACCTTCTTAAGCCACCGTGTCTGGAGCATCACCACAGATGCATCGCCTCACGTATTGACTCCTCCTCGGTTGCGCTCCGCTCCTCTACGCCTTTGCTTGCCATTGGTTGTGCCTGTCGCGAGCTCTGCCTCTACCAGCCTCGACATTGGGCATGTACCACCTGAGATCGAGCTCCACTCGAGCAGTACCCAGCCTCAGACCTCTGTCCACCACAGAACTCTGTGACCCCTCCGACCACTCGTCCAGTCCCTCCACAATCGGTCGCCTCGGCCACAGCCTCAGGATACTCACGCCCACTTCCTTTTTCTCCCATGTATGTGCCTTGCACGTGGGGTTGGGGAAATTTGTAAGGTGACTCCCAAAGCACTAGAAATATCAAAGATGTCCCCGCCAACCGAGGCATGTGCGAGGCATGTGCCAAGTGGAGAATTTGCAGCTACGTCCCTCCGTATTTCACAATTTATGCATGCACACCTGCTATCCAAGGCACGTGTCCCATTGGAAAAATTGCATCCGACCCCTAAGGGACTTGGTAATTACATTTGCGTTTTTTATTTATTCTATTTATATGTTCTGTAATTGTATTTATAACCATGTGTTTGTGTTCTTGTTTACGCACTCATTTGGCATCAATTTTCAATTTGAAAAATAGCACAGTGTAGAACTTTATGTTCTCTATCATGCAAATATTCAATGGTAATTTTGTAATCTATGCTTTATTTAATATAATTATTTTGGTGTAAAATTACAGAGTTTACCTACCGTGTGATCTGAAACTTATATTAAATTGATTATTTCTCTAAAAATTCTCAAAAATTCATAGTAGGAAGGATTAATAGTGTTTTATGTTATAGATAAAACTCATTCCATTAGCATACATATCGAGGTTATAATAAATTAAATGGTGGTTTGAGTGAATGATTTTTAATAGATTGTACACCCATTATTTTTAAGGGCTATTATTTTTTCTGGATACCTCTCACTTAGATCTATCTAGGATAATATTATTTCCGAGAAATAAACAAGTTTACTTTTTATTAAAATTAATTTGCTCAAAATCACCATGCATGCATATTTAATTATTAATAAATTCATTTTGTATCTGGAAATTCCAAAAAATAATTTCACCACATTTCACATTGGTCAATTTTTAGTATTTTGGATATTATTTGATCGAAAATTGTAATTTAATTCCTAAACTTTCTTGAAATTGCACTTCTTTATTATTTACATAGAAAAATTAAAAAAAATGCCTCTCTGAAAACCTTGCAACTAGATTTACTATTAACCAACCTAAGGAGACAATGACCTCCTTGAGTTCAACCTTGAGCTTGCCCAAGTAAAAAAATCTGATTGTCCGCTTTAATTGATAAATTAATTTAGTGGTATTTCCGATTAATTCTAAGTGCTAGACTACTACTACATTAAAAATGATAGATTAAAGTGGGTATCTTTGGGGGTTCATTATATGACGTCATTACCCAGTAGGCACAGCTTATGTTCATTTTTTAGAAAATCTAGATATTAGATTTTCCATCCCCGGGCAATCTGACCCCTAACCTTTTTCTTGTAATTATCATTCTATTTATTTTCTTGCATTTTTTATTTATTTTGTTTTATTTATTTATCATTTTATTTGTATATCTCTCTGACAACCATATTTTTTTGTATGAGGGACCCGAAGCGATGGAGCGACTAGTTAGGTCATCGAGCATCTCAGGAGCATTGGAGGATAGATTCTCTAGGAAATAAGCTGACTGAAAGAACACATAAAAATTAAGTTTGAGGCGTGAGAGAGTGTGAAGTCTTAGGATTTTATTTCTGTATTTTATTTGTTTTTATAATTAATTTGTAATGATTTAGGTAACTGCATATTTCCAGCAAATTCCATTCAGGATCTCGCTTGTGTACCCGGACATTTGGACATTTATTTTTGTGGTGAGTCGAGACATGTTTCACTCTCTGATGAGGGTGGGGTTCGACTTTAGTGGCTCATAGGTTAGACTTGCACTTGCGGCGATTATAGCTTTATTAGGTCAATATTATTTGCTTGTGCTCGTAAAATATAGGACCACACATTTTCACATTTAATAAGACACATAATGTCCTACTTTGTCAAATTAAATTCATATTCTTATCGACTAATAGAAGTTCATGTTAGGTGTGGTTTCATTGCATGCATTTCATTTAGCACATATTTTTAATTTTGTATTGCATCCCGCATGTATAGCACGAGGATCATTTTAAAACTTCTGAACTGGGTACGCATCATTGATTTTATCATTTGCATCATATTTTCTTGACTCCCATCCCCTTGGTTTTACAACTTATGATAAAAGGAAATCAGAATTGATCGACATGCATGTCGTGTGTGGTGGAGTTAATTCGGTGATAATCAAACTTAAAATTGGGATTGTTGGTGCAAATTTGACGAAAAAATGAACCAAAATTATAATTGTATTTAGGAGAGAAACCCCGTCCTTGGATATAGGTACTTACCCCCAAATAGAGTGGGGTGAGGATGTAGACATTAAGGATAGATCCCAAATCCTTGGACTTGCCCCCAAAGTCTCCATTTCCTACTCTTGCAGATTGAGTTCCAAGGGCTTTCATTTGACATCAGCGTATGTTTTGGTTGTGTGTGCATGTATGTCTCCTTTGGGGTGTGATATTGAACCCGACAGCCTAGAAGGATCACCTCATTGATTGGAAGCATACATGAGCACAGTTAGGCGTAAGTAGACACCATGTGTGTAACAGATTATAATATTGTGTTATCACCAACTAAATTTGACAAGATAATTCGGTCGAACCTTTATGAACTTTACTGTATGCAGTTGGTGAACTTGCAGTTTGCTCTATGTTTGTATTTGGGGGTGTGCGTTCAAAGACCTCGCTCTTAATGCCTTTCCTATCACTCAATGTTTCACATTGTGCTCTTGATTCGAACATCTTGACATAGATAATGGTGGATTGGGGTGGCTTTTGCTCGAATTTCACGAGTCTCTTGCTTACCTTTCCAAACCGAGTACCCTCACAGGTTCAGGGACATTTTTACTCTGAACCCCCTTGATTTCATGGGAACTCTTCCTATGAGAGTAAGGCCAATGAGTCACTCTTCATTCTCGAGGGTGGTAAGATCCAAACCAACCCTCTCTTCTCTCACCACATCGAGGAAGACTCTTACCTCGATGCTTCTAGTTTGCCTTCTTACAACTCTATTAATTCAAATACTTTGTAGTCTGAAGGCAGAGAAAAATAATATAACAAGATGACTCCCTAGAAGAACCTGGATGATGAGGGAGATAATGACCCGCTGAAGGACATCCTAGCTAGATGCACAAGCTGAGTAGAGAAATGAACTATTTAGATAGGAGCTTGGTCTGTTGAGGAATGAAGGGGAATCCATGAGAGATGCCTACAATCCCAATGTCACACAGAACGAGAACTGACTTAGGCTAGTGGTACCACCAAATGTTGGAGAACTAAAGCATCGCTTTTTTGACACTCTTGCCAAACTTTTATAGCAACACAATAGAGGAACCATACATGTTCCTGCAAGATTTTGAATTGGTATGTGACAATATAGGACGACATAGTGTCTCTTAGGACTACATACGTCTTAGAGTCTTCCCCTTCTGATGAATCTCCATTTCATCATCTTTATTCTATCATTTTGGCCTTAAAAACACTAGTAAATGTGCGTAAATAACGTAAATTCAAGCATTTTATCATCCATGCATATTTGTGTAAATAATGTATAAAATGCGGTTTTTAAAGCCAAAATTATAGAATAAAGAAAAGAAAAGAAAAAGAATAAAATATTGTAAATATTTTATGACCCGAAACCCCGAGACCTAGGCATCTCGATGACTAGGTCGACAAGGAATAAAGTAGGGGGAGATAAGGGCCAAAATACAATAAAAATACCTTTTATTTCATTCATTCTTTATTCATTTTGGGACCTATTTTTGGTTCCACTTTGTATACTTCAAATAAAGAAACTTTATACATGAAAGTTGTAGATAATTAAATATAGGAAAATACAAATTTTTTTCACTCAAAAATAATATACAGATAAAAATTTACGATCTGAATAAGTTTCCAAAATCCCAACTTCCCAGACCTGTATCTCTCAAAAAAAAATTCAAAATGTACTGAACTTACTTTAATTGTATATAATTTCAAACAAGCTATTTAATGGAGCTGGTTTCGTATTTTGTGGAGCTATGGTTTGAAAGTTGAGTTTTGGACCCCTGTTGTATACTTGTACATATTAAAATATTCATTTTATTATTTATTCATTATTTTCATAATTTTATATTTTTATAATTTTATAAATATTATTTGTAATATATATGTACATTAAAATCAGATTAAAAACATAAATAAGATACAAAAATAAAACACTCGTATATAATACATAGATATAATATCTGTACGTATACATATATGGTCACTATTTCTATTTTATTAAGTATACAAAACAGTTCAAAAAAATAAAATAAAAATAAAATTAAGTGTATAAAAATATTCTATAAATCTATAAAATAATAAAAAATAAATAAAATTAAATATATAAAATAGAAATAAATTATTAAAATGTATAGATATGTATACCTATATAGACCTAAAAAGGCAACTTGTATTTTTATACCTCTAAAAAATAAATAAAATCGTCAAAAAATACTTTATAAAATAATAAATATTTTTATTTAATACTAAAATTAATTAAATCATTTATTATTTTTAACTGAATTTACAATTCTTTAATTTAAGTTTTGTCTTTTTGCGGATGACGTGGCCCTCTGTTGACCGAGGGTCAACTCCATGACCCCAGGCCGGTCAACTCCATGACCCCAGGTCAGTGCCCGCCAGACATTCGTCCGCCCTCTTCTTCTCGACCTTCTCCACGTCGATTCTTTCACCAAAAGACATGGCTTCCTTCTGCAAACTTGCACCTTGTTAATACAGCATACACGCCCATAGGTTTTTTCGATATTCGGGTCGTTGAATCACCCGTTGCCCCTCGTTCTTTGAGCTAATTGAGCAACTTGTTCAACCCCCCACCCCGTGCTCCACTTCCTCTTTGAACCCATTTTTGACCGACCTAACCCTCCTTTGGCCGAGCTCTGGACTGGAGAGGTGACAACTCTCCTCCAGCTCCCTTCGGAGGGCTCCGGCAACGTCTTGTGGCCTTCCACACATCTCCGGCGGTGATGCCGCCGTGAGGTACCTTATCTCAGGCACACCAGCTTTTGAGGTCATTCTTCTTTATTTTTATTGCGTTTTTTACTTTCCTTATCCATAGGAATCTATAGGTGCTTTCCATTTCATTTGAAACCATCCGTCATCCTTGCTCCGACGAGCTTCTACTCCGCATCCACAGCACGTTTCCACCCCTCTGCGGGGTCGGGGCATTGTGCCTTCGACTCTTTCACACTCTTCTGCATGTCCAGTGATAACAGAGACGTCTGGAGCTCGTTTTGGATGCACGGTCGAGGTTCTCGAAGCTCGCCAGCTCCGCTGCCTCCGCACGCGTCTCCGGCTAACGTCGGAGCTTTTTGGAGCAGCCAGCACACAGAGGGTCCCAGGGCCATTTTGGAGACGCATAGAACATCGAAGGTTGACGCGGGAGAACCTCGCCCTCGGTGGAGCTCCTCCCAGTTCATCGTCCGACCTTCAACCGTCGGATCGGCCCCCGTTCTTGGCGAGCTTCAGCTGTCGTCGTATCTGGGACGTGCAGAGCCATTTGATCTTCAGCCGAGATCTGATCGCAGCCGTTGCAAACGAAGGGGTATCATGGCGTGTGAGCGTGACACGTGTCATAGGTGGGATATCTCAAGCCGTCCGATCTCCTTGTGCTGGGTATTTTGCATATTACACTAGGCCCTTTTTTGTGTTTATTAGTTGATCATTAAACTTTCATCTGCAGCTGTTATACTTTTGGCTAATTTGCATATAGCCCCCCTGGTTTTGTAATATTATGGTTTAGTCCCCGCCAGGTCACGTGCTCTACGCACGTGACTTGGCAATTTTGCAGGGATATCCTTATGCTTCTGGGTATTTGCCTTTAGTCCATGAAAATTTTTATTTGTATATTTTTTAAAAAATTGTTGTTGTGCCCTTGGACTTTTCTACATTTGCAAAAACACCCCTGCTAGCAGTGCATTTTCTTTTTGTTATTTCTATTTATTTCATGCTAATATAAAATCCCAAAAAATTACCAAAAAATACCATAAGTTTCTGTTGCATTGTAGTTTCACAACATATTTTTATTTGGCATTTTTATGCCATTTTAATATTTATAAAAATTCAAAAACATGCATTTTCAGCACTGTTTGCATTAGAAAATACATAAAAATTAGAAAACGTTTTTGAAAAAAAATCCAAAAAAATTATGTTATATGTTTTTTGCATGTTTTAACTTCAGACAAAAAATTACTAAAAAATACAAAAGAAAACTCCTAAAAACTAGAAAACCCCAAAAACCTTCCTAAAAATCTTAAAAATTCCTCAAAAATCCTAAAAATATAATTTTTGTCTCTGAATTTTCTCTATTCTATTATCTTTATTTTAAAATTAATATGAGGAATTTTGGACACTGTTTGATAGTTTTCATCCTCATTTTAATTTCGGCTAGCAATTTATTTCACTATTTACTAATATTTTTTTGACTTTAAAAATACCAAAAAATTAGGAAAAATATAGAAAAATCACAAAAACATTAGAAAAAATATAAAAATTACAAAAAAAGACACTTTATTTCCTGTATTTTAAGTATTTTCCCTATTTTTACCTCTCGCTTATCTCTAGTGTATATATATTCATTATATATTATCTCTTTATTTTGTAGAAAAAGAAAATCTAAAAAAAATATAAAATATAAAAAGAAAATACAAAATTAATAAATTGAAAATCAAAACACAAAAATATAAAATCAAAAATTAAATAAAAAAGGTAAAATTAAAAACCTGCATAAATAGCATTTATAGACAAATCATCATATTCACATTTTGTGCATTATTGCCTTGATCTATCCTTCTTGCTCCCTGTGTTCGACCTCTACACTGCTTGCACACTATACACATCCTTTGTAGAGTTATAATAAATTTTAACTCCATACCGCTTTTCGTTGTTTGATTTCTGTTGTGGGTTAATTTTTGTTTGAATTCCGAATTTCGTGCGGTCGCCACAGCGACTTTGTCTCCGCCTTTCGCGAGACATATTTAGACTGTCGATTTTTGGGTTCAACACCTTCGCTATAGCAGACAAAGCTATTTATTGGCTAAAGAACTTGGGGAGGGTAGTCATGATGTGGGATGCATTTAAGGACATGTTTATTAAGAGGTTCTACATGTTGAGTAGGACTAATCAGATGAGGTCTCATATACCAGGTTTCACACAGATGTCCCATGAGACTTTCTACGAGGCATGGGAGAGACTCAAAGACATAATTTAAAAGTGTCCAAGTCACGATATCGACAGACCAATCCTGATCCAGAACCTGTACAATGGTCTGATGACCAAGGTTCAAGGATCATTGAATGTTGCCTGTAGAGGCAACTATCTGAATAGAGGAGCCAACGTGGTTTAGACGATCTTAGAGCAGATGGAATAGACCAGCCACCCCAAATCCTCTAGCAGGTATTATGGAAAGACACATCCCTCTCGCGTACATCAGGAGGTAGGGAGATCAGTTATTGTCAATCTGGCGAAGACCTACTCCCCGACATGGGTATTATCAAGGAAAAATTAACCAAGGTTGACTAGATCGAGAATAAGGTGAGCGTGATACACAAGATTACCGAGTGGGAGAACCTCACCTAGCTTCCGAGATAGATGGCAGAGCTGGATGATAGGGTATCTAAGATTAAGCATGCCCCATCAACACCCCCTGCTCCTATCTACCGAGTACACCACATTCAGCAGCAGCCCGTGTAGGGGCCTCACAGCACGTGGACTTAGGGATAGCTTGAGATCCACGAGAGACAGTTTAAGGAGACAACCATTGAGATAATGACCAAGGAACCTCCACAAGTATGGGAGGTGAATTCTGGTGCACTAATTATCCCAACGCCACTCAGCGATAGCTACAGCAATGCCTACAATACCTCCTCAGACCCGGTACTGCTACCCCATCCCCCCCCCCCCCCCCCCACAACAACAATCGCGGCATCAAGGCCCCCTTCAGTATCAACAATACCCCCTCAACAGAGCCAGTATCATCAGCAAGTCCACCAGGGATCTAAACGACCTCATCAGGGTCAGCAACAACCTTCCCATAGGCAGGACCATGGAGCCTCATACTCGGGTACCTATGATCTTCAAAGGATCCTCGATGAGCTCAAACTCATTCGCAATGAGAAACATGATCAGAGAGTTGACATCAATCGGCTTTCACATTGACAAGATGAGTTTATTGTCCCTAAGTCCTCCATCCTAGCACATGTTCATCTTAATCCCAACAACTTGAACCAATAAAAGAGTCACCCAAAGGATCATGTATACTGTTTGGATTCCTTTGAATCAGATCATGAGATTCTACCACATGGTGTTCACCATCTTACTCTCAAGAGCGGTAGGACTATGCAGATGCCTGATCTCGAACGACAGAATGGAGTGAAGGATATTGATGAACCATCCCATGTGCATAGCTCAGAGGAGGAAGATCACTAGCAGCAACACCTTCAGGACCATCAAGGGGATTTGAATCCCAAAAGCCAAAAAAATAAAAAAATAATAAAAACAAGAAAATCAAATAATAAGAATAAAGTGACATCGAGCACAATCATGAGAAGTGAATCTTCAAGAGATGAGAAGACCACCATAGATGCAACACCAGTAGTTTTTCCTTTAGTTTCAGTTCCATTCCATGCATGTCAGTCAAGTCATGCACATAGTCTGAATCCAAGTCAGAGTCATGTATGACTAAATTTTGATTCCAATAAGTACTCAGATGATGTTTCTATTTTACGTCGTGAGCCCCCAATAATTCTTTCCCTCATGCCTTATATAAAGGAAAGAAAAAAATCTCAAAAAATGATCTTGATGTTTTGGATATGGAAAAGACATTCCATAGGAATGTAAAAGTTGAGATTCCTTTCCTCCAATTAATGGATATGGTTCCTTCATTTAAGAAGTACCTAGAGGTGCAATGCACATATTTTAGTACTAACCGGAAGAAGAACACTAGAACAATTAAATATGTGTTGTCCATAGCCACTTCCAGTGTGATCAGAAATGAAATTCCAAGGAAGAAGAAAGATCTGGGTGCACACATCGGATATCTGACACATCATTTGTTCGCACTCTACTTTATAATGGATCCTCAATCAATATGTTGCTATGTTCCATCCTAGATCATCTAGGCTTGGGTCCTTAGAGGAGATCGAGAGCAATCCTATAGCTTGCATACCAATCTACTAAGAGGCCTAAGGGAATGTTGAGGGACGTTATCCTTGACATCGAGGGGAAGCAGTACAAGGTGGAGTTCATGGTCCTACATGTGGATTGTCCCCGAAGATGGAAATATTCCTAGATTACCCTTGGTGGCATTTTTTTGAGGACGGTCGGAGCCATATTTGATTATACTCTGGGAAAGATACGCTTTCATGTACATGATGAAAGTGTATAGTTAGAGATGCAAACAAATGAAATGGCAGAGACCTGATTTAGAGAGCAATACAAAGTATATATCGTCGGATGCCAAGTGCTACCGAGTTGACACGGTTGATCATTAGTAGCAACAGTCATCTTGGGTTGACGCGTCCCTCTCACCATGAGAGGATAGTGTAGATGAGGCAGTTTGACAGATCCTGTAGAATAAGACCTTACCCACATGAGAGTTTTCTGATACATCTAACTACATCCTCAACAACTCGGAAGCTGACTTTGGCTTGTCAAACCCGTTCCCTTCAGGTCAATCACAGCACGAGGATGATGAGTCGAATGTGGCTTTTATCGATTGTTTAGATACCTTTGGTTATCCGACTCTTGAGCAAAACCAAATGGTGCCTACTATCAAAGCAAAACCAACGACATCCACCACAGAGCCAGATTCATGGGCAGTTGAGCCAGATCTACCCAATGATCATACCATTCATGAGCTCACCTTGAAATAAACCTTCCTTACTTGACCACCATATAAGTTCTCTGCCATTATCAGTTATAGCTTGATCGGAGAACAAGATTCTCGCTTGCTAGAGATTCTTGAACAGATGCCATAGGCTGGAGCATGTCCGATCTACGCTGGATTAACCTCGCTTTGTGCTTGCAACATATTTACCTTGCGGAAGGTGCTAGACACTCTAATGGGTTCCAAAGCAGGATGGATTTAAAGTCGCGATACGTGGTCAAGAAGGAGATTGAAAAATGGTATGAAGCAAGGTTTACCTATCCCATCTCTGATTCCAAGTGGGTGACACCACTTCATATAGTCTCTAAGAAGGCGGAACATCAGACAGTCACCGACTCGGATGAGAGGATATTGCGACGTGAGTACCCATATCACTGCATATCTGTATGGATTATAGATGCATGAATGACGTGACGAAAAAGGATCATTTCCCCTTACCATTCATTGACCAAATCTTGGAAAGACTGACGGGGAAAGAATACTTTTGCTTTCTAAATGGGTACTCGAGCTACAACCAAGTGGCCATCGCTCTTGAGGACAAGGAAAAGACCACATTTACATGCTCATTTGATACATACACATTCAGGTGCATGCCCTTTAGGTTATGCAATGCACTAGGGACTTTTTAGCGGTACATGATGCAGTACTCCCCGAGATGGTGAGCTCTTTCCTGGAGGTCTTTATGGATGACTTCTCAGTCCTTGGTGATTCATCTTATTCTTGTTTATATCATTTTGATCGAATCCTCAAAAAGTGGAGTGAATTAAATCTGTTGCTCTCTTGGGATAAGAGTCGTTTCATGATTCAATAGGGCATTGTGTTGGGGCATGTCATCTCCAAGAGAGGAATGGAGGTTGACATTGCCAATACAAGAAAAGGAAAGGAAGGTTGAATGAAAAATCTCTCTCAAATACAAAGTCAATCACATAGAGCTTCAATTAAAGGCGAGCACTCCCAACCATTTCAATGTGCACATTTAGGCCAAAGCTATTAGGGCCAATGGTCAGGCTAGCACCTAAAAAGGGCCATGCATCGTATAGTGACACCAGTCTCGGTGTCGAAGGTATCTTAGATACTCAAAAAAAACCAGGCGCAGACGACTTTGAGCCCTCTTGACAGGCATATTAATCAATAAAGAAAAAATATACAAGTATTCAATAATTAGGAACTCAATAGGATCCTTGTTCCAATGTGAGGGAGAGAAGAAAATACACAAACCTATGCAATCCATCATCTGCCCATCCATCTACACTTTAAAGTCTGACAAACTATAGAGACGGTGGATTGAACAAAAGAACTGACTTATTCCCTAGTGTTGAGGATTAGGTCTTGAGGATTGAAGGATATTATTAGATCCTTAAACGCATCACGGAAGCGTGAGGATCGTATCGTACGCGATCGGGAGCGACTAGTCATACTAGTTACTCGAGGCAATGGAAATTAAAAAAAAAATAACGTGATGAAACCACATGATCCAAGAACACTTCTTGGATTGTTTCATCTAAAGTACACACAAGTATTGGGGTTACCTCTTGAAGCGTAGTTGCGATCGATTCTCTAAACGAAGAGACCTCCTGTCTCAAGTCTGATTCGACAGAGGAGACGCTTGCGAGCACGTTGATGAAACGCATGCTTCTCGCTATCCATGTTGATGATCCAAGCGATGAATCTCCTAATCTCATCACACGAAATCTGATGTCTTCTTCCTGAGCGAGGCATACTGAAGGAGATGGAGATCCATGAGCAAACAGTCCGGCAACATAATGGTGACATTGCGGTGAGAGCGACTTTCTCTAAGGCTCCATGGTAGACGGCCATAAGAGAGATATAGAGGGCATGTAGAGAATGATAGAGAGAGATCATATGAAGTTGGTGTATCCAACTTGTGTTGTGTAAAGAAGACAAAAGGGGGTGCCTCTCCTTTTATAATATTTGGGATCCATGGATCTCAATCCATGAACAACACAAATCCAATGGCTCACATTGATTTGTGTTTCTTTTAATGGTTGTGATCTTGTTGCTAAAAACAAAACAATAATTAATTTAATAAAATCAAATATATATTGAATATAACTTGATTTATATTAAATCGGTCTCCATTGAAAAATAGGAATGAGGTAATCCTCCTTCAATAAGAAGAGTGAACGGCCACCACATTCCATGAAGGAATTGTGGCCGTCCACCCTCTCTACAAGGAAGGTGGCTTTCTCCTCTTATTCCATGAGATTCCATTACCCCATGAATTTCTCCAATATATGCAACAACTTTTGTTACAAATTATTTCACAAAAATAAGTCCAATTTATTTTGTGAACATTGCAATCATGCCATTGGAAATTTGTGAATCGCATTCACAGCCCAAAATAAAATGTGAATTACATTTTCAATTAATTGTCCAATGTGAATCCAATTCACATTAACATTTAATTAACAAATATGAACTACAAATAGCTCTCTCTTATATATTATAAATTACATTTGCAATATATACGATTAATGTGGATAGTGCTATCCACACTATTCTTATCCATGGTAATTAAATCACATTTAATCATCTTTGATCTCTATTCTCATGTTCCCAAATAATATGAATCACATTCACATTATTCACATCTCTGATAATTAAATCACATTTAATTATCTTAGATATCTCTTTTTATAATATGAAACAAATTCACATTATTTATGATAATTAAATCACATTCAATTATCAATTTTATCAATGCTCAGATACATATATCAACAATAACATTATCCTGATCTCTTTCAAGGATAATGCACTTTCTCCGCAGATACTTGGAGATAAGAACAGGGCGATTGTATTGTTCCACGTATAGTGACTTGGATATTGAGATCATATCTCAAATCTAGATCTTGCGGGCCTCTCATAGATGCTTGATTAAATCAAGACCGTAAATCTAATCTTCTCATTGTATATGAATCACATTCAGATCATAGTCCAACATTTAGACCAAGATCAGATTACTTCTCTGTTGAGAGGAGTTACTAAAATACAAGCACGTTTCATCACTCCCTAGGAATGGAAGCGTCAAGGTTATACAATCATTTATGATCACATCACCCTTAGGTATCCCCAATACCTGTACATCCTGCATACTAGAAGACCTAGAATAAACTAGAAGTAGAAGATCAATTTTACACTGTCTACTTCATGGTTTTATCATTAAGTTTCTCATTTGATCATTGGGAGTCGGTATCGATCATATACTTTCCAAAAGAATATATCATACCTAAGTCTTGATCATATACTTTCCAAAAGTATATATCAAGCCTACAAATTCACTAAAGCTTCCAAAGCGAGATGACCGTGCACGGAATTTTATTCTTCCCAATATCTCATGAGTGAGCTCATCTCTTCCGGTTCAGTAATGAACCTGTATGATCCCTTTGAGAGATCGTATTACTCATATGCCCTTGCATGCACACAAATGTGCCAGTGTATAGACCTTGGTTAGGTCATCCGCCTATTGGTCTGTCAAATGTACATACCCATAAATATAGTAACACATCTGTCTCTAGTCAGAGGATGTGTGCCTATATCGTGACAACATATGTGATATGACTTTGGTTAACTTGATCTCGTTAAGTCAACTCTTTGACTTAACTTATCTAACATCTTCGAATCTCTATTCCTATGTAGAGGACCTACATCAAGAGGTCAGTTAGATATCAACCTTCAGAGAAAGGATTGCCATCTGCTTCTCAGTCTGGAGATCACCTCTTAATAATCATTTGACGGTGCTTGATGAGTCCTCAATCTAACTCCTTAGATATTCATCCAAGCACCAGCCTCTATGATTCAACTATTGAATCAACGGTTTTATGATTACTAAGATGGCCATGGTACATAACCTTAATTGTACTAAAAGACCTATTATGCAAATTAGTTATTCTTCATTTTAGATCAGGGAATGATGTTTGCCTACAAGAAAAGGAAAGGAAATGTTGAATGAAAAATCTCTCTCAAATAAAAAGTCAATCACATAGAGCTTCAATTAAAGGCAAGCACTCCCAACCATTTCAACGTGCCCATTAGGCCAAAGCTATTAGGACCAAGGAGTCGGGCTAGCACCTAAAAAGGTCCATGCATCGTATAGTGACACAAGTCTGGGCGTAGAAGGTATCTTAGATACTCCAAAGATACACATCCTGATGTACTCTCAGAAAAACAAGCACAGATGACTTGAAGTCCTCTTGACAGGCACATTGATCATTAAAGAAAAAATATACAAGTATTGAGTAATAAGGAACTCAAGAGGACCCTTTTTCCAATGTGAGGAAGAGAAGAAAATACATAAACCTATGCAATCCATCATATGTCCATCCATTTACACTTTAAAGTCTGACAAACTATAGAGACGGTGGATTGAACAAAAGAACTGACTTATTCCCTAGTGTTGAGGATTAGGTCTCGAGAACAGTCTCCTAGACTGGGACCTTGGTTGACATCTCGACTTGTCTCTCGTGATTGTAGTACACTATAGTTTAAGTATAATGGAGTGATGAATCTATGATTTATCATCACTATAACTCCTTATTATCCTCCGAGATGAACAAATCAATAAAAATCATCAATAATTCTCTTTAATTAACAATTGACCCTATTCTTGTAACTAACCCTTATTATTGTATAAAAGTAACCTCTTTTTATTTTCTTTATTTTTCTTATTTTATTCTTATTAAAAATTTTAGAAAATAGATTAATTATTCTACATATTTATTTGGGGTTTAAAAGATAGTAAGAATATAGAAATTGCAGAAGTATTAAAGAGAGTGTTTTTACACTTGCCATAATTGTTGTACATATTTATTTGATCTCTTTTGGATTTTTGACCAACATGAAACTTGTATCTCTCAAGATCTCCAATTTTTATGATTTTGACTTTTCCCTAAATTTACTTTCTTTTATCTCTTTTTGGATTTATCCTGTATTTCTTTTTCCGAATAAATTATATTGGGCCAGATAGTGCCCAATGAGCTGCCACGAGGCCCGTACCCATTGTGTCACATGCTTCCATCTACATCGTCCATATCCTACTGCTTGGCTCCATCCAGACCACCAAATGCACCTCGTTCCTCATCGCTATATCAGATCATCTAGTTTGATCTAGCTCACCCACTCGTGCCATCCTCCTGACTGTTGAATCGCACGATCCAACGGTCCAGACCTCGTTTCCCACATACAGTTTCTCCCTCTCTCACACAATCACTCCCTGTCCTCTGCACTTTTAACCATTTTACCAACGTGTTACCCCCACCATCTCTACTTGATAATGCTTCTTCCATAAAGTCATATCCTCCGCTTCTTGCACAGTCATCAATACCATCCGAGCCCCTGTCTGAAGAACCTTTGGCCGCTACGTGGCATGAGGCACATACAACGGCTTCAGAACACCGTCTAAACCCAGAGATCGCGAGCGTGCCATACGAGTGCAAGTTGGGTAATTTGCATCCCCGCCCCACACATTTTAAAGATTTTAGAACGACCCCCACGAAATTATAAAGGGCCATACCTTGTTTCTCTTAATACAAAAATGCCCCTTCGAAGAACATTGTGCATATTTTCTCTCTTTTATTTCTCTGTCTTTATTTTCATTTATGTTGCTTGAATCATTTAATTATAATTTGAGCATCCGAACTCAAAATTGAGTGATTTAAATTTCATTGTGTTGCTAATTTTATGCTCTTCATGATAACATTATCAATTCAGACTAATTTGACCCTTGATGAAGTACGCTAAATTTCAGATTTAATGTGTCAATTTCTCTTAATTGAAAATATCATTAATTGATTTGTGAATCATTTTTATGCACCATTACACTGAAATTGATTATCTTTATGTATGCTCAATGAATGGATTATTTTGGGGGGGTATTGTTGCTCTAATCATGTTATTGCATAACATAGCACAACATCATCATTTTAAATTGCATAAAAATAAAAAATGCATATTTCATGTCATATATTGCATTTCATTGTATGTCATTACATTGCATGCTGCATCACATATATTTTGTACAAAAATAAAATGATATTCATTCCTCATTCTGTATACATCATTGTCTTGCATGGTTATTTTATGCACCATGTTTTGCATCATTTTGTAAAATTTTATCATTGTGTCTACATTGGTTGACCTAGGTATACAATTTCATCACTCAATTTTAAACATTAATCTTTGATTAATCTTCAAGGAGGCATGTGTCCCTGTGTTCGACCTTGGTATGCTAGCCACGTAAAATTATAGCAATGTATTCAAACGTGTCGTCGACTACGTTAGATCCAAAATTGATTCATATGCTATGATAATACAACTATATTAAAGAGTTGTTTTTGTGGTTCACCACATGTGGTAGGCTTCTCTATGACTTATGGATACGTTAGCGGAGCCAGCACAAAATATCCCCACCAGGTGTGCGATGCACGTGGAAGGGGGGATGCTGAGGTTTGCACCGAACCTGCACGTGGCATGCAGCTGTGCTCCGGGTCTGCCTAAGGCTGTGCAACTTGGTGGCAGGTATGGAATTGATCTTTCCCCTCTGATAAAGCTTAATTGAGGGTTGATATTTGGGCATGAATCAACGACCTCGATCTGAGATGTTCTTGATTGTGCATCAACTGGACTTCATTCCTGGAGCTCATTCCCTTCTTCTTCGATGCTCAAATCTAGAGGTGGTTCTTTTCTCCAACTCGGAGAGGGCGGTGTTGAGGATCCTCAAACAACATACGACTGAGGAGCCTCAAGAGATGCTCGATTCTGATCCCCAGAGGGTGGAGTTGAAGCTCCCTCCTTTACTTGCATAGAGGAGGATCTTGCTCCTCAGAGAAGGATGAACCTCTTGGATATCGACCCTCCTCCCATGATGGCTTAGGAGGAGAAAGAGGAGAAGCTTTGGATGTAGAGCTTTGATGATGCGAGGGCAGAGCTCCGTCTCTATGATTGACAAAGCTCTGGTTGTATAGAAGGAATGAGTTCCTGGAACTTCATGCAGAGAAGTTCTGCTCTAGAAGGAGACTTTGATGTTTGACCTGCAAATGGTTAGAAAACAAGAGAATAGGGTATGGGGAGTTGCTTGCAATGGAAGATGAGTGAATTGAAACTTCGAGTTCTAGCCTTAGCGAGGTTGGAGGTGGGATGGTTCTTGACATATAGAATGCCAACTGAAGGAGGAGGAGGAGAATTGGTTGTCAGATCGAAGAGAGTGTCTTCATATTTGAACAATGAAGAAGACATAATGGAGAAGAAGAGGAATAAGATGCACTGAGTATACCTGGAGGTGAGTTTACTGATGGAGAAAAAGGTGCAGCGGTTGATGATAGTAGAGTGGTTCGTCGATGGAGGAGTCGATACTCCTGTCATCGCTCAATTGCTCAGGCGAAAGGAGCACGAGCACAACAACTTCTTGGTGATACGCAATCGTGAGGTGTCAGATGTGGATCACACCTCTCCTCGAGGTATCATTGTCGCATGATCAGAGCTCCTCCAAGCTTTCACTAGAGAGGATGATCACACTAAAGAGAAGAGTTGTAATGGTAGATAGCTTGACCGAGCTGAGGGGTTTTGGTCTTATAGTGGAAGAGGATAAACGACTGGAGAGGATATTGATATGGGAGGTGTTACATGCATTAGGATGATTAATGGGTTAAGGGTTATGCTAGAGATTATGATGGGGGTTACGAGGAGGCGGTGGTGATAACATTTGAGGAGAAATTTAGGGTTTTGGTTATGGAGAAGGGATGATGAGGTAGTGGATTGGGAGGTGTTTGGAGCGCCGACGATGGGGATCAATAGTGGTCAGATCGAGGCAAAGAGGATGGAGGAAGAAGATAAAGTATACGTGTCCTTTGATCGAGGCTGATCCAATGGTACAAGATGGTGAAGAGGATGGCACATGAGGAGGACGTGGATGGTTCTCATATGAGAGGCACTTGCAGGTTGTTTACGTGAGCAATTTAAAACGAACATAATGAAGGGATTACTCGCCCCCAAGAGAATGATTTTCTTTTTGGTTGATTTTAGGATCGAGTAATTTTAGCAGTCCCAATTTTATTGTTCTTTTTTTTTTATTTTTAAGGAGAATGCACCTATCATGGAATCAATTTGTTTTAGCACCTAGGTAATCAAAATCAGAGGGAGAGAGTCGAAAAGGCAATGTGAGGCAAAAATGATGGTGAATGCTAAAGCATAAATTTTCACTTTGCCTCCAGCTCTCTACATGCAAGGATGATAAGCAGAATTGAAACCTATCTATATGCAATGCAAGCTGATGTAATCTCCCTCGGTGAGAAATTGCTATTAACGTGAAAAACCAATGCTAATCACTCAGACATGGAGTCCAAGAGTCCGATCTTAGGGAGCTCTTCGGTGTCCACCGCAACAGGTCCTGTAAGAGTTGTGTAGAGTCCCTCTCGTTGCTCGATTCCAAGTCTAAATGAGGAGCAATTTAATATTTGATTAAGTTCTAAAAGCGAACTATAGGTACATGCAATTATTTTAGGGTTTTGGGCCTTAATCTATCGACAAGCAATCCTACAACTAGGTCTCAATCACACAAAATAATGAAAACAAAATCGGAAGACGAAAATAAAAAAATACAATGAAAATCGCGAAAAAGCTGACGGCGTCCCCAAGAGAACAATCCCTCGGGCAACTCGACCTCGTGAGATGTCATAGAGTGTCTTGAGAGTCCTGTATTATTACAATAATTGTATCTCTCTCACTTGAATTACAAAAATAAATGCATAAAAAAGTTATCTTAAAAATTCCCTCCAAGTCTTCCTTTGATGCCTCCTCCTGGCAGTTAGGTCAGGGATGTGACACCGCCTCTCGTGGGTGTGCAGGCACTCCTAGAAGAACCTCTCTCGATCCGTGGTACCTCATAACAAAGACAACAAGGAGAGGGTGATTAGACAAGTCACAATAATATCAAATAAAAGAAAAAATAAATAAAACAAAAATATAGACAAATAAATCACAGTCAATCAAAAATCAATCTAATTGCAGTTGCTCCCTGGAAATGGAGCCATTTGAAATAACGTTTCCTAGAGGATCTTGTCAATCCACAAGGTGGATCAACACTCGTTAAAGCGACCACTCAAGAACACCGTTAAACTCAACAATTAACCTACAATTAAATATCAATCAGTGAAATAAAATGCAGTTGTAATTTCTTTATAACTCTACAACAAGTATGTGTATAGGAGCAAGTATGTGTAAAGGCCTATTACAAGGAGCAAAGTAGATAGAATGGGCTATACAACACAAAAGATGATTGTGGTTCTTTGTCTATTTGTTTCTATATGGGTTTTTATTTTATTTTTTTAATTTCTTTATATTTTTGTATTTTGTTTTAACTATACTTTTACATTTCCTTTTCTTTTAAAATACAATATAGCTATACAAGAGTATATATACAATGTAAGCAAACATATATAAAAATAATTATAAATATAGTAAAAATAAAGGAAATAAAATATTTTTGGGTTTTTATTTTTTTGTTGTTTTTGTGATTTTTTGAAAATTTTGATAATTTTTATATATTTTTAAAGTAAAAAATACCCTAAATCAGAGATTAATTAAATAGTTGAAATTGAAATGGAAATTAAAAGAAGAAAATTAAGTCCAAAATTTTCCAAATCAATTTTAATATATAAAGAATAACATAAAGAAAATTAGAAAATAGAAAACACTATTTTTGGAATTTTTAGGAATTTTATAGATTTTCATATGGGATTTTGGAAATTTTTATTTTTTAAGACTTTTCTTTTTCCATTTTTATGGATTTTTTGTTTGGAATTGTAAAATAATTAAATAAAGATAAATACATTTTTTGTAATTTTTTAAAAACTTTTTATATTTTTTTATGTATTTTAAACTGTATACATGGATTTTTAGTGTTCTTTTCGATTTTTATAAAATAATTACAAGTCCTAAAGTGATTAATAAAAATATGGCATAAAAATACGAGCATCCAGGAACATGTGTCTAAATTTTTCGACCACAATTAATATTTTAAATAAATAAAGAAAACATAAATAAACTACAAGCAAATAACGGTATTTTTTTAAATAAAATAAACTCCAGGGGTGAAAGTACAAATTTCACAGAGTACTACAACATGAATAAAAAGTTTCTGGACTGATTACAAATATCCAAAGCCATAAGGGCACGCTTGCAAAATGCCCATCTCACGTGGGCGGTGACATGAGATGAGTTAGCTTGGACAAAAGTATAATACTAAAAGTCCTGGGGCTTTAATGCAAATATTACAAAATATTTTCAACAGTAGAGGAAAGTTTGAGTTCTAATGCTTAAATACAAAAAGTATTTGGGCCTAAGATGTAAAATACCCAATTAAGCACGGGGGTGAACAACTGGATGGAGCTCACTAAGACACGTGTTGACACCATGCGGGGCGATACCGGTTCGGCGATTGAAGTCCCAGATTAGAACATCTCCCGGGGATCCAACGGTTGTGGAGGACTTGATCGGACAATGGCTGAAGCGTCTGGGTTTGAGGCTTTATCTAATGGTTATGGACTCCCCTAGATGAATTAGGGAGAACATGGCATGGGTCAAGCTTCGATCGATGATTGTGGGCAGCTTCGACCACCTGAGATGCCCACCGAAGGCTCAAAATGGAGCCCAAGATTCGCCGCACCGGCTGGAAGCTCGGAAAGGCTATAGGTGCACTAGCAACCAAACAAGCTCGGAGAAGACAAGAGGCTCCAGGTACCTCCGGTTGATGCAAAAATCGACCCTCTGAGGGTCCTTGGGCCCTCCAACACTTGTAAGGAGAGAAGCACAAAGGGGTGTTGGGCCCTTATTAGCGAGGGGGGATGGCAAATGAGGCGTGGCAGTAGCGGCTCCGACGGATGGCGGAGGTGGAGCATCGAATTCTTGGTCCAGGAGGAAGCAGGTTGACTGGGAGGCATTGGGTGTAGAGGAATGTTGGGGGAGTGACGTGAGGTGGTTTGAGGGTCGTGGAATGGTCAGGGGCACGACATTGTAATTCGCTGGAGTGGAGCTCTAATGAACTACGAATGTGGGGTGTACAGCTAATACATGTGAACAAAGGCGAAAAAAAGTGCAAGAAATGAATCCTAGGGTTACAAATAACCTAAAAGGTAAGAAAAGAGGGTACCTCAGTGGTCGAAGCCACAAAGTGAAGACCTCAACGGCGAACTCGCCGGAGGTTGTGGTGGAAGCCACCTCAGCCCTCGCTTGACCCCGCTCGAGATGGCTGGAGAAGGCCCTATCACCACGTTCAATACAGAGCACGAGATGGGGGCCAAAACTTGGTCAAAGGAGGTTCAAATCCAAAGATGAAGTTGGAGGTGATTTTTGTACAACATGGTTGAATGGGTCCAAAGAACGAAGAAAATCTCACGAATCCAAGCCCCTGGACCCACGTAATCACGCACGCGTGAAAAGGGATAGATCAAGGAGGAAGAAGTGTGAAGGAATCTATGCCAATAGGTGAAAGAAGTGGTGGCATGAAAATCGAGAAAAGGGCTAGGAGCCGTATCTGACAAGGTGCAGGGGCGAGTCAGAAGAGTTCACCGCAGGTCAACTCCAGACTCAATCTAGTTGATCGACGTGGATCAACCAGGAAAAACCTAATAAAAAATCCTTGAAAAATCAATATTAATTATTAAATGATTTTATTAATATAAAATTGTAAAACTTAAAATATCTATTATTTTTCATTGTATTTTATTATGATTTTTATTTATTTTTAGAGGTATTTAATTACAAGTTACATTTTAGGGTATATGTATAGGTATATTTATCTATGTTTTAGAGTATTTTATTTTTGTTTGTAGTTCTATTTTATTAATTATATTATATATTTACAACTTATTTGTAGGTACATAATTATATTTTTTATTATATTTTTTCTGATATATCATTTACACTTAAATAAATAAGTATACTTATTATATTAGGTAGAGTTATTGTATATTCATATATGTATTATATATTATTTTAGCCTTATTTAGTGTTTTATTCAAGTCTTAATATGAAAATATATTATAGATAATTTTTACTAATATATAAAATTATAAAATATAAAAACAATAAAGAATAAATAAAATCATTAATTTTATTGGGTATATTGTACAATAGGGGTCCAAAACCTATGTTTCTTATCTTGACTCCAAAAAATATGAAACCACCATAGTTAAAAAGCTTATTAAAATTATATACAATTAAAAGTGATTTTGATATATTTTGAATTTTTATTTGACATATATGGGTCTGGGAAGTTGGGATTTTGGAATCTTATTTAAAGTGTAACTTTATTTTGTACAATATTTTTTGTATAAACACAATTTTGTATTTTTTTTATCTACAACCTTCATGTACAAAGTTTATTTATTTGAGATATAAAAAGTAGAAAACAAAATGGGTCCCAAAATACATAGATAATGAAATAATAAAAGGGATTTTTATTGAATTGTTGGCCTTTATCTCCTCCTACTTTATTCCTTGTCGACCTAATCATCAAGATGCCTAGGTCTCGGGGTTCAGAGTCATAAAGTATCTTTGATATTTCAGTCCTTTCTTTTTTCTTTTCTTTATTCTATAATTTTGGTATTAAAAATAGTATTTATACACAACTTACACAACAAGGGATGAATGTTAATTTATACAAATTAAAGGTATTTACATGCATTTACTAGAGTTTTTAAGGCCAAAATGATAGGATAAAGGTGATGAAATGGAGATTCATCACCCCCTATACTTGCCTTATGCAATAAGTGCAGAAAACGAAAAACAAAGGAAAAAAAAAAGAAAGAACACATATTAGGTTTAATTGTCAAACTTGTCTTCGCAAAATCAAAGTTTGGAGCTTAGATCAGACCTTTAGAATTTTAATGAGGACGAAACCTTATTGGGAATTGAATTTGAAATCCAACAACCTTCGAGAATCCTAAAACTCTGCTCAAGTCTCCTCAAGAGTCAGGTCAGAATATTTCAACTCGTACGCAAACCCTTTTGACTATGAATCTGACTTGTACTGTATATGTGATAGTGTCTCCCCTCAATTGAAATGACAAAGAGACTGACTTCTCCAGCATGACAACCCAGTGGTTCCCCAATACAACAACTCCTTCCTCGAGGAGTAGGGTATTCCCTAAGTTCAAGTGGCAACTAGCTCAGGAGGAGGGGGTGAAGAGAAGAATGGTCGGTAACTAGTGTAGCTACATATCCTAAGATGCATGATCAGTATAGTCAAGTCATCTAGCTGCATGCTCGCATGATTTGAATTTGAAGCTCAAGTTTGCTTATTGACTATACAAATATATACACTCTGGCATGCATTTTATTTTTCGTCAGGAATGTCCACTTTTTAGAGTTTTTATTTTTTTTGGAATACCATATACAATATCATTTACATGAGGAGTTTTCTCTCTTGAGCCAGTAGACTATGAAGGATATGGTTAGATCCTTAAGTGCATCACGGAAGCGTGAAGATCACATCGTATGCAATCGGGAGGGACTAGTCGCACTAGTCGCTCGAGGTAGCGGAAATAAAAAAATTCATGCTATGAAACCACATGATCCAAGAACATTTCTCGGATCATTTCATCTAGACCACAAACAAGTAATAGGATTACCTCTTGAAGTGTGGTTGTGGTCGAGTATCCAAATGAAGAGACCTCCTGTCTCAAGTTCGATCCGACGGAGGAGACACTTGCGAGCGCGTTAATGAAATGCATGCTTCTCGCAATCCATTTGATGATCCAAGCGGTGAATCTCCTGATCCCGTCACACGAGATCTGACATCTTCTTCATGAGCGAGGCACATTGAAGAAGAGATAAATCCATGAGAAAATAAACCGACAGCATAACAGCGATGCTACGGGGAGCAACTCTCTCAAAGTCTCCATGGTAGATGGCCATAAGAGAGGGGGAGAGAGACGATGTTGGCGTGTGAAGATAATGAGAGAGAGAACATATGTTGTCTAACTTATGAAGAGCAAGGGGTGTCCTTCTATTTACAATATTTTGGGATCCAAGGATCTCAATCCATAGACAACACAAATACAATGGCTCACAATGATTTGTGTTTCTTTTGATGGCCATGATCTTGTTGTTAAAAACACAACAATAATTAATATTGAATATAATTTTACTTCTATTGAATCAATCTCCATTGGAGAAATAGGAAGGAGGCAAGCCTCCTTCCATAAGAGAAGGGGACGACCACCACATTCCATGTAGGAATTGTGGCCGTCCGCCCTCTCTTCAAGGAAGGTGGCTTTCTCCTCTTATTCCATGAGATTCCATTATCCCATGAATTTCTCCAATATTTGAAACAACTTTTGTTCCAAATTATTTCATAAAAATAAATCCAATTTATTTTGTGAACATTGCAATCACGCCATTGGAAATTTGTGAATCACATTCACAACCCAAAATAAAATGTGAATTACATTTTTAATTAATTGTCCAATGTGAATCCAATTCACATCAATATTTAATTAACAAATGTAAATTACAAATAGCTCTCTTTAATATATTATAAATCATATTTATAACATATATGTTTAATATGGATAATGCTATCCTCATTATTCTTATCCATGATATTTAAATCACATTTAATCATTTTGGATCTCTATTCTCATGTGCCCAAATAATATGAATCACATTCACATTATTTACATCTTTGATAATTAAATCATATATAATTATCTATGATAACCCTCTTTATAATATGAATCAAATTCATATTATTCATGATAATCAAATCTCCTTTAATTATCAATTTTGTCAATACTCGGATAATTAATATCAATAATGAAATTATCCTAAACTCTTTCAAGGATAATGCGATTTCTCTGCAGATACTTGGAGATAAGTACATGGTGATTGTATTGTTCCGCATATAGTGACTTGGATATTTAAATCACATCTCAGATCCAGATCTCGGGCCTCTCGTAGATGCTTGATTAAATCAAGACCGCAGATCTAATCTTCTCATTGCATCTGAATCACATTCAGATCAATGTCCAACATTTGGACTAAGATCAGATCACTTCTCTACTGAGAGGAGTCACTAAAATCCAAACCCGTTTCATCACTCCCTAGGAATGGAAGCGTCATGATTATACAATAATTTATGATCACATCACCCTAAGGTATTCCCAATACATGTACATCCTGCATACCGGAATACCTAGAATAAACCTGAAGTATTAGATCAATTTTACATCGTCTACCTCATGGTTTTATCATTAAGTTTATCATTTGATCATTGAGAGTCGGTATAGATCATATACTTTACAAAAGCATATATCATACCCATGTGTGGATCATATACTTTCCAAAAGTATATATGAAACCTACAAATTCACTCAAGCTTCCAAAGCGAGACAACCATGCATGGAATTTGATTCTTCCCAATATCTCATGAGTGAGCTCATGTCTTCCAGTTCAGTAATTGGCCCTGTATAATCTCTTTGAGAGATTGTATTACTTGTATGCCCTTGTATGCACACCAGCTCGTTGGTGTATAGACCTTGATTAGGTCATCAACCTATTGGTCTGCCAAATGTACATACTTAGACATATAGTAACACATCTGTCTCTGGTCAGAGGATGTGTGTCTATATCGTGGCAGCATACAACATAGAACTTTGGTTATCTCGATCTCGTTAAGTCAACTATTTGACCTAACTTATCTAACATTTCCGAATCTCTATTCCTATGCAAAGGACATGCATCAAGAGGTTGGTTAGATATTAGCCTTCGGAGAGAGGATTGCCATCTCCTCCTTAGGCTAGATATCATCTCTTAATAATCATTTGATGGTTCTCGATGAGTCCTCAATCCAACTCTTTAGATATTCATCCAAGCATCGGCCTCTATGATTTAATTATTAAATCAACAATTGTATGATCATTAAGGTGGTCATGATACATAACCCTAATTGCACTAAGGGACCTATTATGCAAATTAATTATTCTTCATTTCAGATCAGGGAATAATATTTACAATAACATTTATTGCATAATGGCTGGTCGTGGGCTTGCATGTCCAACAATCTTCCACTGGCCCAAGAGCCATTAACGGGCTAATCTTTAAACCCACACTCATGTGACAATCGTAGGATATTTAGAAAATTAGCTAGGTAAGCTCATTAGTCACTCTGTTCCCAAAGGACTATGCCAAGTCCTTTTATGGCACTTGCATATCTCCTAGTAACAATGCACACATTTAATGCGAATGTTGCATCTCATGCAACCTATACTCAATCTTGTTAAAGTAGTTATAGTGTCCTTGACACTATTGCTCAATAATTTTTGTAACCAGTATTTCCATAATCCTGGTCAAAATGCCCATATTTCTGGAGATCTCTATCTCCTAAGGTATCAACAGTTAAGACCTTTTAGATCATTGTCTATAAAGTCTTAAGTCCGTGAAGATAAGACATAGAGATCATTATATCGAAAGTCTTGTCCTCTTTGAAGTTTTGTTATTATTGCTACTAAGTGTTTTATCTCCATAGTAGGATTAGTGTCAGTTTACTACTCCCACTGCATGGCAGACAACTGGCTTTTATACACATCTAGCATACACTTAGCTTCCCAAAGCTGATGCACTAGAGCATATAGCTAATCACATCCTCATCTCCTTAAGGTATTATACCATTAGATAGGTTAGTACCATATCTTAAGGAAATGAAGCCTTTCTTGGGGTTTTCTTAGAATGGAAATGTCCAAGGCATATCACTAATGTGACGGTCCCAACATCCTCCTCTCTTTGCTTCTGAACAACTCCAGAATTAAGATCTAAGAGATATCCTTTAGAGCATATCTCAAGGTATGTAAAAACCGGATTATAAAACACTTATTATTATCCTTATGTCAATCTAAATGATTAAGATATTATCTACATTTAACACGATGAACACAATGGTACTCCCACTAAGCTTCACGTGGTACATCAAGATTCTATTTGAATTCATAATATTTATAGTTTCATCAAATCTCATGTTCCAATTACAAGATGCTTATGTGAGTCCATAGATGGATTTCTTTATCTTTCACACCTTGCATTCCTCAATCATAAAGCCATGAGGCTACTTCATGTGAATATCCTCAAAGAGGTTTTCATAGAGGAATGCAATCTTGACTTCCATATTGTAGATGTTATGGTCAAGTTGTGTAGCTATAGTTAGCAATATTCCGATTGATTTAAGCATGGTTATTGAAGAGCAAACCTCATCGCAAGCGATGTATTTTCTTTGGTGTGTAGCTCATGGCTATGATCCGTGCTTTGAAGGTCTCTACCTTCTCATCAGGTTTCCTCTTTCTCCTGAAGATACATTTACACCTTAACGGGTCTTATCCTTATAGGTGGATCCTTGATGGTCCATATACAACACCTGTATATGAAGTCTACTTTAGACTTTCATTGCTAAAATCCATCTTTCCATGTCATGATTCTCAAGAGTTTAATCACATGAAGTCTGATCGTTGTCAAATTTGATTGACATATGGAATACATCCTCAAACTCATTTGAAGAGATATTAGTGTTTCATCTTTAGTTGTCCTTTTTAGTTTCTGATTCCAGGAGCCTCATTATCATCTCAAGATTAAATGAGGTCCTTCACTTCATTTTCATCTTGATTCTTAAGAGAGTCATTCTCTAAGAATCACATTCTCAGAGATGAGATATTTTAAGAATCTCAAGGTCATAAAGTAGGTATCCAATACCATCCTTTATTTTCCTAATAAAGTAGCACTCTCTAGTGCTAGATTCCATCTTATTTGCATGGAACCTTATTAATGATATATACATATCGTAGTCTTTACTACATATATACATTGGAAACTAAGAGATGATTATGCTAAAATTCATCATTGATCAAATCATGTCACACATGATCAATTGTATCTCCCTAGGACTCTCTTGAGTTTAGGTTTATCAGGAGGAATGAGGTAGAAATGATATTCCTTTCTCCATAAGGTATTTCATGAATTCATCTAATAGGTACTGACTACCTAGATTAGATTGAACTCATTTCATTTTCCTTCTAACCTTGGTTCTAAACCAAAAATGTGAAATCTTTGAACATTTCAAAGCATTAAAGTGAAGGGAAGAAATCTCATATCATACGTAATCATCAAGAGATATCACATATCCATAATGTTTATTATGATATAAATGATCCACATACATCAATATATATGAGATCCTGAATACCTTGACATTTAACACCATTCCCAAAGAAGGATGTATTGGACATTTTACTTTGAATACAATATTCATAAGCATGTAAATTTTGAAATTTTAGACATTATAAAGTTTCATCTCTTACTAGTCTATTGATCAAATCAACAGATAAATGTCCCAGGCTTGATGCCACATAATTTTCAAAGGATCTTCATCATCCTATTGGTCTTTAAATGTTTAATTTTCTGTATTAGAAATTGTAAGAGTCCTCCAGATGTCATATTACTATCTGAAATATATCCATCATAACTCTTTGTGATATGTCTATTCCAGAATTCATGTTTATTTCCAACATTTAGAAAAAAACAATGAGTTTATTCTAATATTCAGGTCATAGAGATATTCTCTATGATTAAGGACTCTCCCACTGAAAATATGAAGTCTATCTATCTAATAGAGATTGTTGCAACAATTGCATCAATATCCATGTAGATGGCTATTAAACCTGAAGATCAAATTCCAATCTTCTAATACATATGCAACCAATTGCAAGCGTTATTAAAAGAATGAGATACAATTATTAGACTTTGATCTTACCAAATAAGAAAGTCAATTTCAATGATTACATGTAGATTATTCCGATGCACTATCCGAGTCCTTCTCTAAGGATTTTAGATAGTCTTGATGGTCTCACCATCAACACATCAGCTTGTTGTAGTATTGGCATTCATCGAACTCTTTGGATGCCATATGGAAGTCATAGAAGTACGGTCAACTCTTTAACTATCCTTCTCATCTTGGGTCTGACCCATGCTTCCACTGCGCTCCCTTCATCTACATACAACCTTTGCTTAAGACAAGGGATCTCTTAGGTTGAATTCAAAAGATTTCAATATAAGAGATTTCAACATTTATTCGTGATTCATTTAATTCATACAATATGAATATTTTTGAAGATTCATGAACGACTAAAGTAAAGACAGTAGAATGATGACACTCATCGTATCTACATACATCTAAACTTTTAAAAAACTTCGGTTCAGGTAGGTATTCAAATATTTTGAATACATCATCTCTTATAGAGCCACCATTCTGCATGATGCAGAGAACCATGTCATTCATGTTAAATGTCGAGAGCACATATGTATACCAGAACATCTTCTTAGATTTTATAAGGATTAATTTGACAACTACGACCATCATTGACATATCACTTCCAAAGTACATTCGATGAGATCAAGACTATAGAGACATACAAATCCTAGGGTTGTAGTCCTATTATCTATTTAATTGTCATTCCTCATTCTTACGAGGAAACATGTACATTGCAACCACATACATTATGTGTCCAACTACAAGTACAATATCTTGATCATGGATCCAATCCATGATATTTTATTGGTTATTATTGAGTATAACATTGAGTGGATTTAATGAACAATTATGTGAAATAAGATATTTGTATAAATATATATATATATATATATTACTTTGATTTAGTAACTTTATATCAAAGTTGTCTTACCTTGTCAACACTAAAAGTTTATTCCCTTAATCACTTTCAATGAAAGAGATATACTTACCATTATATCTCAAGCAAGATATGGGATCTTCTTCCTTATATTTGTTACATCCCAATAATATGAGAACCTGTAACTCGGATAAAAAGAAGTGGGAACACATTCCGCCTTGCAAGTCCAACTTGCATTTCCCAATTCGGTCTTTAACACCCGGTCCCACCACCCCTAAGGCGATGCTAACCCGTCAGTAATTGAACCAACCGTCAATAGGAATACAACTCGCTATGTGAGATCCAATATCGCTCCAATAATATGAGGACCTGATAGTGGGGTCGCTATGCATATGGCCTTACTCTTTTGAGAAGCAAAGAGCTCGATCCAGATGCGCTTGCATGCAACAACTGTCACTTCGGACATACGTCTCCTACATACAATCCCTGGCAACGAAACCCTTTGCCTTAACGAGAGACCATGGATGCCACTTATGTGATCCTTCATATCATGTTCAAATTCTAATTAATTATTTTGAATCATAGTCACATAATTAATTCTTCTATGAGAATACACATCTATTCATAATAGAGTGTTTCATTTGAATATAATCAATTTAATCACATTAAATCAATTATCAATCCAATTCAATCAACCTACTTGATTGTTACTTGAATGGATGGTATAATCTCAAAGTATGCATTAGTCGAATTTTAATAATTAGAAAAATACACTGTGATCTCTCCTGCATTATCGAGTCCCTACCCGTTGTCATGGCCAGTACCGACGGGAGTGGGATAGACCGCACACGGTGCAATCTGCTACCCCAACGCTCGCTGACTAGACGCCATATCCACCTCAAGAAACGATAATTCCAAATTGATCATTGTGTACTTGAGATTATAATCGATTTTTCAACCAAATTTATACCATATAATAATAATAAAATTTTAGTTAACATTAAGGAGATTTTCTAAATAAATCCCCAATCCTATTCAAGCAACTTTGTTTGTTGGAATGTAGATCATGTAGATCATGAAACCAATTTGTGATCTAAATCATATCTAATCAAGTATAAGTTAAGGCAATATCATTAAGGAAATAATCATCATCAAATATTTCCCAAATATTTATCCATAATTATTCCAAGAAATTAAACCATTTAATTTCACTAAATGATTAAATGATAATCACAAGGTTTTTGATTAGAAAAGTAATTTTCAGCAGTGACCCTCACTTACTAAAATTAACATATCTCAATCAATTTAAATCTAAATTAAGCAAAATAAGTTCCCAAAGTTTGCTAATTTGATTTACAATAGAACCTAAGGGTTCGTTTGGTTGCTGGGTTAGGTAGGGTTGGGTTGGGGTACCCCTGTGAATAGTAAACTGTGAGGAGGATTGGAAGGGTTGGAAGGAGGGGTACCCCGGGTTGGGCCAACCCAACTTGCCCAACCCTGCAACCAAATGAACCCTAAGTGATTTGCATGCATTTCTAGGCATTTCAAATTAGCAATTAACTCTCTAATTACGTCATGATTTGTAGTCCCCGAAACAGTGGATACATATCCACTAAAATGATCATAACTTGAGCAAACGGATTCGAAATTGCGCAAACTCATATCCTAAATTTCCCTTATTTAACGGGAGAAAATCCATGTTGATGATCGAAGCGGTGAATCTTCTGATCCCGTCACATGAGATTTGACGTCTTCTTCATGAGCGAGGTGTACCGAAGGAGACAGAAATCCATGAGAAAATAATCCGGCATCATAACGACGATGCTGCGGGGAGAGCGACTCTCTCTAGGTCTCCATGGTGGATGGCCATAAGAGAGGGGGAGAGAGATGATGTTGGCATGTGGAGAGAATGAGAGAGAGAATATACGTTGTCTGACTTATGAAGAGGAAGGGATGCCATCTATTTATAATATTTTGGGATCCATTGATCTCAATCCATGGACAACACAAATCCAATGGCTTATATTGAAATGTGTTTATTTTAATGGCCATGATCTTGTTTTTAAAAACACAACAACAGTTAATTTAATAAAATCAAATATATATTGAATATAATTTGATTTATATTAAATCAATCTCCATTGGAGAAATAGGAAGGAGGAAAGCCTCCTTCCATAAGAGGAGTGGACGGCCACCATATTCCATGTAGGAATTATGGCTGTCTACCCTCTCTATAAGGAAGGTGGCTTTCTCCTCTTATTCCATGAGATTCCATTGTCCAATGAATTTGTCCAGTATTTGCAAAAAACTTTTGCTGCAAATTATTTCACAACAAATAAATCCAATTTATTTTGTAAACATTGCAATCATACCATTAGAAATTTATGAATCACATTCACAACCCAAAATAAAATGTCAATTGCATTTTTAATTAATTGTCCAATGTGAATCTAATTTACATCAAAATTTAATTAACAAATATAAATTACAAATAGCTCTCTCTAATATATTATAAATCACATTTGTAATATATGATTAATATGGATAATGCTATCCACATTATTATTATCTGTGATAATTAAATCACATTTAATCATCTTGGATCTCTATTTTTATGTACCCAAATAATATGAATCACATTCACATTATTTACATATTTCATAATTAAATCACATTTAATATCTATGATATCTCTCTTTATAATATGAATCAAATTTATATTATTCATGATCATCAAATCACATTTAATTATCAATTTTCTCAATGCTCGGATATATATTATCAATAATGAAATTATCCTGAACTCTTTCGAGGATAATGCGCTTTCTTTGCAAAAACTTGGAGATAAGGACATGGCGATTGTATTGTTCCACGTAGAGTGACTTGGATATTTAGATCACGTCTCAAATCCAGATCTCGGGCCTCCCATAGATCATTGATTAAATAAAGACCGCAAAATCTTCTCATTGCGTCCGAATCACATTCAAATCAATGTCCAACATTTGGACTACTGAGAGGAGTCACTAAAATCCAGACCCGTTTCATCACTCCCTAGGATTGGAAGCGTCATGGTTATACAATCTTTTATGATCACATCATCCTCAGGTATTCCCAATACATGTACATCCTGCATACTGGAAGACCTAGAATTAACCTGAAGTATTAGATCAATTTTACATTGTCTACCTCATGGTTTTATCATTAAGTTTCTTATTTGATCATTGGGCATCAGTATCGATCATATACTTTCCAACAACATATATCATACCCAGATGTTGATCATATACTTCCAAAAGTATATATCAAACCTACAAATTCATTCAAGCTTCCAAAGCGAGATGACCGTGCACATAATTTGATTCTTCCCAATATCTCATGAGTGAGCTCATGTCTTCCGGTTCAGTAACTGAACCTATATGATCCCTTTGAGAGATTGTATTACTCATATGCCCTAATATGCATACCAACGTGCCGGTGTATAGACCTTGATTAGGTCATCAACTTATGTAGTCTGCCAAATGTGCATATTTAGACATATAGTAACACATCTGCCTCTGGTCAGAGGATGTGTGTCTGTATCGTGACAACATACGACATAAGACTTTGGTTATCTCGATCTCGTTAAGTAAACTCTTTGACCTAACTTATCTAACACCTTCGAATCTCTATTCCTATGTAGAGGATGTGCATCAAGTGGTCGGTTAGATATCAGCCTTCAGAGAGAGGATTGTCATCTCCTTCTCATATTGGAGATCATCTCTTAATAATCATTGGACGGTGTTCGATGAGTCATCAATCTAACTCTTTAGATATTCATACAAGCACCAGCCTCTATGGTTTGAATCAGCAGATGTATGACCATTAAGATGGACATGGTACATAACCCTAATTGAACTAAGGGACCTATTATGCAAAGTAATTATTCTTCATTTTAGATCGGTGAATGATATTTGCAATAAAATTTATTACATAATGGCTCGCCGTGGGCTCGCATGTCCAATAGACTATCCCTCTTTTGAAGCACTTTTGAAACCCACACTCTCCTGTCTTTAGACGTCTCTGTTACTGGCAAAGACAAATATTTCCACTTGTATGCATTACATACCGACAAATCCAATTCCCTCGCCACTCCAACTGATTTGAGCTAAGTAAAAGGTGCATGTGTCCAAGTTAGGTCATTTTCGACAAGAGCCATGTGTGTGCTCCAGAATACTCTACTTACGCAGTCAAGAATCCATTGAACCAAGTCTCACGATTCTTAAATTATTAAGTTAACTAGACCTGAAGTACCTCGATTGCAACTCATATAAGGTTCCTGTCATTAGGTAGATTCAAGGTACAACCAAGCTCCAATCTTTGGATTTTACTTAGACTTGTTCAATTATCAAACTCAACCCGAAAATTGCAAATGTTATGCAAATGCTATGTACAATGTAGAAAATATTTTGTGATGATATTTTCAAATATTTAAACTTTCTATGGATTTTTCGAAAAGATAATGCATATGTATTTTTTGGTTTTTTTCAAAAAGATTCTGCTAATGTTTTTGGTGTTTTAGTTTTGCAAATGTTTTTATGATTTTTGAAAACAAAAGGTTTTGACTAAAAATAGGCACAAATATTTACATAGGGATGCATCTTGTATTTTCAAGAGTTGGATTTTAAGAATTTACATGGGATATGTGAGCATTTTTATAGATATTTATACAATTAATAAAGAATTTTAGTGTAATGTATATATTCCACGAACTTATTTGAAAATCATTTAATAAACAATTGTAAAAACTATAGTCCAAATTTTTTTACAAATAATTTTCACAAACATTTACATATATTTGAAAATCATTTTGTAAAGGTTTTTCAAACAATATATATATTTCAAAATATTTTTCCAACCATTTTCCAAACATTTGCAAATAGTTTTTAAAACATTTTATTTCACACAAAGAAAATAAAATTTTGAAACAAATTATTTTTGCAAAGGTTGAAAATATTTAACAAAACATTTTCCAAATATTTTCAAAAGATTTTTCAAAAGGATTTCCAAACTATTTTTCAAACATTTTGCAAAAAACATTTTTACTTTATTTATTAATCATTACTACAAAAAGAATTTGAGGAATAATAGATATTTTTTATTAAGTATTTTAATGAATTTAATAGTTTAGACAGTATTTTTAGCCATATTTATTATTTAAAAATACGAAAATATGAGTTATGGCTAAAGTATCTACGTACTATATATGACCCCTTATACTTAGCTTGATCCATGTCCTCATAGATCAGAGAGAAAAATAGAAGACATAACTCGTACCGAGTATTGAAAAGTCTATTGAATACGAAAGGTGTGAATGAATAGGAAGTCGACCATCCCCCCAATACTTAGGATAAAAAATCTTAAGTATAGCAGATTATACACAAGGCAGGGAGGGATAAGGATGGGAATGGATAAATCGTACTCAGATTGCCTCCCCCTATACTTAGGGTAAGATGTCCCTAAGTATAGACAAGAAGAGGAGAGAGTAGAGATGATCAAAGATTGAAAGAACTCATGGTGTGCACACCCCTATACTTAGGAAAAAGTACATCCTATATATAAAAAATTGACAAAAAGGGGCGACACTTTTTTGGTAGAAAATGAAAATTGAGAAGGAAAAGAAGAAAAGAAAAAAAATAGAAGAAAAGATAGATGAGGATAGAAGAAATATAAAGTACACATCACTTCCCTTATACTTAGGGAAAAAGAACCCTAAGTATATGCAACAACAAGAGTGATGAAACGGAACGAAGAAAGAACATTCGGCTCGTCCACCCCACTATACTTAGGACAAAGTACATTCTAAGCAAGGCATACACAAGAAAGCGGTGGATGAACGATATGGTGGATGGACGAAGATAAACAAAAGCGAATGTAAAACATAGTGGATATGCAAAGAATCAAGAAGGTAGAAATCGAACCTTCTTACGGGACTGGTGAGGAATGGATCTGACAAGGTGTAGGCCAATATAGGGGTCCTTAGATGACACAATCAGTCAAGGTCGACTAGGTGAAGATTCTCGGTGGTCCTAGGTGTGAAGACACAGATGGTTCAGTGGAAGTAATGTGGCTAGGTCTATCCTTGGTATCTCACATATGTCAAAGTGAAAAGGGATGAACTCATCATCGAAAGAAGTAAGGTCAAGGTTGTTCTGCGAGGTCTCTCCTAAGTCAAAACCAAAAGGAACAAACTCATATGTCGAAGTAGTCGAGTCATGTTCATCCTCTAAAGTCTCAACCGGATCATCATTCTCAACAAAAGGGCCGAATTCATTACAAACTAGCCAAGTCAAATTCGACCTTATCAATCTCATCAGTATCTGTCCTCCGCTCTAAAGTATCAATCGTGTAAATCCTGCGGATGTCATCAACATCACTAAGTGACAGAAGAGGGAACTCCCAGGTCTATGCTTTCCGAGTCTTCCTCCTTGGAGAGAAATTCTCGGGTCCCAGTCGAATCCAACATACAACAGAAATATCTGTTTGTCTCATCAGGGTCACAGTCCTCGGGGTCAGCCAAGATAGGTTTGGTCACATCAGATGCATGTCTCTGGTCAACCATGGGTTCAATGATGACCACCTCACTCTCATCAATAGGACATAACGAATCTGTCCTGATCCGTAGTCAATAACGACTCTCACAGAGACGAAAAAATATCATCTCAGAATGATTAAAGAATGCTCCCCAATGGAGGTCTCTGTGGGCAATACGATAATATCAACAATGTAGCTCATGCCCTGAATCCAAATGACAGTGTTTTCTAGAATACCCTTCAGCCTCTTTATTGATCCATCAACAAACTGAATGATCATTTTTTTTTCTTGAAAGGCCCTAAGTGAAGAGATCGTGCTAATGAGAAGGGTATTATTCTAATCGAAGCATAGCTGTCAAGGAGAGTGTGATCACATGTGTAGTCATAAATGGTGCATCGGATGAATGGAGTAGCAGTGTCCCTTTTCCTGGAATTAGACGGTGTGTGATGGCATGGGTAGTGGCCGTGGTCAAGATATGATGCTCATATCTACTCCTCCACTTTCTCTTCTTTAGTCGAGGAGAGTCATGGCCTGGTGAAGTGGGGCTTTAATAATGTCATGAATGGTGGCCAACACTTCAGGTTCAGTCAGCGTTATTTTGAATTTCTGGATCTCCTCCATCCAAGGGAGGAGATCGGAATCAACATGTACACAAGGATGATTAAGAGCAGTCTGTACAGTGTCATCCCTGGGGTCAAAGGTGGGACATGATGTGAGCGGATGTGTGGTCAAAGAGTTTGGCATGTTGGCCCTCTCCTCACAGTCTGAATCGACCATGTGTCTCCCCAAATCTTTTTATATTTTTATATTTTTCTCATTTTTTGGATTTTTTGCGATTGCAAGTTCTCATGAAAATCCTCAAGTGAATCCATATCATCAGATCATGAAACATCAATATGGTTCTTATTTATACTAGCGAGGTCATCAATCCTTTGTCTCATGTGCTCCATCATATGGGTCAAGTGCTCAATGGTGGATTCCATGGCATGTGACTCCAACAGGTCAATCTCAAGTGGATGTGAAGGTGGAAAATGTAGAGATGGAGGTGGATAAAAGTTCGAGGCCTGATACTGTAGCTGAGGCGGATATACACAAAAGTTAGGAGCAAAATTTTCCTGGAAAATGAAGGTGGACAGGCTAGAGGGTACGAGGGATCCATGAAATCTAGATAAAAATCGCTCCAATCTGTCATCTCAACCAAAAGGAAAATGATCGGGAGAACACGATAGTCAAATCAAGCAATATGAGAAGAAAGGCGTAAAATATGTAAAGAGATCGAGTATGCACACATGCAAACATAGACAAACACACACAAGACAAACCCCTCAATTCACCTACTCTACTCGGTGAAGACCGTGAAAGCTCGGTCTTCTTATCTTGTATGATTTAGAGTTAGGTGAGAACTCAAATATTGTACAAACACTTAGGTTGGATTTAAGAGATTTGGGCACTAACCTTAATGTGTATGTGAGAAATTTAAAATGACGACAATGAGGGAATTACTCACCCCAAGGGCCAAGACAATGCTTTTCTTTTTGATTGATTTTAGGGTCAAGTAATTTGATGATTACATGATATGCTGTGATAACAGGCTTAAATTATGTGGAAGACAATATCAATTCTTGATTTACAAACTCTAAAATCACATAATCTATGTCTAAATTATTTCATGTATACAACAAGAGAAAAAACCCCTTAATTACACATAAATCAACAAAACATGGTTTTATATCTGGGAAATATTTTCAAAGATGTTGATCGATATTTAATTTAGCAGGATTATTCAAATATCGAGATTAATAACTCGTCCATTATTCTCACAAAATAAACAACCATTTTTAAGAGAAAGAAAAAAACATATTGAGATCATAGTTTGATAAATAACCAACACTTTCATTTAGGCTCTACAAAAGCCTATAACTTTTTGTTGGAAAGAAATGAGAAGGGGTAATAGTATAAATTTTCAAAACCTTGAAATGCTTGAGGCCACCCATGCATGTACATTCCCTTTTATTCACCTTCTCTCTCCTATTTCCCATGTAAGAGTCGACCAACTTAAAATTCTCTCTCTTCCCATGCATGAATGGAATTAATTGGTTTTGTATTTACTTGCATGTGACTCTTCCTTTTGAAGAGGCATATGGCTTTTATAAAAATCCCTTCCCCCATGCAAATGAAAGGCAGCCGTCCCTTACCCTCTCTCTCTCTTACTCATGCAACTCCCCATGCATGAATGCATTTATTGGTTTTATTTGTACAAGCATGTGACTTTTTGAAGAGATGCATATGGCTAATATAACAAGAGACCATCCCCATGCAAAGGACGGCCCCTCTCTATTTCCCTTCTCCCCATTCACGCAACTCTCCTCTTACTCCCCCTCTTCTCTCTTTATTCTATCTATCTCACTCTCTCTCTTTGGTCTCATGCAGATGAAGATGAAGGCATAGGCATCAACAGCTCCCTGCCCCCGACGTTCTTCTCTTCCTCGACCCTGACGATTGCCATCAACCGCGCACAATAGCTGTGTGCACAACCAACAACCGCACACAACCGTTGTTCTCTAGTGCGTCCTCCTCCTCGTGATGCTCCTCCAGCCTGCTGTCGGCCACTCTCCTCCTCCTTGCGGTTTGCTCCAGCCCGTGCCACCGTCCGTGCGTCCGGCCATCTCTCTCGTGCAACACCTGTGACATTCTCCCTCGTGCACCAACAACAATTGCGTGCATGAGAATTACTCCATCTCTTTTTCTCTCTCTCTCTTTCTTTATTTATATGTCATTTTCATTGCAGCCGTTGAACTCTCCTTTATGTTAAATTTTCCAAGCATAGTCCTTAATTTCTTCATCAATTAGATTGCACGTCTTTAAAAGAAATCTTTTCTAAATTGTGTCTCTATATCTCATTTAGCATTTCATGTGTAAGATGTCGAACTAAAAATTGCAAATTTATTTGGTCCCTGTGGATTCGAACCTCTACTTGCCGCATACTTTTTGCATACATTCATCGTGCTCGTAGTTGTAACATTATTTGTTTGATAACGGATTATCGTGGGAAAACAACGACTTGATTAAATCATCATTTTAAACGCGAAAAAATCGTGTCAACATAATTGTAGCAGTCTTAATTTTATATGTTACCTTTTTTATACTTTTAAGGAGAATGCACTAATCCTATCAAGGAATCAATTCCTTTTAGCTCATAGATGATCAAAATTAGAGGGAGAGAGTCGAAAAGCAATGCGAGGTGAAAAGGATGATGAATGCTAAAACATAAACACTCATCTTGCCTCCAACTCTCTACATGTAAGGATGCTAAGCATATTTAAAACCTATCTATATGCAATGCACGTCGATGAAATCGCAGTAGGTGAGAATTGGATATTATCGTGAAGAACCAATGCTAATCACTCATATATGGAATCCAAAAGTCATGTCTTGGGGAGCTATTCGGTGCCTGCCACAATAGGTCCTACAAGCACTATGTAGAGTCCCTCTCGGCGCTTGATTCCAAGTCTAAATGAGGAGCAATTTAATATTTGACTAAGTTCCAAAAGCGGACTATATGTACATGCAATTATCTTTGGACCTTAATTGATCGACAAACAATCCCACAACTTGGGTTCAATCACTCAAATAATTTAAGAAGAAATCGAAAAACAAAAATAAAAAAATGCGATGAAAACCACGAAAAAAATGACGAGTCCCTAAAGGGAACAATCCCTCATGCACTGGACCTCGTGAGTTGTCATAGAGTGTCCTGAGAGTCCCGTATTATTACAATAATTGTATCTCTCTCTCACTTGAATGATAAAAATAAATGCTAAAATAAATGCACAAAAATTTGTCTTCAAAATCCCCTCTAAGTCCTTTAACGCTTCCTCCTGGTAGCTAGGTCAGAGATGTGACACCATCTCTCGTGGTTGCGCAGGTGCTCCTAGAAGAGTCTCCCTCGATCCGCATTACCTCACAGCAAAGACAACAAGGAGAGGTGATTAGACAAGTCATAGTAATACAAATAAAAGAGAAAATAAATAAAACGAAAATATCACAAATAAATCATAATCAATCAAAAATCAATCTAATTGCAGTTGTTCCCCGGTAATGATGTCATTTAAAATAACGATTTCCTAGAGGGTCTTGTCTATACGCAAGGCAGATCAACAGTCGTCGAAGCGACCGCTCAGGATAAATTTTAAATTCAACAATTAACCCATAACTAAATATCAAGCAATGAAATAAAATATGGAGTTAAATTTATTATAAATCTATAACAAGGACGTGTATAGGTGCAAGTATGTGTAGAGGTCGATCGTAGGGAGCAAACTACATAGATTGGGCTATGAAGCACACAAGATGGCTGTGGTTCTTTGTCTATTTATTTTTATATGGATTTTTATTTTAATTATTTTATTTTATATTTTATATTTTTATATTTTATTTTTATTTTTATATTTTAATATTTTTCTCTTTGTATTTTTTGATTTTTATATGTCCTTTACTTTAAAAAATACAATATAGCTATATAAGAGTATATATATAATTAAGCAAATATAGATATAAATAATAACAACTATATTCAAAATAAAGAAAATAAAATCTTTTGGGGGTTTAAATAATTTTTACTGATTTTATGATTCTTCAGAAATTTTTGCTAATTTTTTTTTATAAAATTTTAAAGTAAAAAATACCCAAAATTAGGGATTAATTAAATAGCCAGAATTGAAACAGAAATAAAAAATAGAAAATTGAGTCCAAAATTTTCCAATTCAGTTTTAATATATAGCTAATGATGTAAAGAAAATGAGATAATAGAAAACACTAGTTTTGGATTTTTTAGGAATTTTATAAGGGATTTTGGAAATTTTCAATTTTAAAGAGTTTTCTTTTTCTATTTTATGTATTTTTCGATTGAAATTGTAAAATAACTAAATAAATACAAAATATATTTTTTTCAAAAACTGTTTATATTTGTTTATATATTTTAAACTATAGACATGGATTTTTTGTGCTCTTTTTGATTTCTATAAAATAATTACAAGTCCTAAAATCATAACTGAAAATATGACGTGAAAATATAAGCATCTAGGAACATATGTCTATTTTTTGGGATTTTTTCGAGCACAATTATATTGTAAATAAATAGAGAAAACATAAAGAAACTATAACATAGAAAGGGTATTTTTGTAAATAAAATAAAATCCATGGGTGAAATCGCAAATTGCATAAAATACTATAACATGAATAAAGAGTTTTTAGACTAATTATAAATATCCAAAGCCACAAGGGAACACCTGCAAAATGCCCTCCTCACGTGGGTGGTCATGTGAGGTGAGTTGGCGTGGACTAAAGTATACAAAATATTTAAACGGTAGAGGAAAGTTTGAGTTCTAATGTTTAAATACAAAAGGTGACTGGGCCAACGATGCAAAATACCGATTTAAGCGTGTGGTGGACGGTTGGATGGATCTCACTAAGACGCGTGTCACCACCACACATGCGTATACCAATTTGGCATTCGGCATCACATATTATATCATCTCCCAAGGATCCAATGATTGTAGAGAACTTGAGTGGACGATAGCTAAAGCATCTGGAGTTGAGGCTCAATCCAACGGTTGTGGACTACCTTGGATGATAGGGAAGAACACGGCCTGGTCGAGCTTTGATCGACGATTGGGGAGGCTTCGACCACCAGGGATGCCCACCGAAGGCTCAAAATGGAGCCCAAGCTGTATCGCCCAGCTGGAAGCATCAGAAAGGCTCCAGGAGCTCTAGTGACACCCAACGAGGTCGTAGAAGAGAAGAAGATCCAGGTACCTCCAGTTGGTGCAAAAAATCGCCTCCTTGAGGATCCTTGGGCCCTCCAGCACCTGCAAGGAGATAAACACAACAAAAGAAAGGGTGCTAGGGCCTTATTGGCAATGGGGGGATGACAAATGAGGCGCGGCGACGGTAGCTCTTGCAGATGGCGGAGGTGGAGCACTGAGTTCCAGGTCAAGGATGGAGCATGTTGGCTTGGAGGCGTCGGGGCATAGAGGAATGTTGAGGGAGTGACGTGAGGTGGTATGAGGGTCGTGGAATGGTCGGAGACACGGTGTTGTAGTTTTCCAGAATGGAGCTCCGGCTAACTACGAATGCGGGGTGTATGGATAATACACACGAACAAAGGCAACATGAAGTGAAAGAAATAAATCATAGGATTACAACTAACCTAAAAAGCAAGAAAAGAGGGCACCTCAGTGGCCGAAGCCACGAAGGGAAGACCTCGATAGTGAGCTCGCCGGAGGTGTGGTGGAATCCACCTCATCACTCACTTGACCCCGCTCGAGATGTATAGAGAAGGCCCTATCACCGCCTTCAATCCAGAGTGCACGATGGAGGGAAAAACTTGATCAAAGGAGGTTCAAATCCAAAGAGGAATTCGGAGGTGGTTTTTGCACAATGAGGTCGAGCGGGTCCAAAGAACGAAGAAAAGGACACGAATCCAAGCCCCTCGACGCACGCAATCATGCATGCGTGAAAGGGGATAGATCGAGGAGGAAAAAGTGTGAAGGAATCTATGCTAATAGGTGAAAGAATCGATGGCAAGAAAATCGAGAAAAGGGCTAGGAGCTATATCTGACAAGGCATAGGGGTGAGTCAGAAGAGTTGACCGAAGGTCAACTCCAGACTCAACCTGGTTGGTCCATGTGGACCAACCAGAAAAAACCTAGCCAAAAATCCCTGAAAATTGATATTTAATTATTAAATGATTTTATTAAAATAAATTTATAAAATAAAGAATGTTCATTATTTTCATAGTATTTTATTATGATATTTATTTATATTTTGGAGGTATTTAATTACAAGTTACTTTTTCTATATTTTATTATCTATATTTTTCTATATTTTATTATCTACAACTTTCATGAACAAAATTTCTTTATTTGAGGTATAAAAAGTATAAAATAAAATGGGTCCCATAAATGCATAGATAATGAATTAGTAAAAGAGATTTTTATTGAATTGTTGGCCCTTATCTCCCCGTACTTTATTCCTTGTCGACCTAGTCATCAAGATGCGTAGGTCTCGGGGTTCAAGGTCATAAAATATCTTTGATATTTCATTCTTTTTCTCTTATTTTCTTTATTCTCTAATTTTGGCGTTAAAATAGTATTTTATAGACAACTTACACAACAGGGATGAATGCCAATTTATGCAAACTAAATGTATTTACATGCATTTACTAGGATTTTTAAGGCCAAATTGTTGGAATAAAGGTGATGAAATGGAGATTCATCAGACCAAACCCCGTCCGAAGCACCTCGGGCCAGTGCATGGTCTGAGGCACCTGCAATGATTTAAGAACACCATCCGAGATCAGACCGTGCATGCGCCATATGAGTACGGGTTGGGTAATTTGCATCCTCGCTCCACACATTTCCAAGAATTGTAGAAAGGTCCCTAGGAAATTACAAAGGCCCCACATTATTTCTCTTATTACAAAAATGCCCCTTTGAAGGACCGTTGTGCACGTTTTCTCTCTTTTATTTTTATGGTTTTATTTTCATGTTGCTTGAATCGTTTTATTATGATTTGAGCATACGAACTCCAGATTGAGTGCTTTCAATTTCATTGTGGTGCTAATTTTATGCTATTCATGATGGCATTATTAATTCACTGATTTGACACTTGATGAAGTATGCTAAATTTTAGATATCTAATGTGTTAGTTGCTCTTAATTGAAAATGCCATTAATTGAATTGTGAATCATCTTTGTGCATCAATTATACTGAAATTGATTCTCTTTACGTATGCTCAATGATTTGATTATTTTGGAGGTATTTTTGCTCCAATTATGTTATTGCATAACATAGCATGGCCATCATTTTAAGTTGCTTAAAAAATGCATATTTCACATCATCTATTGCATTTCATTGTATGTCATTTCATTGCATACTGCATCACATATGTTTTGCATAAAAATAAATTGATATTCATTCCTCGTTTTGTATGCACCATTGTCTTGCATGGTTATTTTATGCATCATTTCGTGATATTCCATTATTGCGTCTACAATGGTTGACCTAGGTATACAATTTGATCCCTTAATTTTAATAATTAATCCTTGATTAATCTTCGAGGAAGCTCGTATCCCTATGTTCGACCTTAGTATGCTAGACACGTAAAATTATCGCCACATATTCGAACATGTGGTTGATTCTGTTAGATCAAAAATTGACTCATGTGCTACGATAATACAACTATTCTGAAGAGGTGATTTTGTAGTTCATCACATGTGGTAGGCTTCTTTATAACCTTTAGAGACATCAGGGGGGCCAACGTAAAATATACCCACCATGTGTGCAATGCATGTGAAACGGGGGATGAGGTTCGCACCGAACCTGCACGTGGCGTGCAACTGTGCTCTGGGTCTGCCTGAGGATGTGCGACTTGGTGGCAGATCTGGAATTGATGGAGCTTGATCGAGGGCTGATATTTGGGCTTGAATCAATGACCTCGATCTGAGGTGTTCTTGATTGTGCATCAACTATACTTCATCCATGTATCTTATTCCATTCTTTTTCGATGCTTGAATATGGTGGTGGTTCTTTGCTCCAACTCGGGAGACTATGGTGCTGAGGCTCCTCCGACGACACGACCGAGGAGCCTCGAGAGCTGCTCAATTTTGATCCTTAGAGGGTGGAGTTGAAGCTCCCTCCTTCACTTGCAAATGTGAGTGTAGCGTAGAGGAGGATCTTGGTCCTCAGAGAAGGATTAACCTCCTGTATCTCGACCCTCCTCCCATGGTAGCCCAGGAGGAGAAAAGAGGAGAAGCTTTGGATTTAGATCTTTGGTGATGCGAGGGAGGAACTCCGTCTCTATGATCGATAAAGCTGGGGTTCTATAGGATGAAGGAGTTCTTGGAACTACAAGCGGAGAAGTTCTGCTCCAGAAGGAGCCTTAGACGTTTGACTTGCAAATGGTTAGAAAACAGGAGAAGAGGGAATGGGGAGTTCCTTGCAATGGCAGATGAGTGAATTGAAACTTCGATTTCTAGACTCAATGAGGTCGGAGGTGGGAAGGTTCTTCAGAGATAGAACACCAACAGAAGGAGGAGGAGGTGAGGTGGTTGTCAGATCAGAGAGAGTGGCTTCAGATTTAATCATGGAAAAAGACACAATGGAGAAGAAGAAGAAGATGCAGCGAGTATACATGGAGGTGGAGTTTACTGATGGAGAAAAAAGTGCAGTGGTTGATGACGGTGGAGTGGTTCGCCAATGGAGGAGATGATGCTTCTATCATGGCTCAAGTGCTCCGGTGAAAGGAGCGTGAGCTCAACAACTTCTTGGTGCTACACAACTGTGAGGGTGTCATATACGGATCACTTCTCTCCTCGAGGGATCATTGTCGCATGATTAGAGCTCCTCCAATCTTTCACTAGAGAGGAGGATCATGCTAGAGAGAAGAGTTGTAATGGTGGATAGCTCGACCGAGCTGAGGGGTTTGGGTCTTATAGAGGAAGAGGATAAACGACCAGAGGGGAGATTAATCTGAGAGGTGTTACATGTAGTGGGATGATTAATGGGTTGAGGGTTATGCCAGAGATGATGACGGGGGTCACGAGGACGTGACAGTGGTAACATCAGAGGAGAAAGTTAGGGTTTGACTATCAGTTATGGAGAAGGGATGATGAGGTAGTGGACAGGTAGGTGTTTGGAGTGGCGATGATGGGAATGCGTAGTGGTCAGACCGAGGCAGAGAGGATGGAGGAAGAAGAAGAAGTACATGCGCCATTGGATCGAGATCGATCCAACGACACATGACGATGAAAAGGATGGCACACGAGGGAGGACATGGGGTGGTGGTCTCATGCGAGGCACTTGCAGATTGTTTAGGCGGGTGTGATCTTAGCCGTTGGATCGAGATCGATCTAATGATCTTGGATGTGGATGCTAGAAGACAAAGGACGTTGACCAGTCAAGGTCGAGGTGCTAAGGTGGGCGAATGAGAGGTGGCCACGTAGCACTAGGGTTGACCAGAACTGTTGACTAGGACAAAAAGAAAAAAAGTAAGAAAAGAAATAGAAGAAAAAGTAAAATCGAAAAGTGTTCAACATGAAAGTTGTTGATTTCAATGAGATCTACAACTTTTATAAAGGGCCAAAAATTAAAAGAAATATCTATATAAAATATATTTTTGTATGAAGATTAATTGCTAATTAATACCCTATATTTTTGTGTTTGTGTTTTTTGTATTTTAATTTGATTTTAATTAGTGAATTAATTTATATAAAACATATACATAATTGATGATTTTTTATACGTTAGAAATATATAAAATAAAATCAACAAAGATGAATTTATACAAAATGTATAATGTCAGATTTTTTATTTACTTATGATTTTCTTATTTTTTATGTAATTTAATTCTTTATTCTAAGTTAATTAACAAAAGAATATAATAGAGGAAGAACTAGGTCGATATAATTTAATTTTCTACATAAAATAATAGCTCAAATAAGGTAAAAAACACATGTTAATTAATTATATATTTTAACCCTATTTCATCATTGTTAATAAATGTTAATTAACGGAATTTAATGAGTTTATTTAGTGATTTGTTAAGAAGATTTTACTAAAATCTCTGTATAGAGTAGATGAATCATGGATTCATCAACCGGCAGCATCAAGTCATTTCGAATGGTTCAAAGAATAACCAACAACACATGCTGACCGGACACCTCAGATATCAAAATAAACACATCACCTTTCCACGTAATACGAGTACCATCGTCAATGACCACATCACCGACACCTTCAATTTTAGATAGAAGAGGCACCCCATCGACTTCCACAAGGAGAGCCCATATATTCAACTTGCTCTCCTGTAGCAGAGCCACATCTCCATGCCACCTACCTGATGGATCACCCATCACGAGCCACCAATCTTGGAAACCCCACCTTGGGTTACATGACTAGTTCTCTTTTCGATTTGACACACTCCCACACGACCAATCTTGGAAAACCCATCCATGAACATTTGGTGAGAAGACAACTAAAGGGTGATCAACATGTAAATGTTGGCAGTATTGTGCACCCACCCACGTGGATCTTGGGCCTGTTTGGTTACTGGGTTGGACTGGGTTGGGTTGGATTTGGGGTATCCTTATATGAATAGTAGTTGTTTAGAGGATTGGGATGGTTGGAATGATAATTGTGATGTGATGTGACATTGATTATGTGTTATATTAACTTTTTTTCAATGATCATAATATATTTTTTATGTTAATAAGTGCATTTGAACTAAGTTAAAAGTCATTATACTAAAAAAATGTATGACCAATACAAATAATCCAACACCAATAAATGGTTGGAACCAACGGTATGCCCTGGGGTACCCAGGCAACAAAAAACTCACCAGAGATTCCGAGTACCTGGCGGGGGTAACTTCGTGTACACAAAGCAGCCAGCCTCCGACGACCCACTCTCCCGAATTCCCACGATGATATCCTCCGGCACTTGCCGCCGCAACGCCATCCGCCTCCTCCATCTCCCCCGTCGCAACCCCGAGCCCCAGCTTCCTCCCGGCTGCCGACAGTCCCACCTCTCTCCAACCCTTCCCCCGCCGCCAAAAATTCCCACCGCCTCGAACCCCCTCTCCGAAAACCCCACTGCCCTTCAACACCATCTCCACCGCAAAAAAAAGCCCACCAGACCCAATTTCCTCTCCGCCTCCTCCTATCCCATCGCCACCACCCATCCTCCAGCGCCAAATGGGCCTCCGCCGGCCTCAACCGCAGCTGCTGCAATTCCCTTTCTCTTCCATTCCCGTAGTCGTCGTCATGTCTGTAGGTTTGGTTATTTTATTTGTTCTGCGTCATTTGATAGTGGAGTCCAGTTGTAAGTATTGTTTTGGATATATTTTCTGAGACCGAGTTCCAATAACGTCCAAGAATGCTATGATTTGTCTATGAAGTATTTCATCTATCGACATTATCTGAGCTCTGTCATCTCCATATTTCATAGTTCATTTATCGGTGCAATATTTTTTTACCTATATTGAGTGGCTTCTATCACCTCTATGTATATTAGAAATGCATTTATTTATCTGTATATTTCTTCGATTCTGAATAATTGTTCAAGGTAGTACATTCTCTTACTTATTCAGTTGGTGAAATGGGATCGAGGGGTACCTTGAATTAATTGGTGGTTACATCTTCTTCTCCATCCCATTCCAAGGATAAAGGGCAAATGGTTTCATGGGAAAGATTCGAGATATCTATATCGTATAGGTCTGTCCGAAAAGGGATAATATTGGAGCTATATCGTGATATATCAACTATATTGATGGAAATCATGGAAACGGCTCAAAAAAGTTTTTTTTGCAAATTAAAACCATTACAGTTCTCAACACACACACACAAGTACACACTTATATGCAAGAGTTAGGTGTATTTAGCACATCAATACACATTATATCACATATATTGTTGTTAATGCTGATTGCTCTATGCTGATAGATATTGAAAATGAAACGATGAAGTTAAATAGTCAACAATTTTTCTTTAAAAAAGTAGTTAACGCAATTTAGATTCATAAAAACCCGCTTCTATGCTCCGGCGAGAGAGCAGTGTGCCTACCACCCAAAAGACCGAGGTTTAAATCTTTGGTGAGCACCATTGCATGTCCCCCCTCTCTTCTAAAAAAAACTTTCATTCATAATGAAATGACACATGTATATTCTTTTTTGAGAAAAGCATATGTAGATTCTTTACAATGTTTCATTCATTTTATTCAAAAATAGTATTTCACTCGTAAAAATAAATAATGTGTATCATGTTATAGAATCTAGTGGTAGTACCCACTTAATGGTCTAGTGGTAGTACAATGTGTCTACCACATAAAAGATCAGGGTTCAAATCCCACTCTTGTAGGGGTTGCGTTAGGTAGTCGACGACGAGCGTAAAAAGTATTCGAATCTTTCAACGTAGATTTGAGCAAGAATCCATGTAGCCGACCCTACTTATAGTGGGAGAGGGCTTAGTACATTTTTTTATCATGTTATAGAAAGTTAGAAACCATTAAAGACATGGATCTCTTATAAGTAGTATTTCATTCATAAAATTAAATGACAACTTGTAACAAAATAAAAGCTTATTACATGGTAAGAGGATTAAAACCATGAGTTGCGAGGCGAATCCATATGACCTCCCATTCCTTATTGTCGCTCATAATGCACTGCGATTTTATGCACTCACAATAGTTCTTCCAAGTCATATAGGAGCATATAGCTTTGTAATCCATCACACACTGCTTGTATTCATGTTCATCTGTGCCCAAAAGCATATTGATACGAAGAATAAACAACATTGGAATCGGTATCACATATGGCACACCAAGACTATGAATGAACTTGAGAATCTCATGATGACGATACAATATCTGCGGAGAAGGAGCCATGGCCGAGTAATAGTTAGGAAATATCACAATATCATATAACTATTACCACCAAAAATGCCGTTCTTGCTCTTACTTCATCGAAGTAATTTCCTTAGCCACCTTGATATTTTTTTAATCATTGTGATCATAGATGTAGTTATAGCCATTAGATGGAGGAGGTTGAAAAGGAGGAGGAGCACATAAGCATCCAGGAAACATGCCAAATGATTCGTTATTGTGTGATCCATGTCCATAAAGAGGGCTTGATGTTGCTTTACTACTAGGATGCGAATTGCCCGCGTCCATGCACAATGAACACAGAAACATATCAAATCCTCCATGTAGCTGTCATTTCCATAACCATGGTATTATCCCTCATAATCCGTAGGCAATCCAGACCCTAGACTTTGGCCTGGGACAAATTGTCCATGTGCATCTGTTCGTTGCTCCATAAATTTACTGCTTGCATGTAACCCTTCCTCCAATCTCCTACGTGGTGGACCAATACATTCCAAGTCGAATATGTCTGTCCATCATTACCAGTACCACCAAGGCACCAATCACATCATCATCCTCATCATCTCCACGATCATCCTTTGATTTTGATTTTTCTCCAGAACTTGTGGAAAGTATGTCAACAACAACATCTTAAAGTTTCAACCCTCTAAGGGCGTATGTCATTCGATCGGATCTTACCATGTAGTCGTCAACGTCTACTTATACGTTGACTTTTGGTTTTATTTTGGTCTTCTTCCTGCCTTATCGAGTGCTGGAGCATCAATGGAATACATCCACTTTTGAAGAGCGTCTTCCTCCTCATCGTCATCATGCATTTTGAGAATATATGTAAGGTCGATGGGGGGTTTTTGTAGTCTTATTTGTCACATCCCTCTCTTGCATGTTTCAATTTCAACCTCAAGTTATAATGCAATGTGTGATACTATGTTCTTTGTGGAAGGTGGATTGGGGAAGCAAGATGCATTTTGGTGAATCGTTTGTCCAGAACCCACGTTTGTACCATTTTGTATGACAGAGTAGGTCACAACGAAATGTGGATGATTTTTATGCACGCTTTGCAAAAGTTCGTCCATTTCCTACTCGAGTATGTCGTTTTGTGAGGTTCAAGCTTAGGTTGACTAGACCATTGTTGGGGAAGATGGACTACAAGCTAGTTAGGTGGAAGATACGATGACTTTTACAAAGGGGAGATTGGTGCTACTGAATTTGATTCTCTTGGCTATAACTGAGTTTTATTTGTCTGCATATAAGGTGCATGTGTTGGTGCGCCGACTTAAAGAGGCTAATCAATTATTTTTTTCGGTCGAGCTTTGTTCATGAGAGTTGAGATAATGTGCCAGTGTATTGGGTTCAATCACTAAGCATACAGAGGAAAGTGGCCTAGATGCATCTAAACTCAAGGAGATGAATAGAGCTTTTCTTGTAAGTCGGCAATGAAACTCCAAGTGAGTAATGAAAATTTGCTTTGTATACCCCTTGATATGATTAATGCAATAAAAGATTAAAATATATTACCTAATGATATGTTTGGTTCAGAACCAAGAGTTCCGCGGTGGATCTGAATCGCCCCCCTTCCTTGTCTCTCATAACGCATCTGAGTCTGCAACGTTGGCAGGAATGCTCTCCCCAAAAAAGAGCTTGCTGATGGCCTTTCCCACCCTCTCCTATGCATTGTTGAACATGCCCTTCACCGTCTTCTGCCTCGGATCCTTGCTTGGTTTGTATTGCATGAATATGCTCCTCATCAAGAAAGGCTCAATTCCCTTTCCCTTGTGTTTTTTGGTGGGTGGTGGTACTAGTGCACCTGCAGAACACCACTCCTACTGCCACCTGCACCATAGAAGCTGCTTCGTGCACCACCGAGTTCTCTCCTCTCGAACTCGCTCCTCATTGGTTCTTTTATTGCCCTCCTATAAGCCCTCATCGTAGATGTAGTCTGAATGTCAGTGGGCTAGACAAATTCATCGTCGTCTGAATCTGACAAGATGTTGAATTCTTTGTCAAACATGAACTCTTTAAATTGTTCATCCCTACTTGCACTCCCTGTTTCCCTATCCTTCTTCCCTTCCAAGCTGGACTTCACCTTGTTCCTCACATCTTTGGGACACCGTGTGCACTTGGCAATATTTTTATTGTTGCCAACAAGATGTTGCTTCATCCTCGTGATCCCCCCTCCTCCCACCTTCTTCCCACAGAAGTTGCATTGTGGTTTTGCTTTGTTGCCATCAGGAGTGGAGGCGTACCTCCAACCAATGTCCCTACTGAAATCCTCCCTCTAATCTTCAGAACTGTCCGATCCTGATTCGGGAATGTGCCATTATGATAATCATCGAAACCTACTAGAAAATTGAAGAACAATCATTCACGAGCCATACAATGCAAACTATTAAGAATTAGCTAATTAATTTATGTTTTAATATTCATAATTAATATATTTTAATTTTTCTAATACATAATTTTCACAAAGTCGTTAAATATTGGTGTTTGAAATTGAAAGTATGCTCTTAGTATTCAGATTTTTCACCAAAAAACACCTTACATCTATACATTAGGGTCTTAGATCTAACAATTAGGGACTATTTTCGAGAAAAATCACCTAAGAGACACAAAAGATGTAACATAAGGCATAGATCTAAGGTTTGATTTTCGGAATTACTCTATTTTAACATTTCATTTACTAAAAAAATCCGAAACATGTTTTCTACGTCAAAAACTTAAGATCCGAGTTTATCCTTGAAGAACCCATCATGATTCCCCCGATTTTCTCTTCCATAGATCTCACAACTTATTTTCAAAGTACACTTTACTACATGTTATACATGAAATCTGAGTAAATACATTCATAACACATCATTATTGTGCATTAAAACACAAAATCCCTAATTTTGGTCTTCGAAAATCAAGCTACATATTCAAAATCTCTAAAAAACACTGTACCAAGAGAGAACAACATCTTAGGAACAAAAACCCTAAAAATTGAAGAAATTTATGAAGATTTCATCAATTTTGGCTTAACTTGATGAAAAGAGTGAAATATGGATTTGGAGAAGCTTGGACAACCAAAGGAGCCGACTGCCTGTCGAAATGGGGAAACTTCGACTAACATTTCGGTCCATCTCGACAACATGGGATTTTTTAATACAAGATTCTCTTTTTTGTGTGAGATGGTGAGATAACCCAAAATATTGGTGATATTTCGCGAGATTTCGGTCGAATTCCAAGAAATCAACATGTATATGGATTTCGATATACCGAGTCCCTCGAAACAGAAATTTCTGCGAAATTTCGTGAGATTTAGTACCCTAGAAAACAGATTATCTGGCCCCATGTAGGCCTTCTCTCGTGATTTCGTCCCACTCCTCATGGAGTAGCGTTTCACGTAAATCCTGGTGTTCCTTCTTAGTTATTTATGTTTTTATCTTTGATTATGCTTCCGCATTGTCGTTTTCTATATGGTCTCAAACCGGGCTCAATTTTGGATTTATTCTTAAAGATTTTTTATATTCATGTTCGTGATTGGTTCAAGTTCAAAATCTAGGGTGTCTTTTAAAACTCTAATTCTGCGCACAGTTCGGGTTTTTGATGAAACCCTAATTCAAGCCATAATCAATGATGATAAGAGCGGCCTCCACTTGATTTTGACAAGTTTCAAAAAATCTAGAGTTTCTGTAACCCTAGAAAATTGCGATTCCAACAGATACCTCCTTCGACGAGGACTCTGGGCACAATTATCGACTCCAGCCATCTAGGTCATCATCAATGCTAACGCCGATCTGATTGCTCTAGTATTACATTATGAAAATTCCGTTCCGAGATGATTCTCCGAAGATCCGTGTGTGAGGGCTCTCCAAGCAATCCCGACGACAGACAATGGCACCTAAATCTCCTCCAGACCAGTGTGTTATCTTCAACCAAGCATGCCATAGATCAAAGAGGGCGACAATGGCCTTCACGCGAAAACTCCATGCGAAAAGAATCACCAATAGCCATCAATCCCGGTATTATGTAGATGTTTGAAAGGACCAAGGGGATCTCATACAATCAAACCCCAATCCCGTACATGTAACTCCTTCTGTGATCGAAGCAACCAATCAACTACTCGATACCGAAAGCACAACATCTTGATCCTCGACCCTTTTTGCACACGGTTCCAGTAGGTGCAATGTTGCAGCCCCATCTCCAAGCAATGTTGCACCCAAGTAGGTGCCATGTTCCGACTCCATTTCCATTGATAGCCAACAACCAGCCTCTTCAAACTCCTCTGCTAAACCCAAACCACCCCCTAATCGCCCCGACCTCTTATCCCTCCACGCACGAGACTCCCTTGTGCAAGACTCCTTGGCTGCATTGCTGAGCTTCTCCAGGCGCAAAGGAGCTCCCATGAGGAGGGTGGTGTTTATTGACAAAGGGGTTCCCAATTGGAACCCTAAATAGCCCCAATGAGGTAAAATTTAAAAAAAGTGCGAAGGGTGTTGTGTCTCCAAAAAAGGGAGAAGAGAAGAGAGGTGAGAAGTTTAGGCCCAAATGGGCTATATTAAAAAAGGTAGGAGTGTGCTATCTCATGCCCGATTGAGCCGTGTCTTCAAAGAAAAAAAATAGGAAAGGTGCCGATTAAAAAACGAAAAAGAAGGATTGCTATTGTTTGGCCCAATTAGACCATTTTTGCAAAGAAAAGGGATCACGGAAAAAAAGAGGCCTGCAAAAGAAGAAACATTTTGATTTAGAAAAGAAAAAAGAGAAGAAAGAAAATATTAAAAGAAGAGAGGACTTATAAAAAAGGAATGAGGAGTTTCTCAAAAAAAGAAAGGAGATGATGAAAAGATGCTTCTTTTTCCCCCTTTTCCGTTCTCCCAACTTACACCTTCCTTTTCCGACAAGTTTGGGAGAAAGAGGGAGTATTATGTGAGAGATCTCCATACTCTTGTCTTGATTTGAGCTTAGGGTTTTCATATGGAACACGTATGACAGAGATCTTTGATAGAGGCTCGATACCAAGAGATATATAGGGACTCTATAGTAGAGAGCCCATTCTCTGTAGTAGTGTAGAAGAGACCCAGTTTCTTCGAGTTTTCCGATGAGGTGACTCAATTCATCCTCCATCTCCAACGACCGTGAACTTCAACGAGGATACTCGCACAACTTTCTTCAATTTGGACCTTTAGAAGGATAGGAGTAATTTTTCACATGTTGCACAATCTTCTAACTTGTTGTAGGCCAGAGTTCTCCGACGAGGAGACTCATTCCCGTTTTAGTGACTCTAATGATTGCATAGCCTAAGTTCTCCGACAAGGAGACTCATTCCGATTTTGGTGACTTTGCACAACATAGAGCATATATCCTCTGACAAGGAGATTCATTCCAATTCATGTGACTCTGTGCAGTACAAAGTACCTGTTCTTCGACAGGACTCTGCTCACTTCCAATGACTCTGACCGATGCAATTTAAAGCACACATTCTCCGACAAAAAGACTTGTTCTACTCCAACCCTTCAGTTCTTTTTCACCAGCACGATATGAGAAGCAACTTCCTTAGCAACCAAAAGTAGAAGCTAGTATTACATCTCGACGCCAACAAAAAGTAGAAGTCCCTAAAATCTAGAATCAGATCCCAAACAAAAGGTTAAACATGTCCCAAAGCAAGATGGGTATATAGCAAGATGAAGCTGTACGTCTAGTTGGCTTAAGTCGACATCTGAGAAAGAAAATAGCTTGCCTATTTCAGTAGGAAAATTGAATTCTATTTCGAAGGCGAAGCCGAGGTTCGATTTATATCTTTTGAAATGGCTCAAAATCAAGCTCTTAACCAAATCCCGAGTCAACCCACCTGCACCGTATCCACTAATTATCCCTGACCAACCTCGCTGAACTAGATATCCATGGTTTTCATAATATTAGAATAGCCAGTTTTGGTCATCATAGATCAAACTACAACTCTTTTAATTGGCATCTAACCATCTTCTCACAAAGGTTTGCGCTTGTCTTTCTAATCAATCAGAAAAATCACCGCTGGAAATTATTATACTAGAACCGTTCCCACTCAAAGAAAGAACAAGATCATGCTGAGGAGAGGGCTGAAATGAAAGCCTAGTGAGTGAGTGAAAGAGAGTTTGTGTGCAAGTCTGATTAAACCTAGTGAGTAAAAAAGTAGAGGTGGAAATTTCTCTTCTGCTATCACCCTAGGCTCGATGATGGAGAATAAGGAAATGGTGAGGCAAGCCTTGGATATATAGTCCGTCATAGGAGCTGAAGCTAAGAATGTTAATTACTAGTTGCGAGGTAGAATTTGAGTCCTAGTTTGGTCTATCTGACTTGAGTCTTCGGTAGAGGACGAAGGTGAAGGACATGGATAGGGCAAAATGACACTAGTCTCCCATAGGCATCAGTCGAGATTGAGAGAGAGAGAGAGACTCAAAAAGAGGCGAGAGAGGGGGAAAGAACCCTAATATATAATAGGTTGAGGTTGCAGAAGTTACAGATTTTTGAGGTATGTCGCCGACGATCTTTTCTTTAGAGAGTGAGAGAGAGAGAGACGAGGGGTTGTGGTAGTAGGGAAGGAGCTCCCAGTGAACGAGGATGGATCGAGATGCGATGATCCATTCCACCTCCCGATGGAGGTACATATAGGGCATAGACCCTCGCGTCGTCCACCCCATTCCCACGCCCTAACGGTTAGGGTCTCCACAAGACCCGGCCCTCGTGCAACCGCCATCGGCGGTTTGACCACTTGGTCATACCGCGAGAGTTCTAACAGTAGATGTAAGGCAGAAGTTGCCTTTCCTTAATTTGCTTCCCTGTGAGAGAGGTCTGGTCAAAGACGACCATCTCCTGGCTTCACAGTTCTGGAATCTTTTTAGTGTGCCTTTCCAAGGGAGTGACCTTCCGTGGTATTTCCTTTGGATCTATATCAGAATGGACCTCACTGATGTCATTTTAGTGGGTCTTTTAGCTTTAGTTAGGCAGGAATCATACACAGTTTGGAATGGAATACTTTACATGGAAAACGTGGCATGATGTGCGACCTTTAGCAACAAGGTCTGGGCAGGTGCTTGTCTGGGCATAATTTCGTAGGACTACCGTCTTTGTAAAAAGTTTTTTAGAAGTAATAAAATTTAAAAACATTTATCATCACTTTGCGAGGATACATCCTTTACCTCTTGAAATTGTTCTTTCAGAATTCAGCCTCCCCTCCCTATTGTTTATTCGCACTCTGTTTTGTGTTTAATATTCAATTTTGTTGTAGTTATATTTTGAGATTCTTTAATTTGGTAATCACTGGAGGATGACTTTTGACGATGATTGCTTTTGTCCAGACCTGTATCATTCGCATCTACAAGTGCTGCTTGCCAAGATATTACAATGGAAAAGGTTATTGAATGGACACCTATACAAGTGTTTTATTGATTTTTATGTGATAAAGTTTTACTGATTCCATTTATCAACACGGATATTTCATCCAGATCCAGATAGGTATTCGTTGGTTCTCCACAACTGGTATGCCATTTGTTGCTGTTTATCCCTCTTGATATGTTGTTTATGTTGCATAATAAGTTGGGAAGTTGAGTTTTTTTGGACAAGTGAAAGGAAAACCCTAAAGGCTACCAGTCATTTACATATATTAAATAAAATCAAGACACACAATTAGCAATATGCCTAACAATTTCCCAAAGCATGATTGAAAATATTATGCATAAAAACAGTTAAATGCAAAAGACATGTTTTTCCTTTGCAAACAAAGAAGTGAGCCTACAATGAAAGGTCTTGTCCCCCCTCGTTTTTGAGTGAAAAAACGACGTGCTCTTAGAATGATCCCCATCTTCATATGTATAAATGTTACCGAACATATCAATCAAGGTTACATGAGCCAAGCCTCCGAAAGAGCATCTGAGCATGCCATGAAATATGACATTCTCGTGACGAAAAAATAAATCTGTTATACGCCAACTAAAGAGCTCAAATCATGGAGAGAGGCTTACGTTGCTCATCATTCGCCCAAATTTTAGTCCGATAGAGCTCGTCTAGAAGTTTCCAGTAGTAAAGATGTCTAACCAAGCAATCAAAGCTTCCTGCCATGTCTCCTTACCCCGATTGCGTTCTAAGAAAAGATGCGTATTATCTTCATGGTCCTCATAAAAGGAACAAGCAACATCCAAATCTGTGAAGAATGTCGTTGCATGACTATTTGTCGTATCCTACCCCTCCTAAAAAGCCAAAGAGACACTTTCACTTTCTAGGGTCTATTTGGTTACTGGGATGGAGTGAGGTGGGGTAACCTCTTGTGAATAGTAGCTGTTTGGATGGTTATGAGGGTTGGGATATGGTTGGAATAAAGAATGTGATGTGATGTCACATTGATTTGTGATGGAATTCCAACCCGAGAATGCATTGGGTAAACCTGGTTACCCTGGGGTAACCCGATAACCAAACAGACCCCTAAGGTGCATTTGAACTCTAGATCAACTTCCCTCTGCAAATCCCCAGGGTCAAAAATGGTCGTTGAACACATTACCTTGTAGATTTCAAGCATTCCTAGTATAGAACTCACCATCCCTCTAAATTCAATGATCTGTCCCATTCCCTGGCCCCTCCATAGACACAACTCCCCAGATTTACGAAGGAACTCACTCAACCTCTGATCTGAAAGTCTAGAGCGAAACAATGGGTACCACACACCATTGACCCAAGTATCGCCAATACACAAGTTATCGCTAATACACAAGTCCTGTGCATCTGCCAATGCAAGCGATCACGATTTTCAAGCGATAATATAATTTGCCTCCCCTAGTCCACACTATTCCCCTAGAATTGGACACACACTATGATGTAGGTTAGGAAGCACATAGCATGAAGGTGTAGTCGAATGTCTCACATGCTGAGAAGTGAAAAAATGTGAAGAGATCCTATAAATGCCTCTCACCAACCTGTAGAGAAGTTTACTCGGACCCTCATTGTTGGGAGGTGGTAGGCCACTCAAACCATACCAAAAAGACACATGGAAGGCGTCTTAGCTAAAGGACTTGTCCCTTATATTTGCTAATTACATGTAACGCCCTTTATAATTCGTGGGCCTCGAGCTAACATGTAATACCCCTAATCAATACATAGCGGTAGCTCCCACCTTGGGAGTTCACCCAACTTATCTTTCAAAAAAAATGCTAATTACCGTAGTTGAGTTCTCTCTTGTGAAAGAACACTACAAGAACACATATTTATTATATTCTTGTTCAAAATTGTACATTGCATGTTAGACTAGCATGTCTGCACAAGCCATCTACAAGCCATCTTGTTTTTTTACGATTCCTTTATCACCAATCTCTTCCTCCTTAGCAACCAAAACAAAATTGATAACATTTAAAAGAGCCTTGGTCTTCCAAAGGTTGTGCTAGTTTTCATTTATGAACAAGGTGTAGTAGCATGTAAGCATGTGCGACAAAGATAGTCCTTGTGAACCCACTCCTAACAACCAATCCCATCTCCCACTGACCTCACTTTCTCTAGCGAATCAATAAGATTTTTACTCATCAAGTCGTTGACTTTGCTCTCGCTCCTACTCCTATTGCCGATGACGATATTTTGGGGCGTGACTGTAGATTCTTGTGGGGCCTTAAACTCTTGAGCGCATTGGCATATTTTTATGGCTTCTTCGTCGTGGACGGCTTTTGACGTGTGATCGATGCGCAATTTTTTTCCCGAACGTTGGATCAACCTGCGGGCTCTGTGATGCGGAGCGGGAAACAATTTCTCATCTATTTTTTGAATGCGCCACTGTTCGCAATCTTTGGGACGATCTTCCTTGGATTAACGCTGTCTCCATTGCTGCTTTGTGCGAGAGTTTGGTTAACTCAAGGGGTAGGGAAAGGAAGCTTATTCTTGAACCGATTGCAAGGCTCTGGAGCATTTGGCTGGGGAGGAACGATGCATTATTCGCGGCTCAAAGGTTCTACAGGGAGAATATTTCTATACGTGCGAAGCATCTGCTGGAGGATTGGTCCCAGGGGTAGACCATCGCGGTTAATTGGGGATTTCAGTGCCTGTGACTACCCTCTTGGGTAGGGCTTATTGTACCTTTTCTCTTTTTCTGTAAATTCCGTTTTCTTCTTCTTTTTCTTGTTTTTAATAAAATTTTGGGGAGAACACCGTCGAGTGCTTCCCCTCTTTTGAGCTTCAAAAAAAATCAAGTCGTTGACTTAACAATAGAGATGCAATATCTGGGGTCCAAGTGCTAGTTTTCATTAGGATCTATACTAGAACTTTATCACCATTTTTTGGAAAATAATTGTCCCATTTATCACTTTTAGATCCTCGACTGACCTTCTCAAGCGGCCGTCTGTCTAAAAGTGCAACTCCTGAGCCACTTTCCCTCCAATTTAGCGTTACATTTATAATTTCTTCCCACCAGGGGATATGGCTGTAATTTTTCTACCCCTTCAATAAAAATAACTCCACCCATATGCTGGCTTCAACTCTACCTTTTTGGTAAATTAGTTTTGGAGGAGGGACCTCCTTGAAAATGTTCCCAATCAACCCCCAATCCCAAATTCGATGGATTCGAAACCCATTGGAGAGAAATACCCAACTAGGGTTTCTTCTCCCCTCGAGAAGCAACGACAAAAATGCCGAGATGGAAGAAGGTGGTAGCGTAGTTGCTTGCGCTCGGTAGACATGCGATGGTTCTGATCGGATGGCATGTACGATCAGGGTGGATGTGCAATGAGGAGATGAGTTCTCCTTCCCCGAGATCAGCTCGAATGTCGACTACCAAACTGATAACTGTGGGTGGAGAAGCTGTAGTGGATGTGTCCATCACAGCTCCAGCGGCGGGGCTTCTTGCTCGAGCAAGGGCTGCAGGTTCGGTTAGGGATGCAATGGCTGCCTCATCGACACTTGCACAGGTAGTGACCACGGTCGGTTGGTCCGAGTAGGGGTTACAGGAGCCAACAACGTGATCTCCAACGCTGGCCATCACCACCGAGGTTGCAACCATGGGTTTGGGGATGGGCGTGGGTTCGATCGGGGATGGGCAAATACGATGGCGGTGATGCAGGGGCTCTCAGGATGCAAGGTTTAGAGAGTCAGTATGAGGTATTCGTTCGGTCATGTGGTTTGAAGCGAGTAAGCGAGCAGATAGAAGTATATGCTGATTATGCAGTTTCCATTATTTTAATAAAAATGATTAAAATAATAATAAATTCAAATATTAGATATTTATATTTCAGATAAATATAACATGAAAGAAATATGAAGTGAAAACTTTAGTCTATCAAAAATAATATGGAAGAAATAATAATCATAAGCAACATGCATAAGTTTTGAATTAATGATAACCTAAATTCATGGAAAAATAATTAATAAACTAAAATTACATATAAAAAATCCCTTAAACTAATTCTTTAAATTATTCAAAGCTACTTATGATTTCCCATTTTTCTACTTAAAGCTACTTAATGGATCTTGATGTAAAACATAGTACAAGTTGCACATATATGCAATGACAATAAATAAGCACAAGCTGCCTAATCCACACATGGAAAACTTAGGCAACTGGACATAAATAAGCACAAGATGGACTATCCCATATGGGAAACAGACATGTAACAAACTGGAAGTATAAGTCATTGCATATAAAGCTTAGGCACATATGAGAAACACACCTAACAAATCATTGCATATAAACCTTAGGCTCATATGGGAAATAAACATATAACAATTCAACTGCACGTAAATAAGAACAAGCTGGAAGTAGCTAATCACAAGATGAAGCAATCACATATGATAAACTTAGGCTCATAGCCGCATATGGGAAATACACATATAACAATAGCTGATCACAGTATATCATTGCAAAAATGGGCCACAACCTAGGCGCATGTTGCAAATATGGCTCAACATCAACAATCGAGTCATACCTAAGCACCAAATATAAATGATATGGTTCAAAACTAAGTGCAAGCTGCAAATATAAGGACCGACGATCATACCTGGCGGAGGAGCAGCTGCAACAGTACCGCAAGAAGATGGAGAAGACACAAAGGAAGGCTAGGGCTTGAGGCAACAACACTAAATGACCAAGGAAGGCAGAGGAGAGGACTTGGCAGAGGGTTAAGGCTCGGAGCAGCAGCACAAAACACCCAAGGAAGGCAGAGAAGAGGACCTAGCGGAGGGCTAGGGATTGAAGGAGTATATGGGACCTATATGCAAGTCCCTTGATCAAATATGCGACCGCATATGCCGCATATTCGTACCACATATGCGTTTTGACTGCATATTGCCGCATGTGGCATATGCGCTTCGGTCAAGTGATCGAATATGCATATGCGACTGCATGGACCGCATTTCGAACATTGCCTGGATGAAAATCCTGAGAGATTTTCTAGGGATTTCAACAACTCTGAAAGCGGTCAAATCAATAACTTTAGATTCTTTGCCCACAGGGTCTTCGTTCATTCTTCTTGTATTGAAGTTGTTTCAATAAAATCTTTGCTTGAACGAAAATACCTTCATTTTCTAGATCGAAATCCGGTAGCACAGAAGATGCGACGATTTGAATTTTGTTGGCGATGAATGATTCTTCCTCGATTAATATGTCCAACCACTGTTGAACTTTGAAACCTGCTAGGAGACGATTCTTGAATGTTGATGTGAATGCGAATGTGAGCCATTGGGGAGACGACTCAGATCAAACTTCAAGCGCCAATAATCGATAGGACCGTCGAACCGTACAGACGATTCGCTAGCCATGCTCTGGTACCACTTGATGCCGACAAAAAAGTGAGAAGGGATGAGAAGAGAAGCTAGAACTGCGACGCGTTTCTCATGGTTGAGAGAAGAACGTGATGAGAGGAGAAAGCCTAGAATTTTGGGAGAGGGGGGATAATGGTGGATGCTCCCTCCAAACTAAAACACTCAAATTTTAATTCATAACATGATCTGCCCTTACAATACACTACCATCCCCCTGGTATAAGAGGGGTGGAATTACAAAATTAGAAAGAGAATCGAATTCAAACTAAATAAAATCCTAAAATTCTAAATTCCTAATTGACTCTAATTTGACTCTAACTAATTTAATCTACTAAAAAGATTGAGAATACAATCAATATCAATTTATTTAACATACATAATTAACCGATGAATTAATTAGGATGAAAAACCCTAATGTTGAGAAATCCCCAAATTTGTAATTTGCTTCAATCGATCCGACTCGTCTATTTGGAAATAATAACATTAAATGTTTATGGCTAGGGACTTTCCTACGAGCTCCTTGTATCTCCTCTTATCCACCTCCTATGTATCATCGCCATATAGCAACAACTTCATGTTAGGATCCATAGGAGTAGTAGCACGTATGCAATTTGCCATGCATGTCTCAGATAGAAGGTCAGTAACGTACTTCCCCTGGGCCATCGCAAAACCTTATTGCTTCCTGTCAAATTTGAGCCCGAGGAAGTATTGTAAATCGCCAAGGTCCTTGTTGCAAATTAATGTCCTTAACCGCACTAATACCTTGTATATCGTCTCCTGTAACATTGATTTCCTTAACGCAAACCATTATTACAACTCTGGCTCTCCAAGTCCCCTGAACAAACAGTGGATGATCTGCAATAAATCTCGTGAAATCATGCTACTTTATTAAGTCCGAGAGCTTCTGGAACTATGTTCTTGGACTCTACTTAAGGCCATAGATAGCCTTATGAAGTGTGTAGACCTTCTGACCCTCCCCTTTAGCAACGAACTCGGGTGGCTGCTGTATGTAGACTTCGTCCTCTAAGTCACCGTGGAGAATGCATTCTTCACATTAAGCTGAGACAAAGACCAGTCTCATACCACTTCAAATGAGAGAAGGATCCACAGTGTGGAATTCCAAGCCACGAGAGAGAAGGTGTCCTGATAGTCCACCCCATAAGTCTGGGTGAACCCTTTTGATTTCAAAAAAAAAGTCTGGGTGAACCCACATCCATGAGTCATAAGCCTCGTCTTGTAACGATTAACATTACCATCTGCACGGTGCTTCACTATGAACACCACTTGCATCCAACCACAGATGTCCCTGTAGGGGTAGTAACAAGGCTTCATATGCCACACGACTGTAACGCGCTGTTTTGCTAACATGTGGAAATTGAATCGTGAATCAATTGACAATGAGGCCCTAGGGTTCTCTTATATAAGAGGAGAAACCTGCTGGGAAAATTACATATTAGAGACGAAAAGAAAAGAGAATACCCAAAAATAAGAAAAGATAAAGATAGTTCTCAACAATAAACACAATAGCTATCACAATAACATGATCACATATCTAAATGTTTTGATAGCAAGAAAAAGAATCGAGGAATTAAAGTCATTCCCAAGCTTTTTATATTAATAAGTTAATACTTTTTGATGTAAAAAAGGGGAAATGCACATAGGTGTCCGCCCTAAATGGATTAAATTAAAGAGACCAAACCGGGTTACAAAAGTTAAGATTTGAGGGGATTCTTAGTCGAATGTATCATATTTTCTGCATACAAGCATTTCGAACCCCATTCCGCAACAATTAAATTGCCCATATCACCACAACATGTAGTAATAGCACCCCGCTTGAGCGGATTTGTGCACAACAGAGAGTCTCAATAATCAATATAATTTCTAGAATCGATTGAATCAACTTCCAAGTCTACCATGTTTGTTTTGCCTTTTCACATTGAAAGGAAATTTAGTCAATAGTCTCCATCTCACCACTGCAACGGAAATCTCTTGGATCGCCTCTCTTTATTTATGATTCTCCTTCGACGCAATAACCAAAGAAAAAATTTGATGAGTCCGAACTTTTATATCCCAATCAAATATGCACTCTTGAAGCAAATCTTCGGGCATTAGTTCCGATTTGTTGTCGATAGCCTTGTGTGATCTTCGCATCTTGAATTCTACATCTCTCAACACCCAATGGTCTCTATAATCCGTGGTCCTTTCAAAGCCACTAATTATTTCCAAGATGCACATGAAATCATGTAGGCGTTGCTCATAGAAATCCAAATGGAAGGTTGGCATCCATTGATCATCCACCCATTCCTCTGAAACCAAAGTGTTTCGGTCCACCAATAATGCAACTAGATAGGGGAAATAGGCTACTAATGTCCCCATCTATTCATTCGTTTGTCTGTAAGGTGAAAGAACAACCGTCTTCATGGACTGAGCGGAAAAGTAGAGGTAGCTGGGTCAAGAAGACTCAAATGCCCTTCTAGAAAGGGGAGAAAAAAGTTGCAAACAGTTGACTAGGTTCGTTGGGCATTTATGCCATGAATGTCACCGATTAATCTGTAACACAAGTCGTTATTGCCACCCTAGATTCTTGCAATCCATTTTAGGAGCAAGGCTCTATTCATAGTCTCAAAGTGAGGAATATTAGGACCTCCCTCCTCTGTTGGTAGTGTAATGGTATCCTAATTGGCCAAGTAAATGCTCAATTTGCCCTTCCTAATTTGCCTAGAGAAATCTTTGCATTATCATCTTCAAACGACAATGTAGTTCAATTTGTAGCAATTACGATGACATGAAGAAAATGAGGATCACTGCCAACATTACCTTGACTAGCACCAACCAACCACCACGTGACAATATGTGTGCCTTTCAACTAATTAATTTCAGTTCTAACTTCTCAATAACTTGCAACTAGTCCGTCATCCGTAAACGACCAGAAGTCAAGGTTAGGCCCAAATATTGGTTCAGCAATGACCTGCACAAGGTTCAGGAAAGTGGTATGCCTATGTCTTCAGACATGTCGTCAATAATGATTTAGCGATATGGAGGGCATATGTGGGATATATGAGATTCTACCCGATTTTTTAATTTTTAGTTCTAAAATAAATAAATAAGTACATACAAAAGTTACTACAGTTGAACTAAATTTATGAATAAATATTGCCTAGCAAATCTTTAATTGAAAATTGCTAGATTACAACATCGAATGTGTAATAAACTATGAAAAAGGATGGAAAAGTCTTCTCCCACTATAAGTGGGATCGACTACAAAGATTCTTGCTCAAATTCATGTTGAAAGCTCTAATATTTTTTTACACTAGCTGTCGGCTATCTAATGCTACCCCCACAAGGGGAGATTTGAAACCTGGTCTTGTGGATGATAGGTACATTGTACTATCACCGTGCCATTGAAGTAGGTTTAAACATTTACTATGAGTTTCGGAATAAACATTTGTTTTTGAAAAATGAAGGGTGGCCTCCCAGGCTGGGATCCACCTCGTTTAAGTATATTACCTATATCAAAAGTTAGGTATTATATCAAGTTACATTTGCCATGATATACAAAGCACCCTACAATGCTCAATTACATTCTCGGTATAAAACAATTGCCCCCCAAAATTGATCCTGTTTCTGGCGCACCAAATTGATCACACCAAAGCAAAGAGGTACTCGTTGTCCTCATGCCCAAAATCACATACCGATCTAATGTCTCTCTGAAAAGTGGGCAATCCTGCTGTGCACGCCAAGGGATATTGGCTATGTTCCACACCTTAGTTGAGAGCTGACATGAGAAAAACAGATGATCTGCATCCTCCACCTTCGATCTGCATCTATCACACGAATTATCCTTCATGCCCAACAGTTGTCCCATACAACCTTTTGTTAGGATCCTCCCAAGCATGAACAACCAAAGGAAGACCTTAATTCGGTTCGTAACTTTACATCTTCAAATCATACCCGTGTTGACCTCAAACCTCTTCATGTACCTCATCCCTGTCCTCCACCAAAAAACAATAAGCTTTCATCACAGTAAACCTCCCATCTCCCCAAACATAATGATCTCTGCTCGAACACGGACCCCGCTCTACAACAGTTCCGTTAGCATCACAAGGAACTCCTCTACCCTGTGATCCGACAAGGCCGAAGAGAACACCGGGGATTGTGCCCTGCGGTCCCACACCTGCTACACCAACACCTTACTGTCCCTTGCCAAACTCAAGAGCCATGGGTAATGCTCCCCCATCGCCCCATCCCCCGTCTAATCATTTAGGCAAAAGTGAAATCTTGCTCCGTTCTTGAGCACCATTAGCTAAATCCAGTAAAATCTATGTATTCCCCTTCCACAATGAAGATAGTAGTCGCCTTGGAATGATCGAACAACATAGATATACCATATATCTTCCTCAGCAAACATCACACCATGTCTTCTGATTTACCCCATAGGCAAACCACCCAATCACCAATTTTGCCATAAAAGCCTTATTCATCTCCCCCATCCGCAGCACACCCAAGCCACCCTTCTTCTTTGAGGACGTCACCTTCGCCCAGTCCACCAGGTGCACACCTTTCTTGACTTGCTGCCTGTCCGATCAGAAAAATCTTCTCATCAAAGCCTTAGTTTCAGCACGTACCCCATCAGGCCACAACCTCATTGAATAGAAGAAGATCGGGTTGGTCGAGAGAACATGCTTCAATAATACCAACTTCCCTCCCTTTGTGAGTAACATCACCTTCCAACCCGCCGACCTCCTCTCCAATCCCTCCAGTAGCTCTATCCAATCCTCAGATTTTAACTTCCCTGCCACCAAGGGGAGCTCTAGGTACATGATCAGTAGCGAACAGTAGGGCAACCCATGGCCTCAAATTTCAGCGAAATTCGGTCGAATTTCTGTCGAATATCGATATCCCGTTAAAATCAAAATTCAACCGAAATGGTCGAAATATGAGGGTCCTAGTACAAAAAAAGATCGAAATGATTCGATCGAATTTCGACCGAAATTCCACTGAAATTCATAGGGCTTGGGGCAAGCCAACACCGATGTCACGTTCCACAGCTCCTCATTAAGACCACACTGCCAAATTTTCTCCATTGATCCAAAGCCAGGACGCGTCCCCAAAAATCTCCATGATAAGCGATGCCTGACGAATCTTCCTCGCCTCAGCCCCCAAGAATACAATAATGTCATCAACATATTGCAAGAGATGGATGTATATCTCCTCATTCCTATAGCCAGAACACCAATCATCCCCGATTGCCAAACTCATCATAACTACTAACACATCAGCCACAACCACGAATATAAGCAGCCCCAACGGACAACACTGCATGATTCCCCTCTGCGGTTGAAAGTAACCTCCTTCGGTCTATCATTAACAAGCACAACATGTGATATAGTTGTAATGCACCGCTTGTTCCAAACAAATCTATGGCTCATGGAATCCTCTCTTCTCCAGTGATGCCCACAGGAACCTCCAATCAGTATAATCATAAGCTTTGGAAACTCAACCTTCCAAAGCACACTTTTGGCCTTGCTTTTTCAAATTACAATAAAATTTTTGGTTTATTTAATCTTTATATTGTTTTTGGTAATTTTTATAATTTTTTCAAATGTTTTTGTTATTTTCTAAAAATCAAACAGTGACAAAAATAGCAAACAATGCACTACCAGGAGAATTTTGCAAACTAAAAATAATTAAATGCTCAAAACTCTTGGATGGGATTTTTATGGTAAAGTCGAAGCAAATATCTACAAACAGAGACTGAAATCACTATTTTTGAATTTTTCTACACATTTATATATTTTTTTATAAGTTTTCAAATGTTTTGCAATTTATGGTTTTTATAAGGTATTTTTTAAAAAAATTAATAATGGAGATAAAAGACACTAAAACACAACAACCTTAAATTTTTTTGGAAATTTTAGATGATTTTTCAATTTTTTTATAATTTTCTTAAAACAAATAGGACACTTTTAGTTTTTTTAATTTTTAATAATATAAAAAGCACGCAAATCAAGACATAAAAAGTACCATAAAGAATACATACTAACAAGAGCCACCGATAATTTATAGATAATTTTAGGGTTGATTTAGTATTTATTGCATTAAATAAAAGACATGTACTTAAAAACAACTCACATGGACCTATGTGTAATTACTTTAAGTTTCTGGGCCATTGAATTAACAAAGTCAATAACTATAAGGGCCTCTGCGCAAGTTATCCACAAAATACACGCACATCACGTGAATTGGGCTGACAAGGGTATAAATACAATTTTTTAGAACTTAACATTCATTTCATAACATTAAGAAGCTCAAACCGACTACTGTAAATAACTCAGAAAACACGTGAAGCTACACGTGATATGATCTCGATTGGACTGAAGTGTAAAAAGATAAACTACAAGGGTCTTACTGCAAATATTCTTAACTACACATTTTATTTATTAAACTAAAACGAAATAAAATAACATGCAGGGGTAACAAGGAAATATACCCAGATGACACGTGAGGCATGCATGGAGGTTCTGACGGCTTTGATGGCTCTTTGCAAAGGGATCTGATGGCTCAGAGTATGTCGGTGATGGCGGTCAGATCTGTCGCGTCAGGTCTGATCTAATGGCTTGCAAAGCTGCTTGCCGGGCGGCTCAAATAGGGGCCCCAGGTATGATCCAAGCGTCAGGATGAAATGCTAAAGGATGGCTCAGATCAAATCTGGGGCAACGGCGCCCGATCGAGCGAGGAAGTGGCTGGAAGAACATGTGCCTGGGGAGCTTCGATTTACAAAACGTGAAGATCTGCTGCTCAGATCGGTGCTCCAAAAGTCTCAGCAACTCCGGGGAAGTGCTCCACGTCGGATTATCAGTTCTGATGAGATGGAGGGTGGTCGGATGATCTGAGCGATGGAGCTCCACCTGGAGCTGCTCCGCCTGAGCAGCTGGGGCACAAAATCCATCTCCTAGTGCGCTTCAACACCTAGAAAGGAAATTAGGACTCGAGGTTGTAGCTCCGGTCCAGTTATTGTCTGGAAAACATCAAGAAACGAGGGGGAATGGGGACTTCATCTCCGACGTATATGGAGGAAGGAGATCAGACCTTAATCTCGCTCCGATGAGCGAGCCTAAGGGGGCCAGGTTGCGAAGGAAGGATGGAGATGGTGTGATGTGTTGATCAGTAAGAGCGAGTGCGCGAGACGGAGCTCCGACCGACTGGTCGGAGCGGGTGAACTGCAGTGGAGATGATGGATGGAATCGAAGTGAAAACGAAAATGCAAGTGATGTGGAGGGTACCTGGAGCTTCTGAAGAGCTCAAGAACTTCAGGCGAGGCGGATGGAGGGGTTATGGCCTTAACCAAGCTGCGACGGACCTGAGAGGCTTGTCACGTTGGAAGATTTCGGCCACGAGCTGAGCAGATGCTATCCATCGCTCACTAGAGTCCAAAGCGAGCCTTAGAGGAGCTGTCACTATCTTAGAGGTGGCTAAGGGGTAGTAGTGGTGTGAGGCACGAGCTGCCAAGCTCGGGAGGAGGAAGAGACTATATATAGAAGAAGGTTCGGGTCCAGAAAGATCGGAAGATTCATCGAAACCCTAGCGTGATCCGGTTGCGCCTAGGGATCCACGAGGATCATGGATCATAGGAGTGTAATCGGACGCATGAATCGAGACAAGAGGAGATCTGATCCGATCATGAAAAAGAGGAGAAAACAGGTCCGGTGAAGGCGAAGATGGTCGGGTCAATTGGAAGGCGGGGTTGATCGAGGTCAACACGCTGACATGGAGACCAATAGGAAAAATCCAGGTTAGAAAATAAAAGAATATTCAATATAAAATAGTAAATGATTTTAAAATAAAATATGAATAAAATAAAAAATATCTATTATTTTCAAACCATTTTTCTGTGATTTTTAATTATTTTTATGACGTCATATGTACAGTATATACAATATAATATATTATATACATGTATAAATGCCTATGTATTATGTACGTCTATTTTTATTTTATTATTTTTACAAAAATGCATTTTATATTATATTTTATTTCTTTACAACATAATTTATGGAGTATGGAAATATTTTTATTTGATTTTTATAAATTAAACATATATGTATAATATATACAATAGTGGTAATTTGTACACTGATTTTATTTTTGGTTTTGTGCTTTATTTTGTTTTATTATTTAAGGTTATGTACAAGTATTAAAAAATATGATATTTACACATTTTAAAATAAATATATAAGTATTTATATGTATAGGTATTATGTACACTACGCCCTATCTCTCTCTACTCATTTCTTGTCGATCAGGTCAATTAATGACCTTCTCTCGGGATTTAAGCCAATATGTATTTATTCTAAATACATATTTCGTTTTCTTTTCTCTTTATTCTTTTGTTTTTGGAACATATGTGTTAATTATGCTATATTAACAAGGACCTGTAGAATGTCAATTTATGGTATTTACATATATTTATAGGTGTTTCTGCTAAAAGATAGAGCTAAATAAAAGAATAAAGCATGAGAATCGTAGATTCATTAATAAGAATAGAGATTATGAGGTTTTAGATAAGTTAGGTTAAAGAGTTGCTTTAATGAGATCGAGATAACCAAAGACCTATGTCGTATGCTGTCACGATATAGACGCATCCTCTGACTGGAGACATATGTGTTACTATATATTTGAGTATATATATATTTGGTAGACAGATATGTTGATGATCTAATCAAGGTCTATGTTAGAGTATTTGGTTGTGCGCCCATTGAGTTGTAACAGGGTAAATTGATCTTGGAGAAGATCCATTTACCCAATCCAGTGTTCAGTCCCACACCGCCTAGTGGTGGGACTTGGAGGCTCTGGAGAGGTTATATAAGGAGCCCCAGACCTCCTGTACTCATTGAGAAAAAGCAATGCATAGCATGCCCCTTTAAGGGCTTCTCCCGTGGTTTCATCCCGCTCATCACGGAATAGGGTTCCACGTAAAATCATGGTGTTCCATGTTCTATCTTTCTTGTTTATGCTCTGTTTATCAATCGCTTCCGCATTCTTCATATTTTATAACATGGTATCAGAGCGGTTCGATTCTTGAGGAGTTTTTTGTTCGTTCATCATTTGTTCGAAGATTCGTTCGTTATTTTTTTTTGAAGATTTATTTTCGATATTCGATTATGCTTAAAGATTAGTTTCAAGAAGAATGATGTTTCCCACGGCTCCGATCGACGAAGAAAGGTGTCTAGGGTTTTCTGAAACCCTAGATTCATCATCCAGGCTATACGACCGCTAGGGTTAAAATAAACCCATCTTCATCAGGCGAGCCTTCTCCAGGCCGCATCTCATCTCGACGGCGCATCGCGCCCTTCATCGCATGGCGTGACTCTGCACGCATCCCTGGTTCTCGCTGCCCTCCAAATCTCTACAGGCGCATCACCCTGGCGCACCCCAATCGCCTCCATCTCCCAGGGCGATGAAGACCCCCTCCTGGCGGCGGCGCTCCCTTCGCAGCACGGGCCGCAATCTCCAGGCGCCCAGCAGTTGCGCCCTCCCACGCGACCTCCTCCAACTTCGACGGCGCACCCACGATCAGCTCTCCAGGCGTGCGGAGCAAATTCCCAGGTGCCACAAAGCCCCAGGCACGACGCACATCCCCAAGCGGCGCAAGGCGGCACCCTTACGTAGCCCAGGCGCGCGCTGCCCCAACATCCCTCTTCTTCACGCGACTGCGACTCCAGCGCCCCCGCGCCTCATGCAGCCAAGTGGCGGCAACCCCTCCCATTCCCTCCAGTGGCGGTGCTCTAGGCGCAAAAAAAAAACATCCCAGGCGCGAGGCAACATGGACCCCCTCTCCCTTACAGACGACGCTCGGCTTTCCCCAGATCGCATCTGCGGCGCAGGCAAGGGGGGTTCCCATGATTGGGAACCCTAAAGTAGAGAGGAGCCCGTCTATTTTTTTTAAATTGGAGCCCAAGTGTGCTAACTGATGTAAAGGCCCAAGTAGGCCATTGATGTTATAAAAAAAAGAATATATATGGGGTGGGGGATATTTGGGGGCTATTTGCTTGAAAGCCAACGTCAAAAAAACAGAGAGAAATATAGTTGAAAGGAAAAAGGCACGTACAAAGTAAATGCCGTATGCAATTTCAAAAAAAAAAATTTGTGCGAAGCAAAAGCCGTAAAAAAATTAAAACGGCTTACAAAAAACAATTGACGGCTTATTAAAAAAAGCCGCAAGATTCATGTTCATGTTATTTTACCCCTATTTATCTTGTCTTCTCCCAACTTTGTCGATGTCATTTTTCCGACAAGTATGGGAGAAAGTGGGAGTATTGTGTAGAGTTCTATAGGCCAGTTTGTCAGATGATTCAGATCCAGATTCTTCAGTCCTGATTGTATGGCCAGCCAGATATTCCAGACTCTACAGTTCAGTTCTTCAGACTCGACATTCAGATCGGTTCGAGTCCAAGTTCGAGGCACTCCATGTAGAGGCCTATTTTTCGAGATCTCCAGAGAGAGACTCATTTTCAGACATGCACATGGATGCGGTCATTTTAAGATGAGCACATGTTACCATCAATTGTTCATGGTCCCCATCATTATTCTTGTTTTGTAGGCCAGAGTTTTCTTGTGAGCCATAGGGACTCCAGAATAGAGGACCATTCCCTATGCCATGTTGGCAAGGGTTTTCATGTGGTATCATAGGTACACCAGAGCAGTGCACCATTCTCTGAGCCAGATGGGAGAGACCCAGTTCTCCGACGAGGAGACTTAATTCAGACTCCATTCTCCAGCGACCGTGGACTCCGACGAGGATTGCACAACCAAGGCCTTTTCAGTTCGACCCTTTTCAGAGATGGAGCAGTTGTCCACATTATTGTGGCGGGCCAGAGTACTCCTACGAGGAGACTCATTTCAATTGAAGTGACTCTGACATGCGCAGTTCAGATCACATGCTCTCCTACGAGGAGATTCAACAGACTCACACTCCAGTCGGTTCGTCCTCCTCACCTGCTCGGTATGAAAAGCAACGTCCTCGACTGCAGCAATGTGCACTTTGGGTTGATATTGTCCGTAGTGTCCTGTAGCATTGAGTTGAGTTTCTTTCTGTTTGTCCAAGCTGAGCATTGCATGCTCCAGCTCGAGGGGGAGTGTTAGAGTATTTGGTTGTGCACCCATTGAGTTGTAACCGGGTAAATGGATCCTGGAGAAAATCCATTTACCCCATCTAGTGTTTAGTCCCACACCGCCTAGTGGTGGGACTTGGAGGCTCTAGAGAGGCTATATAAGGAGCCCCAGACCTCCTGTAGTAATTGAGAAAAAGCGATGCATAACATGCCCCTTTGAGGGCTTCTCCCGTGGTTTCATCCCGCTCCTCACGGAGTAGGGTTCCACGCAAAATCATGGTGTTCCATGTTCTATCTTTCTTGTTTTTCAATCGCTTCCGCATTCTTCATATTTTATAACAGTCTATACACCAACGAGCTGGTGTGCATACGATGGCATATGAATACTACGACCTCTCAAAGGGATCATACATGTTCATTTACTGAACCAAAAGACATGAGTTCACTCATGAGATATTGGGATCCGCGGAGAATGTGCATTCCTTGAAAGAATTCAAGGATAATTTCATTGTTGATAATGTATCCAAGCATTGGGGAAAATTGACTATTAAACATGATTTAATTATCATGAGTAATATGAATTTGATTCATATTATTTGACCATATCAGGAGAATTATCTAAGATAATTAAATGTATTTTAATTATCAAATGTGAATAATGTGACTGTGATTCATATTATTTGGCACGTGAGAATAGCGATCTAAGATAATTAAATATGATTTTATTATCATATATATGAATAATGGGGATATCACTATCCATATTAATCATATATATTATAAATGTGATTTACAATATATAAGAGATAGCTATTTGTAAATAACATTTATAATTTAAATGTTGATATGAATTAGATTATCATTGGACAATTAATTGAAAATGTAACTTACATTTTATTTTGGGTTGTGAATGTGATTCACAATTTTCCAATAGCTTGATTGATATTTCACAAATTAATTTGGAATTATTTTTTGTGAAATAATTTACAACAAAAGTTGTTGTAAATAATGAAGGATTTTATGAGATATTAGATCTCATATAATTGGAATGGGGAGCCACCCTTCCATATAAGGAGGGTGGACGATCACTCTTGATTTAGGAATCAAGGTGGCCGTCTCCCCTTATTTGGAAGGAGGATTGCCTCCTTCCTAATCCTTCATAGATGATTGATTTATATGAACCAGATTTTATATTGATTTTTCGATATATATTAAATTAAATTAATTGTTGTTGTATTTTTTATAACAAAATCATGACAATTGAAAGAGACACTAATCAATTTCATCCATTGATTTTGTATTGTCCGTGGATTGTGATCAACGGACTCCCAAAATATTATAAAAGAAGATGCAACCCTAGATCTTCATTTTTAGATAACATAATAATAAGCTCTCTTTCTTTCTCTTATTCTCTACACACGTCCCCTCTCTCTCCTTAGTGTGACTGTCCACTCTAAACTTTAGAGAGGGACATCTTCGTCGTCACACAGTTGTGCCGCCGCTTCGACCGCTTGTGGATCTCCGTCTCCTTTGGTGCACCTCGCTTGTGAAGAAAACGTCGGATCTCGTGACACGAGATCAGGAGATTCACCGCTTGGATCATCAACATGGATTGCAAGGAGCACACTTTTCATTAACGCGCTCTCAAGCGTCTCCTCTGTTGGATCAGACTTGACATGAGCTCTCTTTCTTTAGAGACATGATCACAACCAAGCTTCAAAAAGTAACCATAATATCCCTTTGTGGTTTAGATGAAACGATCCGAGAAGTGTTCTTGGATTATGTGGTTTCATCGTTTTATTTTTTTAAATTCCGCAGTCCCGAGTAACTAGTGCGACTAATCGCCCCCATCGCATATGATGCAATCCTCACGCTTCCGTGATGCGCTTAAGGTTTACTCCATAAATTTCAAGTGGTATCAGAGCCTTGGTCAGGTCTTGGATATGATCCAAACCCCTAGGTGAACAATGGTTAGTAATCGGATGCGCGGGACTCATTGTTTTTGCACTAGAGGCAAGATTTGAATCGTTTTTTCGTAAAACAAAAATCTATTGTTTGTGCACTGTTTGGATGTGTTTTTTGGTTATTAATATGTTTTTAGAATGTCTAAATATGTCCAAAAAAACCTATTATTGGTACCAAAAGTGCATGAAATGATTCGAAGAGTTCCCATCGTGAAAAATTGTTTTGCATTTATTCACGGATCTGTAAGAAAAATTATTTTTGCTTACTGTTTTCCCGTCATGAAATATGAAATAAACACTCGGATTAGTAGAGAATCAAACCCGCAAATTGCTTGAATTTATTTCGCGCGATTTCGACTCTGTTTGCCCTAGATATTCCATATTTAGTGGAGATGGGTCAAAAAATGATTAGATCATCAAATCGCTTTGCTTAATGTGTTTATAATTTAATGGAAATAATGGAAATTATGAATCTGCCCTGATTAAATATGATGCCTAATAATTATGAAAATAATTGACTTATCATGATAGGCCATTGAATGAATGTTTCATGAAAACCCTAGTTTATCGTACAATAGTTGTAGTACAATCTCTACATGCAAAACATTGTTACTTGAATAAGATTAGGGATTTGTCTTGCAAATCTCCTTATAATATTAATCAAAATAGTTTATCTTACAATAGTTGTAGTACAATATCTACATGTAAAGCATTGTTACTTGAATAGGATTGGGGATTTGTCTTGCAAATCTCGTTATAATATTATAGTGTTAGAGTTATTATATTTACATTTATGTCTATGACCCTTCGGGTTCCGTAAACCCCCGTGTCCCTGCGGGTTTCGTAACCTTTTGTGACCCTTCGAGTTCTGTAATCCTCTGTGACCCTTCGGGTCCGTAGCCCTTGTGCTCTCTAGAGTTTTCTCAATATATAAGAGACACTAGCTCTATGGAATAAACATCTCATTAGTTCCTCTTCTCAACATGATATCAGAGCGACGGTCCTAGATCGGAGCCTAATACCCTAAATCCACCACCACCACCTACCCTCCTTAGGAGAGAGGGCCGGACCTCTTGCGTCGCTCGTGGAATCGATGGTCTCGCAGAAGGCAGTCCGAGTCCCCAACAACACCAACTGCCATCTCCAGCAACATCTAAAGCACCGCCCAAGGATCTAGCAGCTCTAACCGCACCTCCTGCATCGTCGGCACCGCCTGGAGCCCCACCCTCTCCAACAACGAAAATGAGAAAAGGGGGAACCAGAGATGTGATAACAAGCTTACCCTGTTTCACCACGACTTGTTTCTCCCAACTTGATGTTCCATACTCTTTATTCAATCAAGTATGGCAGAAAGGGGGAACCAGAGATGATTCTTCAGGACGTTAGCTGCCCTACAATGACTGGCAGACCGATACTTTAGGGTATTACTCAGATCATCTGTTTTCACTGAGCATCAACTTCTTCGTCAAGGTGTATACCTCTTCTTTTACGACCCGATTTCTACTCCGCATTAGACTTCTTCCACAACGATTCTTCTCCACCACGATAGAGATATGTTCGGTGACTTACAGGCACGACAGAGATACGTTCTGGTGACCTGATATCGCAACGGCTACACATGCATGACAGAGATACGTTCCGGTGATCTGAAAGTCGCAGACCTGTCCTCCATGGGAGTAATAAACTGCTACTAATCATACCATGGAGATAAACCACTTGATTGCAATAATAACAATATCTTCAAAGAGGACAAGACATTAGAGATAGTGATATCTAAGTCTTATCTTTAAGAATTTAAGACTTTATAGATAATAATAATTTAAAAGGTTTTAACTGCCGATACCTTAGGAGATAGAGATCTCCAGGAATGATAGCATTCTGATAAGGATAATAGAAATTATATACTGATTATAACGATTATTGAGTTGTAGTGTCAACGACACTAGAACTGCTTCAAAATTGAGTAATGTTTGCATAAGATGCAACATTCGCATTGGATGCGAGCACTGTTACTAGGAGATATGCAATTTCACGTAGTCTTTTGGGAACATAGTGACTAGTCAGCATACCTTGCTATTTTTTAAAAATAGCTATGATTAACACATGAGTGTGGATTTAAAGATTAGCCCATTAATGGCTCTTTAGGTTAGTGGAAGATTGTTGGACATGGGAGATTGTTGATCATACAACTGTTGATTCAATTGTTGAATCATAGAGGCTGGTGCTTGGATGAATATCTAAAAAGCTAGATTGAGGACTCAGCTAGATTGAGGACTCATCAAGCATCGTCAAATGATTATTAAGAGATGATCTCCAACATGAGTAGGAGATGCCAATCCTTTTTCTAATAGGCTGATATCTAACCGACCTCTTGAAGCAGGTCTTTTGCATAGGAATAGAGATTCAGAGGTGATAGATAAGTTAAGTCAAAGAGTTGACTTAACGAGATCGAGATAAGCAAAGTCCCATGTTGTATGCTATCACGATATAAGTACACATCCTCTGATCCGAGACAAATGTCTTACCAAATGTTTGAGTATGTACATTTGGTAGACTGATAGATTGATGATCTAATCAAGGGCTATACACCGACGAGCTTGTGTGCTTACGAGAGTATACGAGTAATACAATCTCTCAAAGAGTTTATACAAGTTCATTTATTGAACCAAAAGACATGAGCTCACTTATGAGATATTGGGATCAAATTCCGTACATGGTCGTCTCGCTTTGGAAGCTTGACTGAATTTGTAGGTTTGATATATGCTTTTGGAAAGTATATGATCAATACCTGGGTATGATATATGTCACGACCTCGATTCTCGGGTCGTCAATCCTCCCATAACCGGATCTGGTTACTCAACAATAATTTATTCAGCAATCACAACTAACATTCAGAAACAGACTGCAAATAAAGTATATTCGGAAGAAAGTATTTCAACACTTTTCATTCACAACAAAAATTTCAGATGATACATTGTCCCACTATAAACATTTACATGTACATCAGCTTGAAAGAAAAATACATAAAAAGATTACTAACTATCTTACAAAGTAAAGCTACTGTGGCTGGCTGTATGTCTACGAAGGTCCTTGCGATGGCTCGTCGACACCTGTTGGGTTTTCCATAAATCATAGGATAAAAATTAGCGAATGCTAAGTAACGAAGAAGAGAAAAGCAAACAAATTGTGTAATTTCTTTCAAACTTGTTATCACAAAAGGTTTCATTCCTTCTCGTTAATTTAAGTCCTATTCCTTTCTATTCCACGTCAGGGATTAGTCAGAGGAAACCCCATCATTTTTGGACTCCGAAGGCTGTGGACACTTCGGGATTGAAGATTGTGTTGATCTTGGTAAGCTTATGCCGCTGCACGTCGCCTCAACCAATCCTCCAATACTACCCTGATAATTTTCTTTCTCTTTCGTTAATAAGGGTCTCAAACCCTCAGCCTGAAAAACAAACGAGCACATCGTCCTCGAGGACTCGGTTGCTTAAAACCTTAGGCTAACATTATAACCTAGCGGCTTAAATACATATTATCGTGACCCGACCGCTATTGAAACCATCCATGGCCTCCACATGACACGACCACATCTTCCGTCGTTCAACGTGAAGATATTGGCTCCGGGTACCACGCGTTGCAAATCATTCATTTCGTGCACACTTATCATAACAGGGCAACGTGTACCACATAGGTAGGGAAACACCAATACAGGTCCTTCCGACAAACCTACATGTTGCATGCCCGACCTGTAGTTCTACTCCCAGTCAACCTTTACGTGACACACGATCCTTTTCAGGATCAAACTCAAAATCACATCAATTCCCATGATGTAATTCTTTTGTTAAGTATTCGATTTGCATAATCATCAACACTTAGCATAGACTCACATATATATTATTCATATGCATGTATACTCGTATTTTATGTCTAATTTAACTCCCAAACCCTAACTTTACAAGCCACTGCATCATTTCGATACTTAACCTTATTTTAGTGGGAATCACAAAGCAACTCTTCAGACTTTTCAAAAATAGCCAAAATTAGGGTTCTTCATAGCAAAGAACATAAAATCAAGAATTTCAATAATCTCGTATGAAAACTTAACAGCAAAAGGAAGGATTTCGTTACCTAATCGAGCTCTCTCTCACGTATGCAATGCTTTATCGTGTTTCATTTTCAGAAAGGATGTTTTAAGGTTCCTAAAAAGATCGAATTTCATTTTCGTATCAAATCCGCTAAGAAATGTGTCAAGAACACGAAGAACGAACGAAGAACACGAAAAACACGAAGAACGCCAAGAACATATTTTCTCCTTGAAATTTCAGTAGAGCTTCCTAAAAAAATTTCGGCAGAGTTTCCCCTTATACCGGACATATTTCTCGGAAAATTTCGGTAGTTTCCCCTTATATCGGGACATATTTCAAAATAAAAACGAAAAGAGTTTCCTCTATAAAAATCAATTGAGAGGAAAATAGCAACAAAATTGAAATAATATAATCAAACTGAAAGCGATGGAGAATCGGTAGACACCACGCGTCTTAGGTGAGTGAATGTGTGACGAATCACAGGGTTCACTGACGTGCATAGCCGCCCGCACCTAAGTAGGGTATTACACGGATTTGTCTATCAAAATAACTAAAAAAACGGAAAAGAAAGAATAATAAGTACTGGAGAATCGGTAGACACCATGTGTCTTAGGTGAGTGAATGTGTGACGAATCACAGGGTTCACTGACGTGCATAGCCGCCCGCATCTAAGTAGGGTATTACACAGATTTCTCCTCAAACCACAACAGGAAACGAATTGGAAAGAAAGATGAATAAAGAACAAAACTTGAAAGAAAAGAGGATGAATTGAAAGTCTAGCTTACGAAGCAAACTAAGAGAGGATCATACCTTCTTCCTCCTCATTCTCCCAGCAGCGCTTCGCTAGCGTTCTTACTCGCCTCCACTCCTCCTCCTGACCTCTCAACCCCTAACCCTTGGGTGGTGGTGGTAGTGGAAATCGTAGAGAATGAATGGGTATGGGGGGTATTTATAGGCTCTAGAAAACCGCTAACCATGGTTAGTAAACCATGGTTTAGCCCTTAACCGCGGTTAGCAGCTCGTGGTTTTGGCAAAAACTTATCCGAAACTTAGGGTTCAAGTTAGAACATTCCAGAGGAATTCTAGATTCGCTAATGACGCTTAATTAACAGTAATTATGATTAACTTTCACTAATCGCGATTTAACTTTCATGACTTACGCTTATCTTTTGCTAAGTATTGATTAGTGTTTGCTAATGATCATTAGCGATTTTCTATCCGTCATTAGATTTTTTAATCATGCTTAATTAGTCTTAATGACGGTCATTACGATTTGATGACGTCTTAACCTTCCTTACTTCTCTTTTCCGAAAATCATAACAAATCGAAATGAAGTCCGATTCACACGAAACAAATTCCGTTGGTTTTCTCTTGACGAGTCGGATCTTATGATATAGGATCCGAGAGATGCCAAGTCATGGCTTTACAATATATGCTTTTGGAAAGTATATGATCGATACCAACTTCTAATGATCGAATGGGGGAAAAACTTAATGATAGAAACCCCTGAAGGGAGATAATCTAAAATAAGATTCTAAAAAACTTTCAAACTTCCAGTATGCAGGATATACATGTATTAGGAATACCTGAGGGTGATGTGATCAATAAACGATTGTATAACCATGATGCTTCCATTCTGAGGGAGTAATGAAACATGTCTGGAATTTAGCGACTCTTCTCAGTAAAAAGTAATCTAATCTTAGTACAAGTGTTGGACATCGATCTAATTGTGATTCATAATTGTTCAAATTTTAAGAATAAAGGAGCTATTCAAAATTGTTCAAATTATAGAGGTATCAAGCTGATGAATCACACTATGAAAATTTGGGAACGAGTGATCGAAAGAATGTCGAGGCAAGTTTCTAACATAAAAGAAAACCAATTCGGATTCATGCCAGGTCGCTCAACGATTAAAGCCATCCATTTGTTGAGGAGAACAATGGAGATTTATAGAGCTAAAAGGAAGAACTTCTATATGATTTTTATTGATTTAGAGAAGGCTTATGATTTTGTCCCACGAGAGATATTGTGGAGAGTTTTGGAGAAGAGACAAGTACCTGTCCTATACATTAACCTCATAAAGGACATGTATGATAGGGCTTTATCTTGTGTAAGGACCCGTCTGGGAAGACTGGATATTTTGACATCAACATTGGTTGACATCAAGGTTATGCTTTGAATCCATTTCTTTTTACTTTGATTATGGACGAGTTGACAAGTCACATTTAGGATGAGTTACCTTGGTGTATATTATTTGCTGATGATATTGTGTTAATTGACGAGACTAGAGATGGAGTAAATGAGAAGCTTGAGGCCTGGAGACATGAGTTGGAGGCTAAAGGATAAGTAGGGCTAAGACGGAATATATGGAGTGCACCTTTGATGGAAGCAATGGTGAATGAATCGAGGTGAAGATTGGTGACGATAACATTCAGAAGAGATCCCTTTAGATATCTAGGATTTATTTTGCAACATGATGGGGAAATTGATGGAGATGTTACTAATAGAATAAATGCATACTGGCTAAAGTGGAGAGGAGCATCTGATGTTCTCTATGATAAGAAAATTCCTTTAAAAATTAAAGGAAAGTTTTACAAAGCAGCCGTGAGACCTGCTATGCTTTATGGATTTGAATGTTAGCATGCGAACCATAGACATGTGCAGAGAATGATGTAGCAGAATTGAAAATGCTAAGGTGGATGCGTGGACACACACACACACACACGTAAAGATCGGATTCGGAATGATGCAATCAGAAAGAAAATTGGTGTAGCTCCAATTGAGGATAAGATGCGAGAAATCGCTTAGGATGGTTTGGACATTTGCAACGAAGATCAACCGATGCATCAATTATGAGATGCGAGTGTTGGGATGTTGTACCAGCTAAGAGAGGGCGATGACGGCCCAAGAAGTGTTGGAAAGAGACCATACTAAGAGATCTTAGTTTTGTGGATATAAGTCCGGGATTGACCTAAGATAGATCTGAATGGAGGCGAAGATTCCATGTAGCCGATCCTACTTAATTGTGGGAAAAGGCTTTGTTGTTTTTGTAGATATGAATAATGTGGATAACACTATTCATATTAATTATATATATTATAAATGTGATTTATAATATATAAGAGAGAGCTACTTGTAAATAACAATTTAAATGTTGATGTGAATTGGATTTATATTGCACAATTAATTGAAAATGTAATTTATATTATATTTTTTCGTTTGTGAATGTGATGTACAATTTTCCACTGTCTTGATTGATATTTCACGAATTAATTTGGAATTATTTTTTGTAAAATAATGTACAACAAAAGTTGTTGTAAATAATGAATGATTATATGAGATATTAGATCTCATATAATTGGAATGAGGAGCCACCCTTCCATATAAGGAGGGTGGACATCCACTCTTGATTTAGGAGTCAAGGTGGCCACCCCCTTATTTGGAAGGAGGCTTGCCTCCTTCTTAATCCTCCATGAATGATTGATTTAATTGAATTAGATTTTATATTGATTATTCAATATACATTAAATTACATAAATTAATTGTTGTATTTTCTCCAACAAAATCATGACCATTTAAAGAAACACAAATCAATCTTATCCATTGATTTTGTGTTATCCATGGTTTGTGATCCATGGACTCTCAAAATATTTCAAAAGAAGAGGCAACCCTAACTCTTCATTTTGAGACAACATAATAGCAAGCTCTCTCTCTCTCTCTTTTATTTTTTGCACACGTCCCCTCTCTCTCTCTCCCCTTAGTGTGGCCCCCACTCTAAACCCTAGAGAGGAACACCATCATCACCACGCTGTTGTGCCGTCGCTTTGATCGCTTGTGGATCTCCGTCTCTTTCGGTGTACCTCGCTCGTGAAGAAGACGTCGGATCTCGTGAAATGAGATCAGGAAATTCACAGCTTGGATCATCAACATGGATTGCGAGAAGCACACTTTTCATCAATGCGATCGCACGCGTCTCCTCCGTTGGATCAGACTTGAGATATGAGGTCTCTTCGTTTAGAGATACGGTCACAACCATGCTTCAAAAGGTAACCCTAATACCCCTTTTAGATGAAATGATCCGAGAAGTGTTCTTGGATTATGTGGTTTAATCGTTTTATTTTTTTTTAAATTCCACTGCCTCGAGCAACTACTGTGACTAGTCGCTCCTGATCGCATATGATGCGATCCTCACGCTTCTGTGATGCGCTTAAAGATCTTTCCATATCCTTCACTGCCTACCTATAGAAAGTCCATTCTACGACTCAGTTGGGTACTTATATGTAGGTCCCAGATTTCTTCTCATAAATGATCGAGTCATAAATGGATCATCCTGCTTTGGCTCTGATTTGTCCCCCGGAGCATTGCATGGAAACTCGGAGCCCCATACAGCTTCGCATCCGCCATCAAGATTTCCTTAAAAGAAAGGCGCATCTCCTCGAAAAATGTCGGTCTCCAAGACAGAAAGATGCCTCGTCTTCCCGAAGCATCAAAGGCAGAAGGCCAACGACCATGTCTCTTTGAATTCCCATCAGGGTGCCCCTGCAACCGATCATCGCCCCGTAGACCGGGAGCTCCTCCACCGCCACCTTTAAGGTTGCCTTCCCCACAAGCTGCATGAACAAAGGAGGTAGTGGGTTTCTTAATGCATCTTCTACGACATCCTTGCCTTTGCCTTTCCGCATGCCATCAGAGACGGCATATATGATTTTTCTGATGCTTGTAAACATCTTCTCCAGTAAGACGTGGTCATGCGAACGAATAGGTACCCCTCTTAGCACAGGCTTCTTATATGTCTTCGTGTGTGTTGCACCATCCCTCAGCACCAATCTCGCCACTGTATACCTCTATTTGTCATCTTCTCTGCTTGCTCAGTAAGCAAAGAGCATACTTCCATAGCAGACAATCCTCACAGACACACCATTGCACCTTTGAGGTGGATGACATCTCTTCTGAAAGTTTCTCAGATCCTAAGACCAATGTCCTCCACGACCTCGTAAAGACATTTCGTCTGAGATGTTCCAATTCCAACTAAAAGGGAGTTCAATTCTGTGCGAGGTCTCTTATCGCCAGGCCTCAAAGATCTTCATTTTCTTTGTCATGTAGGATCGACCACGTTGATCGATGCCACCACAATGGTAACATATCACGACATTCCTGCATGTCTATGCAAGCATTCGTCTCATTGAAGACAATCATTCTCTTGGCCATGAAGGATGTCTGAGAGTATTTCCTCCCCTGCCTGTCATCGGTCGCCATTGGAGGCGTGCCTTCGACGGTCCTGCAATCGCCTTCCTCTTGCTGTGTGTCATGCTCCATGCTGTCATGGTCCTCGTGCTCCTATATCTTCTCCCAAAGACTGTGTGCCATCCATCAACCTACGCTCCCTCCTTTGGCCCATTGGCCATCCGACCAAAGATTTGCCACTATTTTGGACCTCTTGTGGAGTATGATGGTCATCTCGATGGGCATGGACCACACAATTACTATTAACTTTTGTTGGAAGTTTTTATGTTATGATACTCGTTTGCAATTTGTTTATTTCTCAACTCTTATTATGTAATCTACCCATCGGGGTTTATCTCTTCTATATAAGATAACCCTTGGGCTCTATGAATGCATAACAAAAATATTTCCTTCCACTTGGTATCAGAACGACGGTCCTAGACCGGAGTCCTGAGCCCCACCTCCTACCCTCTTCCTTATTTGGCCAACATTCCTTGCCTAGCAGCTAACAACCCTAGCATCATCTTTGAGGCTTGCCGCTGTTGCCCTAGCGACAACTTTAGTGGGTTCCACGTGGCCCTGTCGCCATCAGGCTACGCCCAACCCTAGCGGTGGCGCTGTTACTTGTTGTTGCAACCCAACGGCCCCCAACGACACCGTCGGCGCTGCCCAGCAGCTTTGATAGCCACCTAGCACCATCCTTTATTGCTCGGTGGCCCTCTTATTGCCCTAAGTTTGTAGTTTTTGGTCTGATTTCAGAGTTTTTGACCTAATTTCACCCTTTCAGGCTAAAATTAGACCACTTTTCGCCAACTTTTGTCTAGGGTTGGTTGTGGTATGAGTCTACACCATAATCACCGCTTTTCATGTTTGTGTAGACACTCTGAGGTCTGTTCATGGTCCCCGTTTTTTGTCCACAATGTCAGAAAGCAGAGTTGATACACCGTCCACAGGTGCCTACGGGGGTTCGACACCTATTGTCAAGATGAATGGCACATATTACGAGTTATGGGCTATGTAGTTCACGAGTCTACTGCAAAGCCGTGGTAAGAAGCATATTCTGACGTATGATGAGTCAATAGACAAGACCGAGACCTATACCTCATGAGAGGCAGATGATGCGTATGCCAAGGTATGGCTATCTGGTTATGTCTCTGTTGAGATTGACAATAGTATCTTAAGTCAGCCCACAACTAAGGCAATGTTGGACATCTTCGCAGGTGCATACTCTCAAACAAGGAATGTGTAAAAGATATTGCAACTCCAGAATGATATCTTTTCAACTAAACATGGTGATCATGCTCTTCACCCTCTATACGCATCTCTAAGGGGTATGTTTGAATGACTCCATAGTTACATACATCTAACGGCCTCACCGGAGCAACATAAGGCCTATCAAGATTCTGTCATGACTGGAATATTTCTGGCTGCCCTTAACCCTGAGTATGACTCAACTCGCTTTCAGGTACTCACATATGCTACTATACCTCCTATGGAGGAAGCGTACCATAGGTTAACCTGACTAAGCATCCCCTCTGCCATGTCATCTCAGACGTCGTCGGCTATGGCAGCTTCCTGTGGTAGAGGTGGCTTGTCTCCATTCAGAGGACGAGGCACACGAGGCAGAGGATGTCCACGCCAATGTTAGCCCTATTCATACTGTCACCGATCACGTCATTTAGAGGACACATACTACTCCAAGCACGGCTTCCCACCATCGGTCTGTGTTGCTGAGCAGGTTCAGACTGCTCATGATTTCACCAATCTATGTTATGATGGCTTTGTTGCTCATCTGAGAGAGATCATGCCACCAGTCGTCGGATCTTCTAGTACTGGTTCATCAAATGTTGTTGCTTCTGCCTCCACTAGTACTTTAGATATTACTCATGCATTTAGTGGTCGCTCTAGACCAGATCCTTCAGAATGGACAAGAGAAGGTTCATTTGACTCCCTCAATGCGTCTACAGAATGTTCTTCATGCACCCGTCTTCTCAATGAATTTATTGTCTATCAGTTGAATTACAAAAGATTTACATTGCCGTGCAATATTTTATCCTTCTTCGCTTGTTTTTCAAGATATACTCACATGCATGATGATTGGATGTGGCCGTGAGCATGGATGGCTATATAGGTTGATCCGGTCCCCTTACGCTGGTGCCACCTGTCTTTCTACTGATTCAATTTCTCCCTACACGTGGCCCCTTAGATTTGGCCATCTTCTGCTGCAAAAGATTTGTCGCCATATCCCTGACATCTCTACCAAGTCCAATTTCCAATGCGAACCATGTCAACTTGGAAAGTATCATTGGTATAGTTTTCCAAGTCTTTAAGGTCGTAAGAGTTAGAGTCTTTTTAAGTTGTCTCATCTTGATATGTAGGGTCCAAGTCGTGTTCCAGATCATCAGGGACATATATTATTTAGGTTGTATGGATGATTTTTCTGGATTACCATGTCATGGGTATTTTTGTTAAAGAATAAGTATGATGCTAGTACGTTGATGTAGAACTTTGCGATTAAAATGAAGAATGTTTTCTCTGCCTGTATCAAATATATTCGTTTTAACAATGCTCTTGAGTTTTGTACTACACAACTGTCTCATTTTTTAGGTCACGCGGCATTATCCATCAGACTTCACGTTTCTATACATCTCGTAGAACGATGTTGCTGAACACAACCACCATCACTTTTTAAATATCACCAGGACTCTTCTCATACAGAGTCAGGATCCTTATTCCTTCCGAGGTGGTGCTTGATGACAGCATGTATCTTATCGATCGGATGCCTTCTACTATTTTAGGTGAAAAGGCACTCTTCTCTCTTGCTTTGAGAAGGACCTTTTCTCTCTTATACCACGGGATTTTGATTGCGTGGCATTTGTCCACCTCTTGCATCTTGGTCGTGACAAGCTCGCTCTTCGAGCTATCAAATGTATGTTAGATACTATCGTATTAAAAAATGTTATCGGTGTTTTGATCCTGTAAAAGAAAAATACCATGTTAGTGTTTTTATTACCTTCTTTGAGTTCATCATGTACTATTCTCCTACATGTGATAGATTGAGTCCCTCTAAGTTTGAAAATGTGATTATTCTTCCAAATCCACCTATACATGCACCTCAGCCTGTCCTCCATGCTCCAATGCTTTCCCCACATCCAGCACGCCTCCGGTAAATTCTGAAAATTTGGTTTCAGCTGAAGGTACTAGTGGTGTGCATGGTGAACATGGACATTCACATGATGAGCATGCATATATACACGATGAGCTGGAACCACAACAAGAAAATGACCTGATGTGGCCTATTGCGTTGCGGAAAGGTAAACATTCCTGTGTGTGATATCCCCTTGCTGGTCATGTGTCTTTGACATGACTTTCGCCAGATTTCAGGTTGTTTGTCGTGGGATTATCTGCCATTGAAATCCCACGTACTTATCAAGATGCTCTCATGGTGAGCCAATGACGCCTCACCATGTAGGAGGAGATGATCGCTTTACAGTCACGTGGCACGTGGAGCATTGTTAAAGCTCCTGCACTCTGTTGTGGGATGCAAGTGGGTGTTCACTGTGAAGCACCGAGCATATAACAACATTGATCGCTACAGGGCAAGCTTATGGCTTGTGGGTTCACCCAGACCTATGGGATGGACTATCAAGATACTTTCTCTCTAGTAGCTCGACATTCTACACTATGGATCCTTTTCTTCGTTGTAGTCACACATGATTGGCCTTTACACCAGCTCGATGTGACAAATGCATTCCTCACGTGGAGCATTGTTAAAGCTCCTGCACTCTGTTGTGGGATGCAAGTGGGTGTTCACTGTGAAGCACCGAGCATATGACAACATTGATCGTTACAGGGCAAGCTTATGGCTTGTGGGTTCACCCAGACCTATGGTATGGACTATTAAGATACTTTCTCTCTAGTAGCTCGACATTCTACACTATGGATCCTTTTCTTCGTTGTAGTCACACATGATTGGCCTTTACACCAGCTCGATGTGACAAATGCGTTCCTCTATGGTGACCTACAGGAGGAAGTCTACGTGCAACAACCACTTGGGTTCGATGCCGAGGGCGAGTGTCAGAAGGTGTGCAGACTTCATAAGACAATCTATAGCCGTTAGAAGAGTCCAGAGCATGGTTTCAGAAGCTTTCGGACGTGATAGAGCAGAAGGGGTTCGTAAAATTAGATGCAGATCATTCACTGTTTGTTCAGAGGTCTCGGAGAGGTACAATTGCTATACTAATTTATATAGATGATACCATCATTACGTAGGACAATGTGCAGGGCATTCAACTTGCTAATGCTTTTCTTGGTCAACAGTTTGTAACCAAGTACCTTGGCAGTCTACACTACCTCCTTGGACCGGAGTTTGTCAGGAACCAATGAGGTCTTGTGATGACCCATAGAAAGTATGTTACAGATCTTCTCTCTGAGACGAGTATGACAGATTCCATGCCAACCACTACTCCTATGTACTCGAGTATGATGCTATATGATGATGACATACACCGAGGAGGTAGACAAGAGGAGATATAGGGAGCTTGATGGAAAACTCTTATATGTGACCATCACCATGCCAGATATATTCTTTGCAGTGAACAATGCGAGTCGATTTATTGAGAAGCCTAGATAAACACATATGGATGCAATCCATATGATTCTGAGGTATCTGAAGACCTCACATGGCACTGATTTCTTATTTAGCAGAGACACATCCCTTGCTATTACAGCTTGCGTAGAAGTAAATTATACAGGATGCTTTAAGGACAAGAAGTCTACCTTTGGCTTTGTTGTGTTCATAGGGAGCTCCTTTGTGTCATGGAAGAGCAAGAAGTATACAATGGTCGCCAGATCTAATGCAGAATCTGAATAAAGAGCCATGGCACAATGGAGTACTTAGATGATGTGAGTCATATCTGTTTTGACTGACCTAGTTATTGAAGTGCCTCTTCCCATGCACCTTCAATGCGACAACCGGGCTGCACTTTTTATTGCCAACAACCCAGCGTTCCATGTGAGGACCAAGCATATTGAGGTAGACTGTCACTACACTCGAGACATGATCCAGAAAGGTCTCATTTCTACCTCTCATGTTAGCTTAAGTGAATAAACAATATATGTGCTCACTAGGCTCTTGCTTCAGGACCCTTTAAGAGATGTTCCAAGCTAAGCCTGATAGACATCTATGCTCTAGCTTGAAGGGAATGTTGGGAGTTTTTATGTTATGTTAATCTTTTGAAGTTTGTTTATTTCTTCGTATATATTAAGTAATTTACCCATTAAGGTTTCTCTTTTCTATATAAGAGAGCCGTTGGGCTTTATGAATGAATAACAAAGTATTTCCTACCACAACTTTGTCTGTGATTGCTGCACTTATTTTATTCAACAGTCTTTGTTATTGAGCCTGAAAAACGGAGAGATCAGTCTTCAATTTTTTGTTTATTACATGCAATTATCTCGTAAAGCTAGTTATGCTCGGTTTACACTGTTGTTTTCCCCCTCTCCCTATTTATAGTGGAATCACTCTAGGTCTTGAGGTGTTGAAGTTTTAATGTCCGAAGCCCTGTTACTATGCAGTCAAAATGGAATAGGGTGGGTAAACTCTTCATGTGAAATTAAAAGCTAAAACGATGCAGTTATTAGTTATAACATAAATTTCCTTCTACTTTGGATTGACCAGAAAGGCTGATAAAGATGTTCTTCCTACTTTGATTCGTGAATGCCTCGAACAATGTATTTAGAAAATTAAAGTCTTCAAATGTAGTTGTTCCTATTATTTAAATGTGTGTTTCTTGAATGTTATAATTTTGTTACACTCCAATCTGCCAAATCAATATTCGAAAGATCAACAATTCCTGAATTTCGGCATAATATTCTTCCTAATAGCATTTTTATTACGAAGAACCCCAAACTTTGTAATTTTGCTGAATTTGATGGATTTTGACTAATGGCCTATCTAAATTGCCCTTGTGGCATTGCAGATGTTTCTTCATACGATGTACTTGAAATGCCAGCACTATCTCCGACAATGGTCCGTAGGAATAATAATTGCTGCCATTGCTAGCTTTTCTATTACTTGTCTTGGTTTAATTTACAACTACAAAGTTCTCACACATTTTCCCATTATGGTTGACATTGGAATTCTGGAATGCCAGAATCAAGGGAACATCGCAAAGTGGAGGAAGAAAGAAGGGGATAAGGTCTGAACATCTTGCTGACATTTGATTTGAGTGCCGATGGTTTTCGATGTTCATATCACCATCTTGGCATTTCATCTTCTGGCAGATTAATACGGGGGACGTCATCTGTGAAATAGAGACCGACAAGGCCGTCCTTGAATTCGAAAGTATTGAAGAGGGGTAACATCTGTTTTGATTGTTCAATACTAAAATTTTAGGTACCATCGTAAATCAGGGGTTGTCACCTGGAGTTATTTTTATATACAATTTCCAGAATTAGTTACTTCGGGAACATGAAATGTGATTCCGCTGAAGCTGATTCTATTTGGTTATTTCTCTAATTGTAAATAATTAATGAGAGAATGCATTGTAAAATGGCCATTCATGGCTTCCTAATCTACATGGTGATGGTAAAAGATAACATTGAGCTCTTATTTTGATTATTGAATGAGATTAACCGGACACCGATGTGAATTCTGAACCCGGGGTTTATGCACTCATGGTCTAGTTGGGGCGAACAAGGGGACTGACCTGATGCAATGATGAATGTTATGATTGCTGGGGTATTATATGCGAATCTGAATAAGGGTCTGAATGATAAATTAATACTCAAACAATATGGAATAAACCTTGATTGATATATAAGTCGCAGATCGAGTCTCGTTCGGGCGCAATCGATCAAAAGTCGATCGCATCGTAATGCGTGCCATCGAAAAAGTTGCGACACAAAATGAGAAACCGTAAAACAAACTGAGACCACCCAAAAATCGTATTATACAAAATAAGAGCAGTGAAATCATTCATTCATCGATCGGAGGTTGTTTGATAATTTAAAATCACAAAATTTGATCAATAATCAAGACCATATCTCGTCAATTTCTTTATCCATCTTAAATCAGAAAAGTATGAAATTTATGTCGTTTGATCATCATGAATATATGGTCAGAACGAGATATTGTGCACTTGAACTGGAAATAGGAGATGCAAATACGGTGAACTTTGGTAGGTCAAACAAGAGAGAGATAAATGATTAAAAAAAGAAAAGTAAAATTCAATTTTTATTTAAATTCCAGCAATATACAGCAACAACCAGCACTTGGCTTTATGGCCTTAAGTCAGACATGAAAAATGTGTTGGAACATGCCAAGAGCCTCCAGGCTTTTTGGTCTTTGTAATTATATTCTTTAAATCGTGAATATATCAAAGTTTTTGTGTGGACGTCTTCTCGACGCCATACCCTTTTTCCTTTCAGAAGAAATAATCAATTTGATAAATCAATCATATGAACTTGAACGTTGATTCAATCTCATAATGGTACCCTGGAGTTGATCTTCTCTTGATAAAAAATCCTTATTGCTTTGATATCATGTAAAATGGTGAATCCTTCTCTTACTTTAGTAGGGTGGATCACATGAATTTTTTCTCAAATCCATGTTGAAAGATCTGACTATTTTTACGCTGATTGTCGGCTACCAAACGCAACCCCCACAAGGAGGGATTTGAACCCCGATCTTTTAGGTGGTAGGCACACTGTACTACCACCATATCATTGAAAATGGATTTTAATGCTTTATTACCATGTGAAAAAATAAAATATAAAAAGAAGAATCAATCAACAAGAAGAAAACTTGGATTTGCGTAGAATCTTACTCCATAAGAATGTGATGAAACCACAAGAGAATAATCACGATGGTGCGGATATTGCATTTGCTTTGTCCAGAGATACATGAGTTGTGAGACTCTTTATATAACCCAACCTGTACAACGAAGTCTCACAAGAAATATGGGTTTAAACATGGAGTATTGTAATTGGATATTGAAGTGATCTAGTTTCCCATTTAAATACATATGCTAACAATAACATTTGGTAGAAAGGGAACTAGAGGTGATCTACCTTTAGGAAATACATCTCAAGTCGTGTAACGTTTGGGTCTGGGGGTAGATCGGAGGGAGGGGCTTGGGGTGTGGTGGGGGGGGGGGACAAAGGATGAGACCAGGAGACCTGGAGGGAGCTGCTTGTATGGAATGTTGACACTTTAAAATTGGTCATGAGTTGGGAGGGAAGCTGAGTGGTGGCATCTTAGCTAAGGCCAAAGGCAGATATGGCGATGTTTTGGCAAAAAATGGACTATAATTGGATAGATGTCAGGAGGCATGCAAAGATATTGGATAACTTGACGAGGGTTGTGGAACATGACAAGGGACACTATTTATTAGTAGGTGGGATGTCTATGTTACCATGTACTTGGAAGATAAGTGGGATGGTTTGGCTGATCAATGCCAAGATGGTTGGCTATGGGGTGTAGTGTCCGACTTAGACCATTAGGTGCAGGGGTGCATGTTCATTTTGTAGAATTCATCGTCCGAGTTGAAGATTGATAGGTTTCTTTGTCATCCTTGGTGTTTGTGGAGGCTTTATCTTTGGTGTCCATTGTGGTGAGATGTCTTTCCCGAACCATACACCGCTGATGCATGGCTTATTTGGATTGGGAGCTTGGAGACTCAGATCTACAAACTGATCATGCTTACTAACGATCAAATATATGAAGTGAAGGAGTTGGTGACTCGATTGAATGTATATGGGTAAGAATCGAATCGATTCTTGGAATTTCAATTTAGGCTTTCTGAGGGGTATGGTTTTATTAGACATTCTTTGCATGTAACTGGATTCGAATATTTGATGAGCCGTTAATTTTCAAAATACAATACAAAATTGAAATGGATTGCAGTGTTCTCGAAGTTTGGTGCTTTAAGCAAGATATTACTCCTTACTGTTGGGTTCTTGAATCAAATCAAAGTAGTTTCAGTCATAGTTCTTCATTTACGAAGAACGTTTAAGTGTTTATTTACAGGAACTTTGTAGTCAATTCGTTAATTCCAAGTTTGAAATTCTTTTCCAAAACTAAATATGTAGCTACATAGATACATGAGAATGCCGTGCTCGGTGGGGTTTAAGGATTCTATGTTATCTTAATTTTGAATTATGTCATGTGGTTTTAAACCTATCCCGCGATGGCTATAAACTCATGCAGTTGAGAATTTCTGGGACTCACCGGTGGATGCACATATCAGACTTGTGTTGCTGCAGTTGACCATAGAAGGTCATATTGAGATCATATCGGTCTGCCCGGAAAGGATATATCAAGATATATCGTCGATATATCGATGATATCGGTGGAAATGCCAGAAATGGCTCAAAAATGGCCTTTTTGCCGTTTTTTTTCAGAAATTAAGATCATCTAAGATATTAAAATAACAAATAACCTACAAATACACACCTATATCACACATATCGATCATTTATACCCCGTACATCACACATATCGATCATTTCGAACATATTGATGTTAATGTTGATTCCTGACTTATAGATATTGGAAATGGAGTGGCCCAAGTTCTTAGAACAATAAATAACTTACAAATATACTCTTAGAATATCAGATTACACATATCGATCATCTATGACCCTTATATCACATATGTCAGTCATATCGAACATATCGTTGGTTTGGAAATGGAGTTCGTCCAAGTTCTTAGAACACTATATGACCTTTATATCGCATATATCGATCCTATCGAACATATGGTTGTTACCGTTGATTGCTAACTTGTGGATATTGGAAATGTAGTCCATCTAAGTTCTTGTAACACTAAATAACTTACAAATATACACTTATATTACACATATCGATCATTTATGACCCTGATATTGCACATATCTGTCATATTGAGTATATCATTGTTAATATTGATTGTTGACTTATAGATATTGGAAATGGAGTTCATCTAAGACCTATATTGCATCACATATGATGTATAAACAAAATATTTGAGCTATTTTTGGAACCAAATAAATAAAGAGCATAATAGCATTTTTTTAAAAAGAGACATAATTCATAATACTATTTTTCGAAAGGGAAGAAGATGAATTGATTGGACACCTCCAAGGTGAAGAACCATTGTATACACCCCTTGTCGCACCATATCCTACCGGACGAGGATCTCGTCGGAGTTGCAAAATATATAAAACATGATGTGTTTTAATACTTGGAGTAGCAAAATAAGTAGTGAGATCAAGCAGATATCGTGGACATTTCAACGATATCGATCGATATCCAGGAATTTTTGTACTGAATCCAATCATTTTTGACTGGTATGGGCCTATATGGTGATATATCGCCGATATCTCGTCAATAGCCTAGTAAATAGATATGCACTGTGATATCGATATTCCCTGCCTCTCGATACCGATATATCGGTGATATATCGCGATATAGCCTTCTATGCAGTTGACTCATCACTATGCCATGAGCCACTAGCTTGCCTGTAATGGGGTTATTTTCCTCGTTAGAGATTTTATGTTGAGAATGTGGCTCACCATGCCAAGACTCTTCTTGAGTCTTGGCTTTTGTACTTTTGTTATTATGATAATACATGGGGCGAGCACAAATTTGGGTGCTTTCTGTTTTTTTGCCTAAAAAGGAACAATGAGTGAAAGGAAGCATGTTCCCAGTCTCTATATAAAGTTTTTTTATATAGAGTTTTTATTCCATATGATGCAATATGTATTTGAGCATGCGAACTCCATTTTACTTACTCAACAGTTAGAAAAGGGATTTTTACCACACGAACGTTATAAACTTTGTAAATTACCTTCTTGACCTCTGAAACATCGATATTCCTCCCTCGAACTGTAAACTTGATCCGTTTACCTCATAAATCCTGCCGTCAGTTTTAACTTTATTTAAATCAATTTCTTGTGTTAGTCTTGAGTAAATCTAACCAAAGGAAATCCAACGGTGCATCTTCCACCATGAAACCCCCTCCATCCCCTACCTCCCCTCTCTCCCTCCTCTACCGCCCCACATGCACGTCCTCCTCGCCCCCTCCTCTTCTCCCTCCTCCGCCACCCCCACACCTATGTCCTCCTCACCCTCCTTCTTCTCCTCTTCCTCCCCTCCCCATTCTCCCTCCTCGCCCAGTGATGCGTTTATCGGAGACGTATAGGACAGTGTTGGCCGACGCTGATGGCATCAGGGAAGTTGAGGAGTTGCAGGACGACGCCCTTCACGATTTTCGCGATGGCATTGTATCGCCGACGACATTGCGGTCGAGGATAACGTAGTCGAACATGAGCTCGAGGAGGCAACATTCGTTGGTGAAGAGGATGCGGACGGAGGCAACATAGATCTAACAACGGATCTTCGACTCGACGACGATCCAAGACATGGATTGGACGTCGTCGACGTCGAGCTGCTCGATGTCGAGCTTCTCGAGGCTGAGGTCCATGAGGCTCGACGACAACGGATGCATACGCATAATCACGCAGCCTCGCAACCTGAATCGATCATTTGCTCTGCGATGCTCCGAATGTTGAGAATCACGTCAGACGACATCAGATCGATCTCCCAGATGTAGCTTGTGATGTCGGACTTGGATTGGGTCTTCACGAGGTTATCATACCTCCTAATCCCGCTGCCGATTCCATTGTCGTCGTCCTCATCTGCCTTGACAACATTGTTTGAGTCACCCTCGTTGAAGGTGGACATGGAGAGAGTTGAAGTGGACGGGGACACCGCTTCCATCGCATATTGATCCAGAGGAGGGTGGATGCTATGAGGAAGGTGAATGTATCCTCGGCAACAATGGTGGGGATGGGGTGGAAACAGATGATGTGGGGTTGTATATGAGGTCAGAAAGGTAAGGGGAGCAGGGTGTGGGGGTGAGGACAAAGGCAATGAGCTGAAAGGGGATTCTAGGTGAGGGAGAGGTGGTGGTCGAGATGGGCGTGGCCAGCGAGGTGGAAGGCATGGGAGGATGCGGGGTCGTAGTTGCCCGTAGAGGAGGAGGCATGGTTGTAGTTGGTTGGGAAGTGGGAGGTAGGTGAGGTGGGAGAAAGGAAGGAGGGTCTTTTTTGTAATTTTGATAAATAAAATATGTAGTATGCTAAAAAATTTAACGGAATTCAGTTTGTTAACGGTCAAATGGATGTGAGTTAACCACATGGTATGTGGGGTAAGGGTTAGTAAGTTTATGTGTTCGAGGGAGAAATATTGATGTTTCAAAGGTCGAGAAGGTAATGACAAAGTTTATAGGGTTCGTGGGGTAAAAATCCCTTAAAAAATCCAACATTGGACCATGCCATGGATGTGCGACTCCTTGTGATAGTTGGTGCCACTTTTTTTTGTTTAATATTCTTTACTCTTTTTGCATGTCTGGTTTTTTATAATCACTTCTTGAGGTTTAAATTTGTTTTTTCACTGTGGTGACAAATTGACATCTATGTGTAGTTTTTTGGCTAAAATACTAGCACCAGGAGGTTCAAAGGACGTGCCTGTTGGCCAACCAATTGCAATAACAGTACGTTTTTATTTCGCACAGCTTCCCATTCCACCATGAATGCTCAACTGGTGTTTGTTTTACCGATACAGTACTACGAGTTCTAAACTGCCAAGTTATGATTGCCTTATCTGTCTTATAATTTGTTTCCAGGTTGAAGACCTGGATGAAGTAAAAAATATTCCCACCGCACTGTCTGGAAATTTAGAGAAAAACAAATCGTCGGATAAGGATGTTGCTGAAAAATCATCAGAAAAAGATGTTGAGCATAAAGGAGGCTCCCCAAAAGCAAATTTTAGTAGAGTCGGTCCTGCTGCGAAGTTGCTTATTTCGGAGTTTGGATTGGATATATCCTCACTGAAGGCTTCGGGTCCCCGTGGTACACTTTTGAAAAGTGACATACTAGAGGTGATAAAGTCTGGAGGAATTCCTTCAAAATCTTCAGGCCTTGCTAAAGATAAGCCAACCGCATCCGGGCAACATTCCACACCATCCAGTCCACCTCCGCCAAGTTTCTCTTCTAATATTGCAGGTGCACTTCTATATGAAGATATACCTCACACTCAAATTAGGAAGGTAATTTCATGTTATCATTTCATTTATATGCATAGTAAAGAAATTTTTTTCCATCTTTTTCGACCATATTGGTAATCAGCATTTAGTGGATTCTAGTCCTATAAAGTACACTACCGTAATGTCTTATAATTTTATTTGCAGTCCTTTATGTCTTTTAGGCTCTCTTCCTGAAGAAACGAATCTTTTCACTTAATACTGATGCCACTATTTTTTGCTACATGGTATTAGAATAACAGGTGTGGATTTTCTTACCTATTTCTCTCTTCTTTTTCTCTCCACCGAAATCCCAATGCTGTAGACCACATCCTTCCTCTTATCTCACCGTGCACCATAGCGCGTGCCATTGTGTGCCTTTATGCCCATTGGGTGTGTGGAGAACAATTGAGAATGAATGGATGGTTTATTCAAGTGATATGGGGTTTCTTATATAGCGTGAAACCCTAGAGTCCAAAAGAGATAATTGCTAAGTATCCCTGTAAGGATTACATGTCTCGGATAAAGAGAAATAAATAAGAAGAAATAAATAAGTCTTAACACTTCCCCTCAAGTTGAAGCATATCTACATGGCCAACTTGAAGATCAACTAAGAGATGCACTTCTTTGGCAGAGCCTCCGTGAATATATGTGCAAGATGAAGATCTGTATAGATACGAGGAGTGGTGATCTTCCCTCATGTTGCATTTCTAATGAAATGACAATCAACTTCAATGCGCTTAGTTCGCTCATGGGATACATGATTGGTGACAATGTATGTGATTGTTTATCTCTGGAGAACTAACACAATCTGCATATGCATATGCAGTGACATCAGTATGGACACTGACCCCATAGAAGAGGCATCTCCTTGGAGTTTCCTTCAGTCTTTAGATATCGAAGGATCATAAGAGCATCTTGCCAAAGACTGTAAAGAGGTCTCTCCATATGCTGGCTTGCTCTGCTCACAACATATGATATATTTTGGATTATATGTTTCATGTGTAGATGAGTAATTAGATACCTCCAGGGTCTAATTACCACATCCAGTGGTTTAGTCTCACATCTGCTATTTGTGGGACTTGGAGAGTCGATAGGGCTATATAAGAAGCCCTACACCCATTGTATCAGATGAAAGAAAAGTTAATGAAAACAACAATCCTTTGAGGCATTCTTTCATGGTTTCATCTCGCTCACCATGAAGTAGAGTTCCACGTAAAATTCCGGTGTTCTTCATGTTTATTCTTTTATCTCCGATATTACGCTTCTGCATTCTAGTTTTTCACATGGTATCAGAGCGGGTTCGATTCTTGAGGATTTATTTTATGTTCATTCTTTATTTGTTCGAGATTCAATTAAAGGAGCATATCTGATTCTTGGATTTCTATTTGAAGAATATTATTATGCATTCGTGATCAAGTTCCAGATTCGGTACTAGGGTTTCTACTGAAACCTAATTCTGCATGTGTTCTTAAAGATTCAGAGTAGTAAAGAGGTTCAATTCCATGTCAAATCTTGAAGAATTATTCACATCATGGTCGAGTTTTATTGTCATTCGGAGTTGTTGCGTAAGCTTTGCATATCGAGTTTGATGCAGCATGATCTTACATGATCGCTTTTCAAACATTTGCTTTATTTACTTTATTTATTTTATTCTATGTAAAAAGGCCCATTATACAAGGCCTTATTATCCTTTCTTTTTTTGTTTTCTTTCTTTTCCTAATTTTTTGGAAAGTTGTTGCTTATTTTGGGGGATTTAGCCTCTATAAAGGCTCCCCAAAGCTAGGGTTTTTTTTAAGTTTGTATGAGAATTATTTTCCCACTCACTCTCCCTCTCTCTCTCTCTCCCCGTCGTTCTCGACCCCGCCTCCCTTCTTTCTCCCGTGCCCTACTTCCCTCTACCGCCGCCTCCCTTCCCTCTCCTCCCTCTCCCTCTCGCTGCCTCCCCGCAGGCCCTCCTCCTCTTCCCGTTACGCGCCAGCCTTGCCCTCGCCATCCTCTTTCCCCCCTCCCCTCCTCTCTCCCACCGTCTTCTTCCCCTTCCTCCCTCCTCGCCGCCGCTGCCCTGTTTCGCACCCCTCCTCCGCAACCATCTTCCCCCACCCCTCGTAGCCCCGATTCGCCCCTCCCTCGCACCCCTCCCCGCGCCGCTGTCCCCTCCTACGCCAACCCCCAGCGCCATCCCCACCACAGGCCTGCCTCCCCCACGCGCAAAACCTGTGCGCCCCGCATCGCCCCCTCGCCGACCTCCCGCCTGCATCCTCCCCACGACTCCGCGCCCGCGTCCCGCTTCCCCAACACCTTCCCTTTCACGCCACTTCTGCGATCACCCCCCCCCCGCCTCGATCGCTGCTGCCCGCCCAGTCGCCTAGCCGCTGTGACGCTGTCATCGCCCGCGCCTCCCTGTTTTGCCGCACCCTGCAGGCCAACGGTGGCCAACCACGGTGACGATCAGATTTGAAGTCCACACTCTTCCCCTTGCCGGTTGTGGTATGAGCGCTATTTCCACCATTTATTCTACCGAATATTGCTAGCTTTGTGGATTGTTATATTGTTAATTGATTTGGTGAACTATTGAGACACTGTGCCGCAACATCGCTATTTATTTCCCATAATCGTTAACTAGTCGTGTTGCCCGAAGTTTGTGGAGAAACCGGTGCTAGAACTCGATTAATTGGCCGTCATTTGTTGCTGAATTTTTTGCGCATCGCATATCATCGAATTTGTTTCGTCATTTCGTCTGTTAGTTTCAATCTTTAGAATTGTTTATTTAGTCCGCTATTTAAGTAGGTTGCATCAATTTGGTATCAGAGCATAGCGTTCCTGCATCTCGCCTGCATTCCATTTGTTTCATTGCATACAAAATAAAAAAAAACAACAACAAAAACAACACAAAAAAAATCCCATAACAGTAGAAAGTAGAAACCCTAGGATTCCCATGGCCGAGAAACCATCTACTTCTAAAACCGGCCACACCCCACATCCTGAGCTAACATTAGAATACTTGGATGCTAAAATGGATCGGATATTCGAACGCCTGAGCGGGCAAATTGCCACCCTCAGTTGTCAAATGCTAGAGAAAAATCATAGCAATGAGACGCTAAACAAAGGCTGGCGTACTAGCCGGAGACCGCACTCCCGGAGTAACACTTCCCGTGACTCTAGCTCTTCTACTTCCGACGGACATGTTAGCGATTATAATTCACAAGAAAGTGAAGAAGAAGGACCAAGAGACTACACCCCTTTCACTCCCAAGATTCCAGATCCACACACCTCTGGCTATACTTCACAACCTACTGATGGATATCAATTCCCATTACGACCTGGATCTAGGCCTGATGACGGATGGGATCGAGGCATCCGTCTCGGTGTTCCGGAATTTGACGGAGGACGAGACCCTGATGTCTTTTTGGATTGGCTCCGAACCGTCGAACACTTCTTTGTGTGGAAGTCTATGCCTAGCGAACGAAAAGTTCAATTCGTCACAATCAAATTAAAGGGACATGCCCTGCTATGGTGGGACCGTTTGCAATCTGAACGCAAACGAAAAGGAAAAGGTAAGATCCGCAGCTGGAGCAAGATGAAGGCTAAACTGAAAACCAAATTCGTGTCGGAAGATTATAAACGAGATCTATACGCCCGACTGCAATCATGGAAACAAGGCACCATGGGCGTGAAGGACTACACCGATGGGTTCCAATCCCTCGTTCATCGAAACCGATTGCAGGAGACTCCTATCCAGGAAGTCACCCGCTACATGCAAGGACTCCACCAAGTTATCCAGGATGAACTCTACCTCCACAACTGTCGAGACGTCGACGAAGCCTACAAGCAGGCTGAACGGGCTGAGACCAAGCTCGCTAAAGCCCAGACAAGGAAGATGTCCTTCTCTGCGAACTCCGTCCCTCGCACCAGTACCCCGATGACGACCTCCAAACCGATAGGTTCCCCATCAATCGTTACGGGTAAACCCCAAGCCAAACCATCAACTCCTGCCAACCCCGGCCCAGGCATCTTGGGGAGTCGACCTAATGTAGGACCTGATACTTGTTTCTGATTTTATCAGAAGGGGCATCGAGCAGCAGAGTGCCCAAACCTTAAGGCTAGACCCACCCATTTATGCACCATTGGAGACCCTGAAGACCCTGACCCTGAACCGCAAGAATCACCTGAAGAGGAACCAACCACTTTGACTGCTGACGCTGTGAGAGTTGATGGCTATGAGCTTCTGGGAATGGATGGAGACGAATCCGGACCATTCCTGGTAATTGAACACGAGAACTTTATCGCTCCTGACAGCGCACCCACAAACATCTTGCTTATACCCATTGCCCATGACGCTGATAGTTGGCTACGACGCAGCATCTTCCAAACCATCTGCACCTCAGGAGGACGTCGCTGTTCGCTGATCATTGATGGAGGAAGTGTTGAGAATTTCGTTTATCAAGAAATGGTCGATAAGTTGGGTCTTCCAACTCAACCGCTCGAGAAACCTTACAATGTGGCATGGTTTCGAGGTGGTACTCAACTTCCGATCCACCGTCAGAGCCTCGTTAGCTTCTCGATTAGACCTTCATATAAAGACGAGGTGTGGTGCCATGTCGCCCCTATGGATGTCTGTCATGTACTACTAAGGAGACCTTGGCAGTTCGATCGAGACACTGAGCACCGAGGAAAAATGAACACTTACTCATTTCTCATAGACAAGGTGCGTGTGACCCTTAGACCACAACGCGAAGCCCTTAGCCCTCGCCAGGTAGCTACCCTTCGAGCCGCGACTGCACAATCTGGTAAAAGCACTCCACCGTCAAAGCCTTCGACTACGGGTCCCGTATTGTTGATGGAAGCCCAGACATTCCAACGTGAAATTCAGGAGAGCTCTACCATTTATGTATTAATGGGACGTGAAGTGAACAATCAAGAGACAACTACACTCGAAGTCCCGCCTGAGGTAAAGCCCATCATCCAAGAGTTTGCTGACATTATGCCTGAAGAGTTGCCTGAAGGACTACCCCCGTTGCGGGACATTCAACATCACATTGACCTAGTCCTTGGAGCCAGCCTACCCCACTTATCCCATTATCGGATGAGCCCCAATGAACACGAAGAAATGAACAAGCAGGTCACTGATCTTCTACGTCGTGGGTATGTTCGAGAGAGCATGAGCCCCGTGGCGATCCCTGCTCTGCTTACCCCAGAAAAGGACGGTACATGGAGAATGTGCGTGGATAGTCGTGCTATCAACAAGATAACGATCAAGTATCGTTTTCCCATTCCGCGCCTTGATGACATGCTTGATATGCTATCGGGTGCCAAATTGTTTTCTAAAATGGATCTTCGCAGTGGCTACCATCAGATTCGCCTCCGACCTGGAGATGAGTGGAAGATTGCCTTTAAGACCAAAGAGGGCCTTTATGAATGGACGGTAATGCCCTTCGGCCTGTCTAATGCTCCCAACACTTTCATGCGAAACATGAATCATGTTTTACGGCCCTTCATCGGTAAGTTTGTGGTTGTGTACTTTGATGACATATTGATCTACAACTTGACCAAAGACGACCACTTATCTCACTTACGACAAGTCCTGGAAACCCTGAGAGCCCAACAACTGTATGTCCACCTCAAGAAATGCTCCTTCATGTCTGACACGGTCCTCTTGCTGGGATACATTGTCACTGCCGATGGACTTAAGGTTGACCCCTCCAAGATTCAGGCCATTCAGAGCTGGCCCATGCCCAAAACCCTCACTGAGATTCGCAGCTTTTTGGGATTGGCTTCTTTCTACCGAGGTTTCATCCGGAACTTTAGCACTTGTGCAGCCCCGTTGGTAGATTGCACGCGAAAAGGCGCACCCGCTTGGACTCTTGAAGCAGAAACCAGCTTTCAAAATGTAAAACATCAATTGACACAAGCCCCTGTTTTGGCACTTCCTAACTTCACCAAGGTTTTTGTAGTCGATTGCGATGCCTCACATGTCGGGATTGGTGCCGTCTTAAGTCAAGAAGGACGACCTGTAGTATTCTACAGTGAGAAACTGAATGAAGCTCGATCACGGTACTCCACTTATGATGTCGAATTCTATGCCGTGGTGCAAGCCGTAAAGCATTGGAGGCATTACCTGATCCAACGAGAATTTGTCCTTAACTCCGATCATGAAGCCTTAAGATATCTGAATTCGCAGAAAACCCTTAACAAGCGCCACGCCAAGTGGGTTAGTTTCCTCCAAGAATACACGTTCCATCTCAAACACAAGGCTGACATCCTGAACTGCGTGGCCGACGTGTTGAGCCGGCGAGCACATGCCCTGACTACAATGACCGTCAGCACAACATGATTTGACACACTCAAAGATCTCTACCCCAATGATCCTGACTTCGGACAAGCTTATGCAGAATGTGTTGATACTGGGCAGGATCCGACAACCACTTATGTTCATGAGGGGTTCCTGTTCAAAGCCCACCGACTGTGCATCCCTGCCACCTCCCTTCGCGAAAACTTAATCTCAGAACTACATAACGGTGGCTTAGCTGGACACTTTGGAAGGGACAAGACCTTGACCCTTCTCCAAGAGCGATTTTATTGGCCGCAAATGCGAAAGGATGTTACAAAATTCGTACAAAAATGCCAAACATGTCAAAGATTCAAAGGTCATAGGCAGAACACTGGGTTGTATACACCTTTGCCGATTCCTCTGCGACCCTGGGAAGACATCACCATGGATTTTGTGCTAGGCTTACCCCTCACGGTACGGAAAGTTGACTCTATTTTTGTGGTTGTGGACAGATTTTCTAAAATGGCACATTTCATTGCATGTAGAAAAACCTCAGATGCATCTCATGTCGCTGATTTGTTTTTTCGTGATGTCGTTTGATTGCATGGTGTCCCTCGTTCTTTTACTTCGGATCGTGATACTCGATTTTTGAGTCATTTTTGGCGCACGCTTTGGTCTCGTCTTGGTACTCGTTTGCAATGCAGCACCGCTTATCATCTACAAATAGATGGGCAAACCGAAGTAGTTAACAGATCATTAGGAAATTTATTGCGATGTCTTGCAGGGGACTCCCCGTCCAAATGGGATCTTATTCTTCCCCAAGCTGAATTCGCATATAACAGTTCCACTAATAGGTCCACCGGAAAATCGCCATTTGAGAGTGTGTACGGCTTTCCACTTACCCAATTTCTAGACCTAAAACCCACAACCATGCAAGGGAGAAGTAGTGCAGCTGCTGAGGATCTGGTCGAACACCTAACCCACATCCATACTGAAATCCGAGCCAAACTCCAATCCATGATCCAGAAATACCAAGCCCAAGCCAACCTACACCGAAGAGAGAGCGAGTTCAGAGTTGGAGAATTAGTGATGGTCCACCTAAAAAAAGAGAGGTTTCCTTTGAGAGTCCACCAAAAATTGAGTGAACGAAAGATTGGTCCATTCCGAATCCTCAAAAAGATTGGGCCCAATGCTTACCTACTTGATCTGCCGCCAGACGTCCAAACATCGCCAGTCTTTAATGTATCAGATCTCTTCTCATATCATGGAGATGAACAGACAGATGCCACTACGCCAACAGTTCCCGCCGATGATACGCGCCAACCACCAGCCACGGCTGATGCCGATCAGATTGAAGATATTGCAGACATCCGAGATATGACGACTAGACGTGGTCTCTTCCGACGATATCTAGTCAAGTGGAAGGGACGACCTCTTACAGATTGCACCTGGATTGACGAGGATGAACTCCAACAACTCCGCCCCGATATACTTCAGAACGTCCACGATGCCATCTCGACGGAGCGAGATTCTTCTCAGCAGGGGGGAGTTGATGCAGCATGATCTTACATGATCGCTTTTCAAACATTTGCTTTATTTACTTTATTTATTTTATTCTATGTAAAAAGGCCCATTATACAAGGCCTTATTATCCTTTCTTTTTTTGTTTTCTTTCTTTTCCTAATTTTTTGGAAAGTTGTTGCTTATTTTGGGGGATTTAGCCTCTATAAAGGCTCCCCAAATGCTAGGGTTTTTTTAAGTTTGAATGAGAATTATTTTCCCACTTACTCTCCCTCTCTCTCTCTCCCCGTCATTCTCGACCCCGCCTCCCTTCTTTCTCCCGTGCCCTACTTCCCCCCTACCGCCGCCTCCCTTCCCTCTCCTCCCTCTCCCTCTCGCCGCCTCCCCGCAGGCCCTTTTCCCGTTACGCACCAGCCTCGCCCTCGCCATCCTCTTTCCCCCCTCCCCTCCTTCTCTCCCGCCATCTTCTTCCCCTTCCTCCCTCCTCGCCGCCGCTGCCCTGTTTCGCACCCCTCCTCCGCAACCATCTTCCCCCACCCCTCGTAGCCCCGATTCGCCCCTCCCTCGCACCCCTCCCCGCGCCGCTGTCCCCTCCTATGCCAACCCCCAGCGCCATCCCCACCACAGGCCTGCCTCCCCCACGCGTAAAACCTGTGCGCCCTGCATCGCCCCCTCGCCGACCTCCCGCCTGCATCCTCCCCACGACCGCGCCCGCCTCCCGCTTCCCCAACACCTTCCCTTTCACGCCACTTCTGCGATCACCCCCCCGCCTCGATCGCTGCTGCCCGCCCAGTCGCCTAGCCGCTGTGACGCTGTCATCGCCCGCGCCTCCCTGTTTTGCCGCACCCTGCAGGCCAACGGTGGCCAACCACGGTGACGATTAAATTTGAAGTCCGCACTCTTCCCCTTGCCGGTTGTGGTATGAGCGCTATTTCCACCATTTATTCTACCGAATATTGCTAGCTTTGTGGATTGTTATATTGTTAATTGGTTTGGTGAACTATTGAGGCTCCGTGCCGCAACATCGCTATTTATTTCCCATAATCGTTAACTAGTCGTGTTGCCCGAAGTTTGTGGAGAAACCGGTGCTAGAACTCGATTAATTGGCCGTCATTTGTTGCTGAATTTTTTTGCGCATCGCATATCATCTAATTTGCTTCGTCATTTCGTCTGTTAGTTTCAATCTTTAGAATTGTTTATTTAGTCCGCTATTTAAGTAGGTCGCATCAGAGTTTTTCATCAAAATTTTGAAGATCCGTAAAACCCTATTTTCGCCACCGACACCGACCGGTTCCAGGGTTTTCTAAAACCCTAGATTCTGCATGTTCAGAGCGGATCATCATTGTCAAGTTCCGGGAAAATCTAGGGTTTCTGGAACCCTAGATCTAGCATGCATCAACAACTTCAGTGCTAATTCAGAGAGTTCCAAAAAAACCATACAAATTCAGTTTTCATCAAACCTAGGTCTGGCTTGCATCAATCCGGTGCAACTACATTGATGGCTTCACCAAGGAGAAGCGGTTTCGTCAGCAATGCAACATGTTCCATTATCTGTCAGAGTTTGAAAAGAAAAATAGAGGTTGCTGTAGACATTTATTCGATTACAATGCTCGGCGTCACAAACCATCTACAGGAGATTTTCCATAAGAAGCCCCATCGTTCATCACTTCGAAAAGAAAAGGAACATGAGGTAGCACATCTCCAGCCGACGAGCCTACATCTCTAGGCGGTTCGTACTCCTCACGTACTAGTTCTTGCACATGATGCAACGAACCCTACCTGCGATTCCAAGAGATCCTCCTCCACACACAAGTGCATAAGGCAACGACTACTTCAAGCTCCAATAGGGGCCACCCCCTCCCCTCCTTGCGATTCTCGTAAAGGCAGAGTCGAGAGGAAGGGTTCCCTTGATGCGAACCCTATTCACGCAAACATGCCATGTTGGTTGGGCTTTAAAGGCCCAACTCAACATTATTTTTTTGAAAAAGGGTGGGGAGATAATTTCTTTTGGGCCCCAAGCTGTAAGAAAAAAAGTCTGCTTTGTATTTTGGGGCCAAACTTGGGTTGAGAGTTATTAAAAAAAAGAAGGGAGAGGCAGGCCCAAAAAATGGAGAAAAAAGGGTCTAGGTTTATTTTAGCCCAACAATTGGATGTTGTTTTTTTAAAAAGAGGAATTATTTTAAAAAAAGGTATGTGCAAAAAAATCGTACAAAAAAAAGAAAATGAAATAGCCAAAAAAAGAAAAAAAGAAAAGTCAAAAAAAAATATTGAGATCGGCTTATGTGATTCATTAAGTTCTCTCCAGCTTATCATATCTTCTCTTAACTTTGTCAATGTCATTGTTTTGTGACATGTATGGGTGAAAAGGGGAGTATTGTGTAGAGTTTTGTGGCTTGATTTCAGATTCAGATTCTCCAGGTCAAATTTCAGACTTTACAGATTTTCAGGTTCAGACTCGACGTTCAGATTGGTTCCGAGTCTTTAGTTTGATGTACACATGTATGCGATCATTAGTTGTGTGGTCCCCATCTTTGATTTAGACTCAGGGTTTTCATGTGATCCATATAAACTTCAGAGTAGAGATCCCGTTCTCTATGCTATTGCGGGTTAGTGTTTTCATGTTGTTTCATAGGGACTCCAGACAGAGATCCTATTCTCTGAGCTAGTATGGGAGAGACCTAGTTCTCCGACGAGGAGACTATCAGACTGCATTCTCCAGCGACCGTGGACTCCGATGAGGATGTCTCCACGACTTTTTTCAGGTCCGGCCCTTCAGAGAGATGGAGTAGTTGTGGGCCAGAATTCTCCATGTGGAAACTTATTTCAGTTTCAGTGATTCTGACAAACACAATACATGGCACATGTTTTCCAACAAGGAGTGCTAGTTCAACTCACACTCCAACCCTTTTGTTCCTCCTCATCGGCACGACATGAGAAGCAACATCCTCGACCGAAACTGACAATATATTATGCATCGAGTTGATATTATCTGCAGTTCCTTGTAATATAAGTTTGAGATTTCTATCTATGTGTCCACGCTGAGTATTGCATGCTTCAGCTTGAGAGGGAGTGTTAGAGTATATGCATCATGTGTACCGGGATCCAATTACTACATCCAGTGGTTTAGTCCTACATCTAGTATTTGTGGAACTTGGAGAGTTAGTAAAACCCCACACCCATTGTATCAGATGAGAGAAAAGTTCATGAAAATATCAACCCTTTGAGGCGTTCTCCCATGGTTTCATCCTGCTCCCCACAAAGTAGGGTTATATGTAAAATCCTGGTGTTCTTCATATTTATTCTTTATCTTTGGTATTATGCTTCCGCATTCTAGTTTTCTAACAATATATATGGCATAGTGATAATAAGGTAGAGTAGTTTTCCCATTAGGCTCATATATCACATACTATCCTTAAACCTAGAATCATGTATGTAGAATCTTTTTGCAACTCCCTGGGATGCCAAATAATTTGCATCCAAGTTAGCCATCCTTTGCTAGAATATCCATGCAATACTTTCAATGTGATGGGTGCAACCCCTTTGCGGTGCGTATCACTTCAATACCAAGTACCAGTTAACCATAGTTCTTGGTGGCACATACCTTTTGGAGGAAGATATTGGTCTCTAGAATGGCAGCTTCACCATCACTTGTAACCATCATATCATCAACATAAACTCTGAGTATCACAATGCCAGTAGACCGTATATTAACGAAGATAAAATAAGCAGATATCATCCTGTGGAAGCCAAGAGAACGGATCTCAGTCATATGCCTTGCAAACCATGCTTGTGGACTCTGCTTTAGACCATATATGACTGTTGGAGAAAATAAGAGAGTTGTTTATTCCTGAAACCCTAGGCTTTCTTATATAGAGGAGAGACCTATGGGTAAATTACATAAGATAGACATACATAAATAAAATAACAGAAAGGTACATAGGAATGTAGAAATATCTCATCACTCCCCTTCAAGATGGAACACATATGTCAATCATGCTCAGCTTGGATGAACACTTCTGAAATGGCCCCATGAGTAATGACTTGGTAATGATATCTGCTGTTTGCTATCCTGAACTAACACGAGAGATAGAAATCAGACCCTTCTTGATCATATGATCATATCTCTAGTATAATGGCAGTCTACCTCAATATGTTTCATTTTCTCAAGGAATGCAGGGTTGTTTGCAATAAATAAGGCAGCCTGATTATTACATTGTAACTGCATGGGTAGAGGAACATCTACATGTAAATATGCTAACACTGCTCGAACCCACATCATTTCAGTGTTTGCTTGTGCCATAGCCCTATACTTAGATTCGACACTTGATCTAGACACAACAGTTTATTCTTGCTTTCCCGTGAAATAAGAGAATGATCCACAAATACTAGAACTGCCAACAAATACTGCAAAGTCCGAAGTAGGTTTCCTATCGTTAGGACACACTGCATAGTCAGCACCAGCACACATAGATACAAAGAGAGTCACTCCTTTCTTGAAAAATAGTCCTGCACCTGGAGCAGATTTTAGATACCTCAATATAATATATATAATGTCCATATGTACTTATCGAGATTGCTCCATGAACTGACTTACTCGACTCACTGCAAAAGCAATATCCGATCTAGTAATAGTAATATAAAGCAGCTTTCCCACCATTTCTCTATATCTCCTCTTATCAACCTCATATGTATCATCACCATCTAACTTCATGTTAGGATCCATAGGAGTAGTAGAGGGTCGACACCTAATCATATCCGTTTCAACAAGCATGTCTGTAATATATTTTCTTTGGGTCATCACAAGCCCCAGCGTATTCCTAGCAAATTCCAACACTAAGAAATACCTTAGAGTGCCCAGATCCTTAGTAACAAATTGACTGCCTAGAAACTCTTTTGGCATCTTTATCCCCTGCATATTATCTCCTGTAACAAGAATGTCATCAACATAGACCATTATAACAACAGTTCCTCTAGGTGTCCTCTGCATAAAGAGTGGATGATCTACATTAGACCTTTTGAAACCTTGCTTCTCAATCAAATCCGAGAGCTTCTGAAATCATGCCCTTGGGCTTTGCTTAAGGCCATATATCGCCTTATGGACTCTACAAACATTTTTTTTAAAGTCTATGGACTCTACAAACATGTTGACACTCTCCCTCAACGGTAAACCCTGGAGGCTGCTGCATGTAAACTTCCTCCTGTAGATCTCCATACATAAAAGCATTTTTAACATCCAACTGAAAGAAAGGCCAATCACGTACCGCTGCAACTGAAAGTAGGATATATAGTGTAGAATGACGAGCCATTGGAGAAAATGTGTCCAAGTAATCAACTCCGTAGGTCTGAGTAAAATCACGTGCCAGTAATATTACCTTGTAGCGATCAAGGCTGCTATCTGCATGATGTTTAACAGTAAATACCCATTTGCAACTGGCCACAGATGCTTCAGGAGGAGCAGGAACCAAACTCCATGTACCACGTGACTGCAACGCAACCATCTCTTCAAAAATAGCCAAGCGCCAACAACTATCCTTCAATGCCTCCTCATAATTCTGTGGAATTTCCACGATAGATAAGGCCACTGCATATATTTGAAAGTCCCCTATTAGACGATGAAAGGAGACCTGAGAAGCAAGGGGATACGAAGTACAAGACTGCTTCTGCTTTCAAAGTGCAATAGGAATATCCAGGTTAGTTGGAACGTCTTCCATCTGTGGGCTATTATCTTGCAACGATTTCTGCACACATTTATCTCTAGACCCATCGTTAGAAGCTATGTTATCAAAACAAACCTGGGACATACTGGATGATTGTCGATGACCATGAGTAGAAGTAGTCCGATGTGTATAGAATTTGTATAATGATGGAACGGGTGTCACATTCGACTGGGTAGTAGGAGGGGATGGAGGAGGTGGTGGTACCGTTGGAAGTGGTGGCGGAGGTGGGACCATAGGCACAAGAGGAGGTGGTGAATAGCTCGTAGGAGGAGGTGGCATGTAGACCTCATCATGTGAGTCTGATGAAGCCAACCTATCACTTGTAGGAGAGAAGTACATCACAGACTCAAAAAATGAGACATCATCACTGATATAGTATTTTCTATGCAAAGGGTTATAACACTAGTATCCCTTCTGAGTCCTGGAGTACCCAACGGACACCCAATTGACATCTTTAGGAGAGAGCTTGTCAAGACCTATAATAAACTGGTGAACAAAAGCAACAGATCCGAACACACGAGAATTGAGTGAGAATAACTCCTAGGGGAAAGCTATGGAGAAAGGAATCTTCTCCCCCAAAACAGACGATAGCATGCGATTCACCAAATAACATGCTGTGAGGACCGCATCACCCCAATCCGAATGTGGTGCACGACTCTGAATGAGAAGAGTCCGAGTAACATTAAGAAGGTGACGATGCTTTCTCTTAGCAACATCATTTTGCGAAAAAGTGTAAGAACAAGATGTTTGATGAATAATCCCTCGAAATGAAAGAAAATGAGATAGGGCATAAGTATAGAATTCCAAAGCATTATCAATTCACACAAACTTCACAGAGGTAGAGAAAACATTCTGCACTTCATTAATAAAAGTCTTAATCACATCCCCCGCTTCAGACTTATTTTTCAAAAGAAACACCCATATGACAACTGAGAAAAATTATCCACAACCACAAGATAAAACCCGTGTCCCTGGTGATTAGGAACACGACTCAAACCCTAAATGTCAACATGAAATAACTCAAAAAAGGAGCTACTGCTCGGACTCTGACGACTGGGAAAAGTACACCGATCATGCTTTCTCAGTTGACAAGCCTCGCACTGAAAGAAAGAACCAAGTGAAATTTACGGCAGCATATGACACATCTTTTGAAGAGGGAGATGACCAAATCGAAGTTGCCAAGTGAATAGAGAGACCGATCCATACGAATGAGAAGTTATGCATGAATAGGAAGTCCGTACTAGGCGATAAAGGCCACTCTGCTCACGACCACACCCAGTCACTGTGCTCGTAAGAATGTCCTAAAAAATAAGAGACGATGGGTCAAAAATAGCTCGATAGTGCAAATCCTTTGTAATCTGACTAATAGAAAGCAACTTCATAAAGAAATCCAGAGCATGTAGCACATTCTGCAAACGCATCGAAGGCGTCAAAGTGATCTCCCCTTGTCCTGTGATTGGGGAATAAATCCCATCAACTATCACAACTATTCTCCCTGGTAGAACCTGTTTATATGATGGAAGCTGTTGCATGTCTCCACATAGATGATGTGTCGCAGTGGAGTCCATAATCCACCTTGTAATATCAGATCCATGACATGATATACAAGCATAAGTACCTGAGGTGCTAAATGTAGCAGTGTACTAGCAGAAGCTGAGGCTACTACATCTGAATGATCTCCTGAAGTTGGTGAAACGAAAGGAGGTAAATATCCCTCAGTCTGGCCACGAGGTAATCAAACCTCTGATCTAAAGTAGAAGCAGCAAGAGACTCAATCTGCTCTACTATGTGGTCTGATGTCGGAAAATCATGCTTGGAATAGTATGTCTCCTCGGTATGACCTGGGCGATGACAAAAAGTGCGCGGATGACGAATGCGACCTCCTCTACCACGAGGTCCGCATCCACAGAAGGTAGAAGAGACTCCTCTTCCTCGAGAAGCTACCATGGCGGAGGAAGTCTGGTTAGAGGCAGTAGATGGAATAGTAATCCTGCTGAGCCTACGGAACGCTTCCTCCATTGAGGAATAGTGGCATCTGCTAGAATCTGGGAGCGAGCATCATCATATTCAGGGCCAAGGACTGCTAGGAATACCCCAACCATGGTAGCATTCCTATATGTCTTCTGCTGCTTTGGAGTCACCGTTAGAGGCATGAAACTGTGGAGCTTCTAAAAAATCCCATGCAAAGATGCATACAATGAATGCAAAGGACGTCCATTCTGCTTGATAGTGAATATGTCATGCTGTAGTTGGAGGATCTTCGTCTTGTTTCTCGCTTGAGAATATGTTGCTGCGAGGATATCCCACATCGCCTTAACAGTAGGCTGATGTAACACATCATTGGCGATCTCAATCGAAAATGTAATAGAGAGCCAAACTTTGGCATACGCGTCGTACACCTCCCATGAGGCATTTACCTCAGTCTTCTCCACCTGCTCCTCCTCGGTAAGAATATGTTTCTTACCATTTGATTTCATCAGGCTCATGAACTCCATAGCCCAGAGCTCATAATTTGTCCCGTCCATTTTGATAATAGGCGTTGGACCTCTGAATGTGCCTGTGGTAGGTACATCGACTTTGTTCTCGGACATATTGCCGAATGTAGAAGACTAGGGTTTTGTAGACCAAAGAATCAATGTTACACAAACATACGTAGATTTGAATGTATATGTAGAGTTATGCCCCTAAATCCATTAACCAAACGGAGAGCCCGACACCGTCGGCGTGTGTAGGCGCAACACACAAAAAGGGGCCACATGCGAAGGGACGGTGTGCGGGGAACAACACGGTCGGGGGGTGCACGGGGAGGCGCAGGCTGCGCACATTCAGCGCGGCGTGCGAGGAGGTGGGGCGCACACGCGGAAGCGGTGCCCGGAGGCGAGGGGCAGCGTGCGGAGGCGAGGGACGGTGCACAGAGGCAAGGGGGCGGTGCCCGAAGGCGAGGGCCGACGTGCGGGGGAGGGGGGGAGGGAGGGGCGACATGTAGGGTTAGGGTTTTGGATACGAGAGCTTCGGTCTAGGACCGTCGCTCTGATACCATGTTGGAGAAAAAAGAGAGTTGTTTATTCCTGAACCCTAGGCTCTCTTATATAGTCGAGAGATCTATGGGTAAATTACATAAAATAGACATACATAAATAAAATAACCAGAAAGGTACATATAAATGTAGAAATATCTCAACAATGACCTTACGAAGTCGATAAACACTCTCTCCCTCAATAGATTAATGTGGTGGATACATCACGTAGACATCCTCCTCGAGGTCGCTATACAGAAAAGCATTCTTCACATTGAGATGAAAGATGTGCTAATTTTTATTAGCAACAACATAGAGAATGGTACAGATTGATCACATACTGACCACTGAAGAAGAAGTCTTAAAGTAGTCCACTTTATAAGTCTGAGTTAAGTCCTTTGTTACAAGCTCGACCTTCAGTCTATCAATATAACAATCACATGACTGTTTGGTCATAAAGATTCGTCGACAGGCAACATGCTTGACACATGAAGGACACGCCACAAGATTCCACGTGCCCCTGGAGCTAAGTGCACTTATCTCCTCATTCATGACCTTTTCCCAGCCAAGACCCTGCAGTGCACTATGATGATCATAAGGAATAGTAATAGACATAAAAGCGTCTGTAAATCGCTTGTCATTGTTCGCAAAAGTAAAATGTTGCATGGGATGTATTGGATATTGCCTTTTTGTTGTTTGCAGAGCTATAAGAAATTCTAATGGAGCATTCGGGTCTGCAGTGGTGGGACACTCGAAGAGGGTACATCATCCTGCAAGTCTGGAACATGTAATGTTACAAGGTCAAAATGAATAGTGCAAGGGATGATAGCTCCAAGGGTATGTTACTGACAGTCTGAGTCTAGTAGCTGGTCTGTTTTGTGGAGAAGTGATGGGAGAATGCGATAAGATGTTTATTCTAGAGGTGTAGGGGTCCTTATATAGGACTAAATCCTAGAGAGTTCAAAAAGATAAAAATGTACTAAGCCTTCTCCCATTATAAGTCGGTCCGCTACATGGAATCTTTCTCAAATCCATGATGAAAGATTCAACTATTTTTTACGCTGGCCGTCGACTACCTAATGCAACACCTGCAAGAGTGGGATTTGAATCTTGGTCTTTTATGCGGTAGACATACTGTACCACCACTAGACTATTAAGTGGGTACTACCACCAGATTCTATAACATGATACATAGGATTCTATGTGGTATTTCTACATAAATCATAAATACCATTAAGAGAGGGCCTCTTGGAACATAAATTGTCATAGGAGCATCTGCATATCTTTCTTTTGTCAGACCATTATAAGGTATGAATAGACGTAAAATGAGACATAGGATGAAGTGTACATTACCTCTTAGTTTTGCACAGAGCAATTGGAAGCTCCTGAGGATCGTCCAGGGTAGTGTTGGTGGGGGCACTCGAGGATGGCATATTCTCCTGCAACAAAGGAACATGTAGAGGAACATGTATAAGAGTAGAAACATGTTTTCTTTCATACACAATAGGTGGAGGAGGAATATCTTGTGGTATGTCTGACACAACATGAGTAAAGAAGCTAGTTTGTTTGAAAAAGGTGACATAGACAGATATGCAATAGCAATGGTCAGAAGGATCATGTCCATGGTTTTAAAAAACGTGCCTCGAGGCGTCAAGGCGTAAGCCTCGAGGCGGTTTTCCAAGAAAACCGCCGCGAGGCTATAGCCTCAGTCTGGATATCTGAGGCATAAGCCTCAGAGACCCGAGGCGGTCGAGGCGGTCCCGAGGCGCCGCCTCGGTCTGTTGTGCATTTTCTTAGGTAAATAAATAAAAAAACTATATAAAGTTATAAAGCATATTTTAGTTACAAACATACAAGTCACAATCGCAATATTGTGTTATAGTATCATCATATGTTATTCCCAAAACATAACATTTCATAAATATACAATTATACATTTATATTACAATCACTATTGCATCAAAGAAATCATGTAAGTGCACAATGATTATTTCTAAATTAGTATGAACAAATTTTATGTCAACAATTGATATTCGATTGCTTATATCGCTACAATGAGTATAATATATGTTTAAGAAACTGTATATTTTTGTAAGAATATTAGAAATTCACATATTTACAATATTAATATTACTTAATCACAAATTAAAACTAGCATATATGATTAATATGGTGTTCTTTGTACATCTATTAAATTTAAAATATTCAAATTTAGGATCTATGATCATATATTTTGTCAATATTTGAAGTTTATGGTTTTATGATAATATAATTATGCTTAATAATAATTTTGACATGTATTTTCTCTATAAATTGAGGCTTACGCCTCGCCTCAATAACGGAAAACTGCCTCGATCCGCCTCACGTTTTTTAAATCCTTGATCATATCATCTGTACCCTTTTTGAGTTTGAGAATAATGCAGAAAAGCACATTTAATCGCATGTGGAGATAATTTGTCTGCAGTATGAAAACTGTGAACAAATGCAGTGCATCCAAAAATCCGCAGAGGCAGAGGGAAGGGTGAGTCATTTGGGTATAGTAAGATAAATGGAGTGGAGCCATTTAGGAATGCAGAAGGGACCTTGTTTATAAGGTGGACGATAGTGCGTATAACATCTCCCTAATAGGTCTTGGGAACCTTCATTTGGGTGAGTAGAGAGCGGGCAATATCAAGGAGATATCTTAGTTTTCTTTCGGATACCCCATTCTGTTAGGAGGTATATGGGCAAGAGATTTGATGGACGATGCTCTAAGAAGAAAAAATGGATGTGAAATCATTTTGTGTAAATTCCAAGGCATTATCATAATGAAAAATTTGAATAGTATTGGGAAGATATTTTTGACACAGTGAAAGAAATTCTTCACAATATTATTAATTTCTGAACGTTCCTTTAACAAGAAAAGTCAAGATGATCGACTGTAGTCCTCCATAAAGACAACAAAATATCTATGACAACTCAGAGTTCACCGGACAGGGTCCCTAGATATCACAATGGACAAGAGAAAAAGGAGTATGATGATGAGGCTCAGTTCATGTAGGAAAGGATGCTCTATGATGTTTCTCGAACTGACACGCCTCACACTCAAAGGGTTTGAGCGTAGAGAGTTCAGGAAACAACATGGAGAGGGCCTTGATAGAAGGATGCCCCAGACGAAGGTGCCACAGAAGTGGATCTTCAGAGTTTGAGATTTGCCAACAAAATTGCAATCAGAAGGGATGCATGGTAATAGAGGCCGTTCCTCTCATCCCCCCACCAAAAATCTTCCTCCTCCAGATGTCCTGAAAATAACGGCTGAACTCGTTAAAAATAACACGACAATTAAGTTCACGACATAGCTTCTATACATATAAACGACTGAGAGGAAAGGAAGGGCACAATGAACGTCGATCAATTGCAGCTTCGAAGAGAAATCAACAGTACCGATGACAGTAACTAGGGAATGATCCCCATTAGCAACTCGAATGGTCTTCACAGAGGAAGACGGCTAGGAGGACGTGAGCAAACTTTCATCTCCCGTCAGATGGGTAGAACCTCCAGAGTCAATAATTATGCATGTTTAGAGGCAGAGACATAATTTACTACTGTACATGAGGTTGTAGCTAGGCTAGCAGTAAAAGCATAGGCAATATTGTCGTTGTCAGAGGAAGCGGAGTCTTGCAGCAGTTGCCACTGGCGAGCATATTCAGAGGCAGTAAATGGGGTATGTACCCCTCCAGTTTGCTGAGCAGATGTATCTTCATTTGCATCATAAGATGCTTCATCATATGCATTGTTGGCATTAGGTTGGATGCCAAACGTTATCCAATAATGGTCAGAAGGGTGATTTCAACATCCACAATGCACGCATGCTGGGTACCGAGCAGTAAGGGAATAACGACCGCATCCGCATCCACGTCCAGAGTAGCAACCACGCCCAGATTCACGACTGTGTCCACGTCCAGAGTTACGACCCCATCCTCCCTGATGATTCTGACGCCTTCTGTATCTTGAGGAGGTAAAGTGAACTGTAGTCTCTGTAGATGTGTGGATTGTAGAGTGTTGAACTGGAGCTTCTAGCTCCTGCAGTCGTCTGAAGATGGTCTCAATGGTGGATAGAGTATCGACCAACAGAAATTGATCTTTCACATTCTTATATTTTGGGTTCAACGCTGAAAGAAATCTGTAAACCTGCCATTCAACACGTTCTCCCACTATCACATCATGCATGCTGAAAAATAAGAAGCTCCTCAAATAGTCTCGTAAGAATCCTGTAGTACTTGATAAGGCTCGACTCTCCCTAAGTAGCAGACCGGATTGTGTATATGTCGTAAAGACGAGACTTGGTCGTCTTCTGAGAATATGTACGCTCAAGGTTTTCCCACATTGCCTTGGTAGTGTCCTTGTAAAGAAGATTGTTAACAAAATGTTTGGATCGATGTTGTTCGTCATCCAAGTGATAACTTGACAATTGTCAACAAACCAGGTTTCATAGTCCTTGTCTGTTTCAGCAGGTGGAACCTTTGTGAGAACATAACCTTTGCGCTGGTCACCGATAAACACTTTGAAAGACCGAGACAATAAAACGTAGTTTTCGGATCCCCTCAACTTGATAGAGGTGCCCTGTACCATCGAACAATAAGTAGGGTACACGAGCTTGGTTTTGGTGGACATCATGATAGCAACTTAGGTCAAGAAAAAGTGACCTAGAAAGTATATATTGTCTTAGTCGAGCATCAAGTGCCTAGTTGCGCATCAAGAAGGTGCTGGAATCTCCTAATGATGCATGAGAAGGTGCACAACAGACAGAACGTTCTGGCTGTGCTAGGGCAGTGAGGTGGCTCTCTATGTAGGGCTAGGTTGCTCCAGGCGATACTCACTCAGTGCTGGATGCGTTATGGTGTACTAGAGACGGTGCTAGAGCGCCTTGTGAGTGGTTGACAGGGCTCTAGGCAGTGCTCGAGCACCCAACGACTCCTCCGGTCGTCTCTAGCGACACCAGGTAATGCTAGCGGGCATCGCCAAAAGCCCTAGCCATACTCCAGGCGCACAACATCATGTGGCGATGCGTGAGAGGGGTCCAACCCAGGTCCAGACACACGAGGGAGGAGCGACTGCGTGCGAGAGAGGACCAGAGTACGCATCGACGTACAAGGGATGGTGGCAGGATGCAGTAACACTCGAGAGAGGGGTGGGGGTTGATGGCAGCTTCAAGTTTTAGGTTAAAACACAGGTCTAGGACCGCAACTCTGATACCATGTGGAGACGTGATGGGAGAATGCGATAATTATTCAAGAGATCTAGGGGTCCTTATATAGGACTAATTCTTAGAGAGCACAAAAAGATAAAATACATAAATACCTTCGTAAGGTTATAATGGAATATAAGAATGTAATCTACCGTGATCTTTAACATGTTTAAAGAAAGCGACATCGGCAAAATGTAGTAAATATGACCAGTCGGATCGTAGCACATGCACCTCTTTTAGGTGTGAGAGTATCCACGAAAAACACAATTGATAGCATGAGGAGGCAATCTATATAGTTTGGATGTTATGAACAAATGTAGTACAATAAAAAATTCTTAATGGCAGCAGATTTGATGTCTCATTGGGATATAAGAGAGAGAATGGAGTTGCCTCCTTTTTAACATACGAGGGGGCCCTATTGATGAGATGAGTGACAACGAGAATGGCATCCCCTCAGTAGGTCTTCGGGACCTTCGTGTGAGTGAGTAATAAACAACCAATGTCTAGAAAGTGGTGAAGCTTCCTTTTAGCTATCCCGTTTTGCTGAGAGGTATATGGACATGATTGGTGATGAAGGATTCCCTTAAGAGGCAAAGAAAGACACAAAGTCCTGTTGGATAAATTCTAGAGCATTGTCAGTATGTATTATTTGAATACAAGTAGAGAAAGATGTTTTAATAACTGAAAGAAGGTTTTGACAATTTTATTAATATTTGATCGTCTCATTATTAAATAGACCCTAAAGGATTTGATATAATTGTCTACAAAGACCATAAAATATCTCTGACCAACCATAGGTCCATAGTGTAGATCGGAATAGGTCCCCAAATATCACAATGAACCAAATAAAGAGGTAAATGTCGGCGTGGCTCAGCCGTAGGAGGACAGGAACTCTGATGATATTTTCCGAACTGACGAACCTCACACTCCAACAACTTGGGTGAAGAAAATTTAGGGAGCATCATGGAGAGAGCTTTGGCAGAGAGGTCTCCAAGTCACAAATGCTAGAGGAACGAGTCAGTGGAGATGGAGACAACACCATCAATCCTTCGGATGTTGTGAAAATAACAATAGAGCTTGTCAAAATTCGTGTAAAAATTTAACTCAATAAAAAATTCATGTACATATAATAAGCTCAAAGGAAAGTCAGGAGCATAGTGAACTCCGGTGAGCTGAGACTTGGAAGAAAACCCCATGGTCCAAACAATGGTAACATGTGAATGACCATCGTTGGCAACATGAATCAACTTAACAATGGAGGAGGGTTGGGAGAAGGTTAGCAGGCTACCTTCTCATGTCAGATAAGTGGAGGCCTCAGAGTTAATAATCCAAGCCAATGTTGTAATAGTGGCTAAGTTTACTATAGTGCTTGAAGTAGTAGCCATGTGCACGGTAGAAGTAGTCTCACTAGGAGTGGTACTGGAGTTGAGAAGTAGTTGCATCAAGCATGAGTAATCTGTGGCGGTGAGTTGGATTGTTTTTCCGCTGGAATCTTGATAAAAAAAGTCTCTGCCCCTGTTATATCATAGTCAAATGCAGAAGCAACATTGGCTTGAGGATTATCAAACTTCAGCCAACATCGTTCAGAGGGATGATTCCATCGCTGGCAATGAATGCACCGAGGATAACTAAGGTCCCGATAATGACCCTGGCTAGAGTCACGACCACAACCCTGGCTAGAGTCATGACCTTGACCTTGGCTAGGGTCATGACCATGACCACGACTAGACTTGCAGCCTCGTCCAAATTGTGTCGACCACCTCTTCCCGAGGAAGCTAGGAATGTAAAGTTCTCTGCAAGGTGCAGAGGGGAAGTATGGCCAGCTGAAGTGTCAAGCTCCTGAAGACGATTGAAGATAACCTTGATGAGCGACAAAATATCATACGCGAGGAACTGATATTTTACGTTCTAATAGTGAGGATGTAAGCCATCAAGAAATTTGTAGACATGCCACTCTGATCTCTCTCTCTCTCTCTCACCTGTTTAGTACAACAAACATGCTGGAAAATGGCAAGCTCCTCATAGAGACTGATGATGATCCGATAATATTCCACAAGAGTGGACTCTCCCTGGGATGAGGACCAAATCAACATATAGATGTTATCAAGACGAGACTTGACAGTCTACTAAAAGTAAGTCTGTGCAAGTTCATTTCACATGTATTTGCGGTCTCCTTGTACAGGAGGTTCGCTGCAATATGGGACTTCACGCTGCTGGCCATCCGCGTAATGAACGGATAATTGTCTCCAAGGCAGGACTCGTAATCCTTGTCAGTTTCCTTTAGTGGATCCTTCGTGAGAATATGAATCTTCCTCCGACCACCAACGAACACCTTGAAGGCACGTCATCAAAAGATGTAGTTGTTAGCATGCTTGAGTTTGATAGTAGTCCCCTCTACCGTCATAGAGAACATAATGTACAGTGGTTTGGTCTTGTTAGCGTTTGATGTCATTGTGAATAGAGGTCGGGGTCAAAGAGATGGGTTATTCGTTCAATTACACGTGAGATCCAATATTCAGGAGGTTCTGGCTCTAGATGTAGGTGCTGAAAACCCTAGGCGGAGGGCCAAACCTCTTACAAGACGCTAGGTGGAGGGTTGGAAGCCTCCTGGCAGAGGGCTAGAAGCCTTTCAACAGAGGGCTGGAGTTCCGACGGAGGGTTGGTACTCCCGCAGGTTTAGGCAAAGGGTTGAAGCCCTTAGGCGGAGCGCTGGATGCCCTTAGATCGAGTGTTGTGGGCCGGTGGAGGGATGGATTCTTTTAGGCGGAAGGCTGGAGGCCTCCCCAGTTGCCGGTGTGGGGATGGAGGCCCTTATTGGGCGAAGATGGCTTCCCATGCAAATCCCTAAATGGGCAGCATGGTCGAAGAGGTGTGGCCGAGAGGATTGGAGGTGGCGGTTGGCAGTTGGGTATGAGCTTCAGTATAGGACTGTTGCTCTGATACCATATGGAGAACAATTGAGAATGGATGGATGGTTTATTCAAGGGTATGCAGTTTTTTTATATCGCTTGAAACCCTAGATCCCAAAAGCATGGAGGGCCGTATCGATATTGATATCGTTTTGATATCGTGTCGATACGATATATCGACGATATATCGTCGAAATACCGTCCATATCGACGAGCCTTTGTGAAGAAAATGCCTGTAAATCGAGATATATCGCCATATCGGTGCCCATATTGATCCCATGTCGATATCGATATATCGGCAGTATATCGGCGATATATCGCCGATATTTCCTTCCATGCCCAAAAGAGACAATTAGATAAGTGACCTTAGAGGGGTTACATGACTCAAATTAAGAGATAATAAATAAAAGTAAACAAGTAACTCTTACAGAGTGCTTTATGCAACTCATGATCGAGAACTGGAGTTCGTGTGACGTTTATGGTGGTAGTCCCTAGACTGCTTTACAAAAAGCGATTATGATCACAGTGTTTCTTCAGTTGTCATGAGGAAACTTGTCATAGCCATTGGTTGTATCAGGATCCATTACTACTTGCATCGGAGCCAAACCAATCTCTTCTCCTCTGTTGCATTTCAACTTTTTCTGAGGACTTTAGTCATTTTATAAAGCATTGAGATGATCTCACAACTTCTGGGACGAACCCTTGGTACGAGGAATAAGGTCATCGTATGTAACTTTAAAATCTTCTGTTGCTTCTACCTCATGTTTTTGCATCTACTGCAACTTATGCTGAGAGCGCTGCTGCAGCACCGTTGATCTTGCTTTCACTGTCTCGTGTAAATGGTTAGTGGCTTCAGGTAGCTCGACCTATTTGACTCGAACCAAAATCACTGCTTCCATCTTTCTCCCAGATGCAACAATTTACTCCAAACCTACAACATTACCACCCCTTTGTCCTTTTGCTTATCAACACTGTAAATCCCTTGCACTTCCACCACCCGCATATCACCTCCACCCAAGTCATTTCTGCCAAACCACCTCCAAAATTACCATACCATCATAGAACCCCTAAGCACTTCAGCACAACAGGTTTAACAAGGTGAAGCTTGCCAGGGCATTGTGAAGATGTTTGAATCCAGTAGTTTGACGATATGGTTACTTGGTGAATATTAGGTTGTGGGAAGATAGAGTGAAACGGTGGATGGTTTGAGATTTTGCACTAATCCTATGTGGTTTAGACTTAAAAATGATTTATAATCGATAAATTTGAATGCACAATATGAGAAGAGCATCTGTGCCAATAGGATCAAATAGGTTAAACTATTATGATTTAGGAGCATAAATTTGTATTGGGGTCAAGGGTTTACATATCGATATCGGTTTCCATATCGACACCATGACAATACAATATTTCAAAGAAATTTTGCTGAAATTTCCTCATATCTACCAACAGTTTTGAAGGAATGACCTGAAAAGCCTCCCCCTCTCCCCCATGCCATATCCTTTGATATTTCGGTCCCATGTTGAAACTGAAACATCTGCGAAATTTCGTCGATATGTCGCGAAATCTGAAACCCTAATTGGGGTATACGTGTAATTTCAAAGGGCAACCTGAAATTGCTTCTCTTGGAATATTAAGTCATGAATGATGCAACTCCTGTAGGTTGCAATTTTTTATTTAATAGATATCCTGGATGAAATTGCATTCTTTTCCATCAATGATGGTGTGTTTTGATCCATCTTTGTTTATCTGTTCATTTTCTTACCAAAGCTCTCCTTTTAGGTTATAGCCAGGCGATTGGTGGAATCCAAACAGAACACACCACATTTCTATTCATCTGCAGGTTGTTTAGAAATCGAACCTTTAAGTATTTTTATGCATATTAAATGTAAGGGTAAAATGGGGCTGCCCTTTTGGGGGAGCTAACTTGGTTCCCTCCCCCCCCAATTTTCCCATTTTTTTTCGAAAAATGAATCCGTGGAAATTCATCACCATATTCCTATATGGGATATTTACACCCATAACCCTGAGTAATATGGTAATTACCCCGGAAACCCTCTATAAACTCGAATTACACCCAAGACCCTGAATAATGTTTAACCTTTACATGGTATGACCCTGTGTCAAGTTCCGTCTTGATTCTCTGTTAACTTTGACGGGAAAAGTTAAATGTTGACTATTTTGCCCTTCGAAGCACATTATATTTATAATGTGATGCCATTCTTTATATCAACAAAATCATGTCTTCTTCCCTACCAAAGCTGCCCCTCTCCAATCTACGCCTCCGCACCCCCCCGCGCTCCCGAGCTCCAACACCCCTCCCTCCCGCTGGCGAGCTCCTGTGCTCCCGCCCCAGCTCGTGAGCTCCAGCACCCGTCTTCACCTCTGTTGGCGAGCTCCATCCACACCCCCGCCCCCCGCTCCAGCACCCCCCTCTCGCGAGCTCGAGGCATGTCCCTCCCCCCGTCGCTGCCTCTGCAACCCTGTTTGCAAGCCCAATGTGCAGCGGGCTGCACCCAACAATGGAGCCTCACCGCCGAGGTGCAGCGGGCTGCACCCCGTCCTCCCCGACTCCGCTCCTGGAACCCCCCGCCCCTCCTTCTCCCCGACCCTGCCCGCCCTCCCAGGTCCCGATGTCGAGCCCCACCACCGCCCAGCTCCTGCCCGCCCAAGCCCCCCCGCCCCCACCCCTCCTGCGCCGCCCCACCTGCCCGCCCCCCGCCCCCCGCCCTTCGTCCCTGCCACACCCCGCCCTCCCACGCCGCCCTCCGAACCCCCCTTTCCCTCCCCGCGCCGCCCTCGTCCGGACACAATTTATTATGACTTCTCCCCAGCTAAACCTTCGTTCTTCTCAACCTCGACCGGAGCCGAAGCTCCACCTCGCACTTCGCCACCTCCTCGCATTCGATTTTCATTGCCGCACCACCTTCACGATCGTCCGTCGCATGCTCGCCTCTGCCTTTGCCTTCACTTCCACCGCACCTCCTCAGAGCTTCTCTTCGACGCCAGGACAAAGCTCCAAGCGGCCGACCTCACGCTCCACCTCTAGTCGGCTGCATCACCTGGAGATTCACTACTTGGGCGACGTAGACCTCCACCTCGCAGCTCCATTCGCATCACCGACCTCCATAATCCGAGTCCGACCCGTAGCTCCACCAATGGAGATCAAGGTTGTCTGTCGACCTTGAGTCTATCGCACCTCGATGCTTCGCCACCTCCAGGCCAGGCCGCCCCTGCGAGCCCTTCTTCCTCACGCACAGATGCGTGCACCAACCTCCAATTTCGCTCACAGTCGCCCCTTTAGCCGCAGCTCCACACCCACTCGCCTGCACCCATGCTCGAGGCCACGGAAGTCCCACCCGCCCCGACCTGCACCTGCACAAAGATCAGCCGCCCACGGAAGTCCCACCCGCCCTGACTCGCTACTGGAAACCCCACCCGCCTCGACCTGCACCTGCACGAAGACCAGCCGCCAACGGAAGTCCCACCCGTCCCCACTCGCTACTGGAAGCCCCCCACCCCCAAGCCTACTCCCCCCCGTGCCGCCCTCCAGCCGGACCCCCGTCGCCCACCTACGTCCCCCCCGTGCCGCCCTCCAGCCGGACCCCCATCGTCCACCTGCGTCCCCTCTGTGCCGCCCTCCAACAAGGCCCCGCCTGCAATTTCCCGGCATCTCTTAGCCCCCCTTCCATGACCGCAAGCTTCGGACGAAACCCTCCACCGTGGCAGACATCCCTCCTCCAGCACCTGCCTTCCTTGACTTTCTTTCTTTTTTTTTATTTAATATTAACCATTTGATCCATGTTAGGTTAGATTAACTCGATGATGTGGTTGAGTTAATAGTTGAAACTAACGGAGGGTTATGGATGTGAGACAGAGTAAGTATCTGAGGTTTCTCATGTAATTCGTGATTGCGCAGGGTTTCCGAGGTAATTACGGGATTACTCAGGGTTATGGGTGTAAATATCCCTTCCTATATTATGTCATTCAATTTTCTTGTGAAACAGAGACTCCTACGGCCTCCATCCAGACAATCATTTTTTAACAGTCAGAAAGTTGTTGAAATCAACCTCATCCGGATGGAGGCCGTAGGAGTCTGTTTCACGCGAAACTTGAATTACATAATACAGGGATATGGTTATGAAAATTCATGAAAGTATTTTTCAAAAAAATGAAAAAAATGGGGCGGGGGGAGCCAAGTTAGCTCCCCCATGGGGCAACCCCATTTTACCCTAAATGTAAAAGTCAATGACATTTTTATCCTGATTACAGATGTTATACTGGATCCTTTGCTCGCTTTCAGAAATGTTCTTAAAGGTAACATCACTCATCTTCTAAATTTCCGTGCCAACAAAATAGTAGGCTAATCTTGTAGGTCTTGCTGTTTCTAAACACACATTCCTTTGCTTCTGATCGTTCTTGCAGAGCAGCATAATGTTAAGGTTTCCATAAATGATATTATCATCAAAGCTGTTGCGGTTTCTCTTCAAAGTGTACCTGAAGCAAATGGTAAGAGTCGGTAAATAGAAAAAGGGCATTTACAACTTTAGTTTAGATGCATTTATAAGTGGTATGCTACATACAAATTGCTAAGTTGAATCTAATATCTTCATTTTTTTCTTTGGTTTATGCTTCAAATAATGCATTGATTGGATTTTGATGTCTCAATCTCGTAATGACGAAAGATACGAGATGGAAGTTATTCTTAACATGTCTTGACAAAGTTCAGTTGCTTTTTCTATCGAAAACAAACTTATGTACTGAAGTTTTCCATTGGGCAAAGTTGTACATCCAAATCACATGGTTAATGAACAAACTTTTAAGCCTTGGGGATTTTTTTTTACGAATTGACTATAGAATTATCTTCTTTTTTATTTCAAAACCAACCTGGCCAGGTTTTTGAATTGCTATCAGCATCGATGTAATGCATTGTCCATTCCATTTCAGCACAGAATATATCGCTTTCCTTTATACTCACCTCTCCCATTTCTCACTTTGTGTATGTAACCTAAACAAAAAATCGGATTTCACCCAAGTGGGTTTGATGGGATTATTCCTTTTTTGATTCTAATCTCTCATGGGTAAATCTTGCACTTGGGTTATAAAAAGCAACCATATTTAATCTTGTCCTTTACACCGCCTTCTCGCTCATTGCTGCTACTCTTTTGCAAGTTTGACGGTCCATCACCATACACTTTACGGTGCATAGAATATATCTCTTTGAATATTCAAACTGTCTTAGAGGCATCTCTCATTCTTTATTTTTGTTGGCGCCACATTAATTTTTCCTTTTTAAGGGCTGACATCTCTCATTCTCATCCTTGATGGTCTCATCATGTCTCTATCTTTCATTTAAAGGCAGACTTACATCAAATATATTATTTCCTGTTGCGGTGATATTCTGCATATATGTGTGGCTAATTTGTCAGAGTTTGATTTTTAGTGCAAGCAATATTTCTGAACATATTCCGTATCACTCTTAAAAAGAGATTTCCCGTCTATAAAACCAATAGTTGATCTTATAGATATTTAGATCATGCATATGTTGAAGGGCCTTCTTTATGGAGGATATCAGAGATATTTCATGTTACTTTCTACCTTTTAATCTTCTTAAGTGAGTCGATTTCAGACGTAGTTAGTTACAAGTGTTTTTCTCAAATGTCTATTTTGTAATATTCTACCATTTCCTGAATCAATGGGGAATAAATTTGGCTTGGTTCCGACTTCTCTATTTTCTTAAGTAGATGCAATGCATTTTGTTACTTAACTAACTTCTTTCTTTCTTCTATCTCAGTCCTAAGATATAATCATAAGGATTGATGCAACGTGGTATGATATATCTTGTGGAAAGATGCCCCCTTGTAGTAACGGGTCATGTTTTTCATCCCACATTGCCTACTGTGAGAGAGTTGGATGCGAGTGTGACCTATGATATCAAGAGAAGAATAACATAAATATCTGCCATATTAGGAGATGACTAATGATAGGAGGATGTAGCAGAGGGTTCAAAGGGAAGGTTGGACTCATAAGAGGTCTGTATCCCTGAAATCCTTGTACATTTAGGTCAATCGAGTGTTGTGAACGTAGCTCTTTCTTGTCATTCTCGATACGCATAATCGACCCTGAAACTGGAGGGCATCATCTACTAGAGTGAAATCACGCGACCCTACACCTTGGTTTTGATCATCTGCAGTTTCAGATCACCAAACAGGGTGATTTACTACTGTATTGCATTTGAGAGACCGGGGTTCTTGTATCCCACCCTAACCCTAACCCTATCTCCCTCGCCGATGCCCTGCGCCTCGCGCGCGTGCCACCCCTACCCCCCTCCCTGTGCGTCAGTCACGATGCTCTGTGCCTCACGCACTAGCGCACCGCATCGCATTAATGCCTCACGCAATAGCGCACATCTGCGTGCACCCGCACGCATCTGTGCATTAGCTACCAGCACGCATTTGTGCACCAGTGCACATCTACGTGCACCTGCGTGCATCTTCGTGCATCCTGCATGCATTTGACGAGCATCTGTGTGCATCTTTGGTGCATATGCATGCATCTGTATGCGCCCCTGCCCTTTGCGCCCGTATGACCTAACCTACAACAATAAGAGATGAGGATGGTTGTATGAGTATATAAATACAACCAATCCTCTATATGTGATTGTGTAGACTCATTTAGAATGGTCTACTCCTTAGTTTTGTTCCGGCTTGCGGCGTTCTTACTAGCATGTCAGAGAACAAGGGTGATGTTTTTTCGTTCGGTGCCTTCAAAGGCCCGACTCCCATCGTGAAGATGGATGGGACCAATTACGAGTTGTGGTCCACGCAGTTTTGCACCCTGATGCAGTGCCATAACTAGGAGTACATTCTGACGGATCCAGAGTCGGAGGACAAGACTGGGGCTAATGCTTCTTGGAAGTAAGATGATGCCTATGCTCCCATTTGACTCTCCGGGACGATCACCGCGGAGACTGCCAATGATATTGTCAATCAACCCACAACAAAAGCTATATGGGATATTCTAGCAGCCATATATGGGCAGGCGAAAAATGAGAGCAAAGTTTTACAGTTACAGTTTGATATTTTTTCAACCAAACAGAATGGCCGACCTCTTCATGCACACTTCTCGCATCTTAGAGGCATGTTTAAGCGTTTGCATAGCTTCATGCCTATTACTACTAGCACTGAGCAACAACGTGCATATCGGAATGCAACTATGACATGAGTATTTTTGTCATCTCTGGGTTTTGGGTACGATGCAGCATGTACTCAACTTCTTACTGGAGAGACGATACCTCCGATGGAGGAGGTTTACAAGAGGTTGAGCAGAATTACTACATCCTCTACTATGTGGCTCAGACTTCTGCTATGACAACCTCTCATGGCAGAGGGGGTACTTTGTAGTTTCGTGGCCAAGGACCACGTGGTCGAGGAGGAGGTCGTCAGCGAGGTCCATGTTCACATTGCCACTGGCCTGGTCATATGAGGAGACATGCTATCAGAAGCATGGGTATCCGACCTCTGCCCGAGTTGCTGAGCATACTGAGCCTACTTCTACATCTGCTTCGGCTCATGATGTACGCTTTTATGATATTGTTTCCAAGCTTTGAAAGATGATGACTACACCTACTACTTCGCCCACATGTTCTTTATATGTCACACATATTGTTAGAGCCTCTTCGAGCTTGCCAGGTATTGCTTATGCCCTTACCGATTGTAGCAGCTCAGATTTGTCTGACTGGATCATAGACTTTGGAGCATCTCGTCATATGTGTGATGATTAAGCACAATTTACTTCTTACAAGTCTATCCCTCTGGGTAGATCAATGGTGATTGCCAATGGGATTCGTCCACCCATTGTTGGACAGGAGGAGATTGTTCTAGCTCCCTCTATGCGTCTGCAAAATGTCTTACATGCTCCAGCATTTCATATGAATCTTTTGTCTATTAGTCAGATTACAAAAGATTTACACTGTCGTACCATATTTTATCCTTCTTATCTTGTGTTTCAGTACATACTCACGGGAAAGGTGATTGGATGTGGCCATGAGCAAAGGGAACTTTACATACTTGTCCAGCTACCTTGTGCAAGGACTGCTACTATCTCTTCTGGATATGTTTCCCCGTTTCTGTGGCATCTTCGCTTTCGATACCTTCCTCTGCAGAAACTGTGTCATGTCCTCCTGCAAATCTCTACTTGTACTAGCTTGGAGTGTGAGACGTGTCAGCTTGGGAAGTACCATCGTTCCTCTTTTTCGAGTCGTCAGAGTCGTCACAATGGTCAATTATATGGGTTGGTTCACTTTGATCTGGGGTTCTAGTCGTGTTCTGATGATCAGGGACATCGGTTTTATATGGTCGCTGTAGATGATTATTTTAGATTATCTTGGGTATTTCTGATGAAGAATAAGTCTGAAGCTGGTCCTTTTATCAAATCTTTCCTTATTGAGATTAAAAACATTTTTCTGTTAATGTGAAATTTATTCGCACCGACAATGTTTTGTAGTTTTCTACTTTACAATTACCAGACTTCCTCAGATCTATTCGTGTTGTTCATCAAACTTCATATGCTTACACTTCACAATAAAACGGTATTGCTGGACGCAAATACCGTCATCTTTTGAACTTCCTCAGATCTATTGGTGTTGGACTCTTTTGATTCAAAGTCGAGCTCCTCATTCTTTCTGGCGTGATGCGATTCTTACTGCATGTTACTTGGTGAACCGCATGCCGTCGACTATGTTTGGAGAAAAAGTTCCTTTCTTGATTGCGTTTGCCGAGGACTTATTCTCACTTACCCCCAGAGTCTTTGGATCTGTGGCTTTTGTTCACAATTTTACTCCTGGTCGTGACAAGCTCTCTCCTAGAGCTATCAAATGTGTGTTTGTTGGCTATTCTCGTACCCAAAAAGGGTATAGATATTTTGATCCTGTTGGGAGAAAATATTATGTGAGTGCTGATCTCACATTTTTTGAGTATATTATGTATTTTTCTCCTACAGGTGACATGCTGTCTAAAGCTGACTCTGGTTAGGATATTTTCGTTCCTCTACCTCCGATATCTCCACTAACAAGTCCTCATGTTGAGTCTCAGTCACCTCCACCTCCTCCTCCACCTCGCCCTCCTCCACCCCTGTCTACCATGACTCAGTTCCTACCTCGATTTTACATTCGCAGGTCCTCTACTAGCCCCTCTGCTCCTGTGCCTTCCCAGTCATCCAGCACGCCCCAGGTATGTAGTGAACACATTGTTTCTACTAACGGCACTGGTGCTATGCATGATCCACATGATACTGCATAGGAGAATCTGATAGCAGAGAACAGAGAGACTGATGACCTCGATGTACCTATTGCCTTGAGGAAGCCCTGTCGCAACTATGCTACTTATCCTCTAGCTGCGTAGACCATCTTTCAGAGGAATATATGAAGTTTGTTATGGGCCTCTCAGTTATTACTATACCACGAACATATCAGGAGGTCATACAAGATAGCAGTTGGCGAGTTGCCATGGTAGATGAGATGACTGCTTTGTAGTCTCGTGGTACCTGGAGTGTTGTTTCTGCCCTTCCAGGTGCATCTGTTGTGGGGTGCAAATGGATATTTACGGTGAAACAACGAGAGGATGGCAGTGTGGATCGCTACAAGGAAAGACTTGTAGCATGTGGATTCACCCAAACTTATGGAGTGGATTATCAGGATACTTTTTCTCTCTAGTGGCCATACACTCAACATTACACATTCTCCTATCAGTTGTTTCACAGGATTGGTCTCTTTACCAACTTGATGTCAAGAATGCATTTCTTTATGGAGATCTATAAGAGGAGGTTTATATGCAACAACCACCAGGGTTTACTGCTGAGGGGGAGTCTTAGAAAGTGTGTTAGACTCCATAAGATGATCTACGACCTAAAACAGAGTCCCAGAGCGGGTACCAGAAGGTTTTAGAATTGATAGAGTATCAGGGGTTTGCCCGGTCCACTGCGGATCACTAACTTTTTGTCTAGAGGATACAAAGATGTATTATTGCTATTCTTGTCTATGTTGATGATATTATTGTCACGAGTTATGATGAGCAGGGCATTCAGGTGGCCAAGGAGTCCAAGGTCAGCAGTTTGTGACCAAAGACCTTGGCAATTTTCGATATTCCTTGGATTAGAGTTCGCCAGGAACCAACATGGTCTGTGATGATCCAAAGGAAGTTTGTTACTGATCTTCTTCTAGAGACATGCATGACATGGTGCAAACCTACTAATACTCATATGGATTCAAGTATGAAACTACATGATGATGATGATACTGAGGAGGTAGATCAGAGGAGATACAAGAGCTGGTTGGGAAACTTCTATATGCTACCTCTACCAAGCCAGATATATCCTTTTCCATGAGCAAAGTGAGCCAATTCATGGAACAACCTAGGAAGGTTCATATGAATGCTGCCTATATGATTTTGAGATATTTGAAGTCTTCACCAGGAAGTGGTCTTATATTCATCATAAGAACTTCTTTTGATGTAACGTGTGCAAACACATATTATGCAAGATGCCCTAGTGACAGGAAGTCTACTTCTGGCTATTCTATATTTGTTGGCAACTTACTCGTGTCATGGAAAAGTAAAAAATAGACAATGTTTACCAGATCTATTTTAGAATCCAAATATAGGGTCATGGCTCAAGCCTCAAGGAAGCACAAAGATGATGTGGGTGAGCTTGGTTTTGACAGATCTTGCAGTTGATGTACCTCTTCCCGTGCAACTTCTATGTGACAATCGGGCAACATGCAAATAATCCTGTATTCCATGAACGTACAAAGCATATAGAGGTGGATTGCCACTATACCAAAGACATGATCCAAAAGGGTCTCATATCCACCTCTCATGTTTCTACTGGAGATCAGACTGATGATATATTCACCAAAGCTCTTACTAGAGGCCCTTTCCAAAGATGTTGTTTGAAGCTGAGCATGATAGACATATATGCTCCAACTTGAGGGGGAGTGTTGAGATTACTGTACATCTTTGGTGTTATTCCTTATTTTATTTTCTTTATATACCTCTCTTGATATTTACCCAGGGCTTTTCTCCTATATAAGAGACACCTGGGTCTCATGAATAAAAAGTCATTCATTTTTTCCAGCAATTTATATATTTTGATGTGGATGTGAAAAGCTGGATTTGAAGAAACTTTTGAGATCGTTTAAGTTAGAATGGAAGACTGTTGCAATCATAATCAAAGAACAAAACTAACATCTTCAGAGTATGATTGAGATTAGATAGGTCTAGGGAGACTACCGTGCTTCGTGGCAGGTTGTTTAAATTCATAAGAATAGTAATAAAATATGTGAATCAACAATTAGTAATTTATCCCTTTTGTATATAAGATTAATGTAAATATAAAAGGGTCGAAACATCACTAATTCATCTATAATGAGATATTTAACTTCACCATTATTATCATTGTTCTATAAAAAAATTAATGTTAATAATTTTATTATCGATCTACCATGATCATGCAAACAACCTCAAAAATCAATTTAGTGATGCTAGTGGTGGGAAAACTTTAGTATGTATCATTATTTACCATCTTCTATCTTTATCAAAGCCTTGTATAATAAAATGTTAAAATAATTTCAATAAATGCAAGTTCCCTCTTCCCTAGCAATTACGACTAACATCTAAAGGTATTTATCTCTCTTCAGGTATACCTTTCTTATTTCAAACATGGAGGTTAATGTATTTGTTATATATTTTAAAAGTGTGTTACCGTGGGATTATAATGAAAGAAATACTCTAAATTTCAATTAGTTGTCATAAATTAAAGAAAAATCAACAAAAATTATAAATGTTAGGCCTTGAATTAACATGTGATTCAAAGCTTAATATGACGAAAGTTAATGCTTACTTTATACTTGTATAATATGCCTCGATCATGGAATTGTATCCCTCTTTACACCGTTAGTTACTAAATATAATTTCATTTAAGTTTTTCTATTTAAGTTATAACAATGAGGTACTTATAAATATGATTGCATAATACGATTAAAAAACATTAAATAAATAGATCAAAGTAATTAGCTCATAGTTCTGAAACCTCATATATAGAATGGAGTAATGTTTGGGAGGATTACCTGGGAGACTTTTGTATCTATTTTTTCATCATTGTCAGATTGATATTGTTGCTTGTAAATAAATTAATTAATGATGGGTTATGGGTATCCTTTAGTAATGATCCTATTAGGGAGAAATTAATGTACATGATGTTAACAATGATGTCAAGAGTAGTTTCAAAAACTTACAATTATTTTTCTCAAGTGGTAAATTTAAAAGGAAAATAGCAGTTTTAAAAAATTTTATAATATATATTTGAAATTTTGTATATGATATAGATATATGAGTTTACTTTTATTTATTTAATAATAATATCTTTCTAAATTTAGAAGGAGAAAATGAGAGACAAAATGTGAAATTGATGGAGAGAGAAAGGGAGAGAGGGAGAGAGAATACGAAGAGAGAGAGAGAGTTAGTGGGGTGTGAGAGAATATGAAGAGAGAGAATGAGAGAAATGAGTGGAGAGAGAGAGAGATGGAGGGAGAGAAGAAAGGGAGAAAGAGAGATGGAACGAGAGGGAGAGAGTAAGTGGAGAGAGAGAAAGAGATAGAGAGAAGAGGGAAAGAGAGAGATCTCGGGAGTTATCGGAGAGAGAGATATCGGGTGCGGGAAGTGAAGGGATCGGAAGGAGGAGTGCCACGTTGCACGAGGTTGGGAAGAAACCCACTATTAGTATATAGTATAGATGTTGCCCTCATGTCAGCAGATTTAAGAAATTTATGAAAAATCAAAGAGATGTGTCAGCATCAAGGAGATGTATAATTTTGACTTTCTTATATTTCATTGTTGGCACGGTAATATCTCAACTGAATGTTACGCCTCTTGTACTGATTAAATGTGAATATCGGCAGCCATCTGGAATGATAAAGAAGGAAAGGCTTCTTTGTGTGATACTATTGACATTTCTATTGCAGTTGCTACAGAGAAGGTACGGTTTCTTATGTCATTCCCGTACTACGTAACATGTCTTTGGAAAAAAAATCATGTTTTTCCGATTTTATAGGGCTTGATGACTCCAATTGTTAGAAATGCGAACCGGAAATCATTATCAGCTATTTCCTTGGAGGTAATATTAGAACATTCTCTTTATTTGGTTGTGTGCCTCTGATATTTATGCTTGAGTATTGTTTTTTATCCTTCTAAATGATAATCTATTCTGTTCTAATTCCTTAGATTAAATAAAATATTGTTTGCTGTTGAATACAATAAAAAATCTCGTTTTTTCTTTGTCATGTTCCGCAAAATTATTTATATATTTGAACTCTCAGAAAGGGACAATAATTTATATGCAGGTCAAGGAGTTGGCTGAGAAGGCACGTGTGGGAAAGCTTACTCCTGATCAGTTTCAAGGTGGCACATTCAGGTGCATAGTTGTTTTTCTGGTGTGGTTCGTTTTGCGATCCTGTACTCAGCTTTGACTTCTTACTTTGTGTAGCATCTCCAACCTTGGCATGTTTCCAGTGGATCGATTCTGTGCAATTATAAACCCTCCTCAGGTGTGTGTGCATTTCCTATACAAGTCTTCAAGTGTATAAAATAGTAAAGTGCATTATCCTGGAAACTAAATATTATATAGGTTATCAGGGAGGGTTTAGTTAGGTAAGTGGACAAGGTACTGCTATATGCATGATCCATGTTGGAAGTAAAGTGATTCTACATATAATATGATGGTCCTTGATGCGGATCGGATTTGGCGTAGACGAAAAATAATAATTTTTGATGGTGGATTTTTTGGTAGAAGAACGAGATGGGTTGAGAAGAGAAAATTGGAAGGGTTGAGAAGAGAACTCGTCGGTAACTAGGGGTTGAAGGAGAAGAACTGCGGAGATCGCGTGGAGGGAGAAGAGAGAGAGAGGGATAGAGATAAAAATCTCAACTTTAATTCATACTTGACTGCCTAAAAACAATGTACTACCCTCTCTTTATATAGGAGAGATGGGCTTACAAAAATAGTAAACTAATTTAAATTGACAACCGACTTGCCTAAACTGAATCTATCTAATTAATTGACCCAATTTCAAATTAAAATCTACGAAATAAACGTTGAAATCACATGCGATCGCAATTATTTAATTAAACAATTACGACAACCTAAAAACGTAAATAAAATTGATAATTAAAAATAAATAAATATTTGGCCCTATATTTGGGGCCCACGCTGCATCAACTCTCCGCCGCTTTAAAAAATTCGTCTCCTGACGAATGACTTGTTCTTCGTTCTGTCGGTGAAGAATTTGATAGGGATTGGATTCCCTAATTTGGCTTCTTTTCCATATTACGTTTGTAGTTTCTTTTCATTAAGGGGCATGGCTGCAAATGTTCAACCCCTTCAATTAAAATAGCACACCTTAATTGACCTCCAACTTTAACCTTTAAATAAAAGGGTTTTGGTGGAGGTGTTTTTCTGCAATATTTCCAAATCAAACTCCCATCCCAAATTTTATGGGATCCCGTTAGGGTTCTCCTCTTCTTGAGTAGGCGGCAGCGACGTTCTGAGAAGGGATGGCGTAGGCGGCGGCGGAGGCCTCCGTTGGCGCGGCACTCTCGTGTGCTAGGACGGTGTCGAGCTTTAACGGGGGGCCAACGCTGGTAGCAGCGATGAGCTATTCGGAGGCAGGAGACCCACTGTACTTCCGCTGTACGTGGCCAATGCCAACGCCAGTGGTGTGCAGGAGTGTTGCGGCTGGCGATGGCGCGGCTGGTGGAGAGGCTGGCGGCGAGGGCTGGGCGTGGAAGGGACAGGCGGCGGCGCTGTGAGTTCCAGGAGGGTTTGTGATTCTGGGCAGCGGGGTTTTGCGGACCTGGTCGGGGCTTTTGGACCTCGGGGTTGGAGTTTGAGGGTAGGAAGGGGGAGCTGATGGTGGTGCGGCGAGGATTGGAGTTGCGGGGGCTGCGAAGGGTGGCACGGGAGGGGCTGAAGTGGCTAGGGGGGTCGCCGGGGGGGTCGGGGTTGCCGCGGGGGTTGGCGGCGAGGTTGGGGTTGCCATCGGGGACGCCGCAGGTGATGGGGGCTGATCTGTAAACTCCCGGACAGCAACTTCGACTTCGAAATCAGATTCTTCTTCCGCGCTTGTGTCAAAAATCGGCCCTTTGTCTTCATTGTTTGGTTGCACAGGAAATAAATCTTCATCTATAATGAAAGTACCTTCAATTTTCGTCCCGAAATAGGGTTGAACAATGGCTGCCACGATCTGATTTTCGTCGTCGACGGATGAATCTTCGTCGATTAGCGCGTCCAGCCATGCTTGAACCTTTAGGGATGCCGCAAGACGTTTTTTGAATTTCCGTTGACGCGAACGCGCATGCGGCCCATGAGATATGCGGTTGAGATCAAGCTTGAGACGCCAATATGCCACGGGATCGTTGAATCGTAGGAACGACTCAATATCCATGCTCTGATACCAATTGATGCGGATCGGATTTGGCGTAGACGAAAAATAATAATTTTTGATGGTGGATTTTTTGGTAGAAGAACGAGATGGGTTGAGAAGAGAAAATTGGAAGGGTTGAGAAGAGAACTCGTCGGTAACTAGGGGTTGAAGGAGAAGAACTGCGGAGATCGCGTGGAGGGAGAAGAGAGAGAGAGGGATAGAGATAAAAATCTCAACTTTAATTCATACTTGACTGCCTAAAAACAATGGACTACCCTCTCTTTATATAGGAGAGATGGGCTTACAAAAATAGTAAACTAATTTAAATTGACAACCGACTTGCCTAAACTGACTCTATCTAATTAATTGACCCAATTTCAAATTAAAATCTACGAAATAAACGTTAAAATCACATGCGATCTCAATTATTTAATTAAACAATTACGACAACCTAAAAACGTAAATAAAATTGATAATTAAAAATAAATAAATATTTGGCCCTATATTTGGGGCCCACGCTGCATCAGTCCTGGAGTATGGATTCCTTTGTCTAATTCGCAGAGGATTACTCCGGTGGCATTTAGACTTGGAATAAGGATATACATGTCTATAAAATATATGCTGAATGGGTCTTTCCTTTGTGTATATTAATATATAGCGTGGTGTACATCATTTTGGATGTACACCCGTTTTCTTTTATGAAGTTACTGTGTCTAGAGGTCAGGTACGCCGTCGTCATCTTCTTCGTACTCAAAGAGAATGAGAGAATGAGGGAAGGATATATTTGGTATGGGGTGGTAAGGGGCTTTGATTGACGAGTGTGGATGCGATTCAATGATCCATTCCCCTCCCGAAGGAGGTATTTATAGAGCATGAACACCCACGCATTGTCTACTCCCTACGCCCGATGGTTATGGTTTCCTGCAAGACCATTCTCGTCGTAACTATTGGAGGCAGTTTCTTGACCATGTGGCCACTGGAGGCCGTTTTACATCTCTCACTTGACCGCAATGGTCAAAGCTTTTACACTCCCACTGTTCGTATAGCGTATAGAGATGTCTGAGACTCTGAGTGATGTTTACTATTTATGAAAACCTCTTACTTGATTCATATATTCATGAGTTTTGTCAAACCAATATGTTTAATGTAGGTGTTATCTACTATTCCCTAGGTTAGAGAATCAACTAACATGTCACTTGTAGGTATCCAGGTTACAATAATTTATTGTTTCGCCCCTATATCTTGTATTAGTGATATTGTATTTCATTGTGCTTTCGTTTAGAACTATTAGCCCTTCTATTAATTAAGCTTATTGCAGCTTGACTGTCACAATACATTTCAAGTAGATATTTGATCAATTCAAGGCTTAAGTTTTCAAGAAAGCGTTTAATCAAATCGAATGAGTGGTGGCCATGCTACATACAATGTATCCTGCCTCCTGTGTATATCTAGGTACACATCCCTATTTCTTACTATCTTAAGAAACGACTGCTCCACCAAATATGAAAAGGTAACCCGATGTAGTTTCCTATCATCCCCTCCGAAATTTGCATCGAACTATCATATTAACTCAAGTGGTTCTGCTTGATACACAAGTTTCAAATGTACAGTACCATTCATATATCGAAAAGTCCTCTTTACAAATTCTCTATGTGATGGTTCATGATTACTTTGTGTTGTGGGAAAAGAAGTTATTATTCATAGAGCCAAATGGTTCTTTTATATAAAAGAGAGAAACCCAAATGGGTAAATTACATAATAAGGACTAAAATAAATAAACTGGGAAAATAGTAACATAACATAAAACTCTCAACACTCCCCCTCAAGCTGAAGCATAGATGTCTGTCATGCTCAGCTTGGAATAACATCTCTGAAAGGATCCTCGTGTAAGAGCCTTGGTAAATACATCTGCAGTCCGGTCTCCTGGACTAACATGAGAAGTCGTGATAAACTCCTTTTGAATCATACCACGTGTGTAGTGACAATCTACTTCAATATGTTTAGTTCTCTTGTGAAAGGATGGATTATTTGCAATAAAGAGAGCTTCATGGTTTATCACACAACAACTGCATGGGAAGAGGTACATCGATGCCAAGACCATAAGGAACATGAATGACCTACATCATTTCAGTACTACATTGCACTATAATCCAATATTTTGATTTAACACCGGATCTCGCTACTACTGTCTATTTCTTGCTTTTCCATGATACTAGAGAGTCATACAAACGCATCTAATTCTTAGGTAGATTTCCTATCCTTGGGGGCAACCAACATAATTCGCATCTGCACAAGTTGTGACAGAAAGTGAAGTTCCTCTGTTAAATAATAAACATGTGCCCGGAGAAGATTTCAAGTATTTCAAAAGCATGTACACTGCATCCATGTGCTTCTGTCTTGATTGCTCCAAAAAATGGCTGACCATGTTTACTGCAAAAGAAATATATGGTATGATGATTATACCATAGAGAAGCTTCCCAACGAGCTCTCTATACCTTCTTTTATCTACCTCCTCAGTGGTATCATCATGCAACTTTTTATTTGGATCCATAGGTATGGAGGTTGGTCTGCAACTTGTCATTCCTGCTTCGGAAAGGAGATTGGTTATGTACTTTCTTTGGATCATGACAAGGCTTTGCTGATTTCTGACAAATTCAAATCCTAGAAAGTAGCGTAGTCCACCCAAGTCTTTGGTGAAAAACTATTGTCTCATAAAGTTCTTGGCTACAGTAATACTTGAAATATAATCTCCAGGATTAATAATATCATCAATATATATCAACATGACAATCGTACCTCACCGAGTCCTTTGAACGAAGAGGGAATGATTTGCAATCGACTACATAAATCACTTCGGTTCAATCACATCTGACGGCTTCTGAAACCATATCCTGGGGCTCTGTTAAAGGCCATAGATAGACTTATGGAGCCGATATACATACTCCCTCTCATCAGCAAACCTAGGTAGCTGCTGCATGTACACTTCTTCCTGTAGGTCACCATATAGAAAATCATTCTTGACATCATGTTGGAATAGAGGCCAAATATGTATCACATCCTGACAGTCGAATCTGCAGTGTGGAATGTCAAACAACTGGAGAAAAGGCGTCAATGTAATCAACCTTGTAAGTCTGCGTAAATCCTCTAACCAATAAACATGCTTTGTACCAGTCTACAGAACCGTCGCCTTGTGCTTGACAATGAATATCTATTTATAGCTCACAACAGATGCCCCTTTTGGAGTAGAAATAAGAGTCCATATGCCACGAGACTGGAGCACAATCATCTCTTCCTACACGACAAGTCGCTAGTGACTCTCCTTGAGGGCCTCCTGGTATGTACGAGGGATTTCAATGGTAGATAATCCCACAACAAGCTTTCTGAAGTCCTTCAAAAGTCATGCCAAAGACACGTGTCCAGCGAGGGGGTATCTCTTACATATATGTTTGCCTTTAAACAAGGCAATATGCCACCCCAGATCATTCTCCTATGGTTATCCCTACTCATCATGTATACCTTCCCACTCATAATGTATACCTTCCTGCTTGTCCTGTAAATGTTCATGTTCACCATTCAAATCACCAGTGCCATCAGTTGAAATCAAATTTTCGGAATTTACTCGAGACGTACTGGATTAAGGTATATATGTAGGAGGTGGAAGAACAACCTCATCCCTAGACTCAGAGGGACTCAACCTATCACCAATAGGAGTATAGTACATGATGGACTCGAAGAAAGTAACATCAACACCAACATAATATTTTCCATGTACATGATCAAAACACATATAACCCTTTTGGGTAAGAAAGTACCCTGCAAACATACATTTGGCAGCTCGAGGAGCAAGCTTGTCACAACCTGGATGTAAAAGGTGGACAAATGCCACACAAACAAAACCCCGTGGCGTAAGAGAGAATGTTCTTAGGAAAAGCAAGAGAAAAAGGTGTCTTTTCACCTAGAATGGTCGAGTACATCTGATTAGTAAGGTAACATGCTGTCATCACATCTTCTCCCCAAAAGGAATGAGGATCCTGACTTTGTATTAGAAGAGTTCTCGTCATGTCCAAGAAGTGACAGAGTTTGCTTTCAGCAATACCATTCTGTTGTGAAGTATAAAGGCACAAAGTCTGATGGATAATGACGTGTGAACTAAAGAATTAGGGAATTGAATAATATACAACTCTAGAGCATTATCAGAACGAATATATTCAATAGAAGCATAGAAAAGATTCTTCATTTCAATCTTAAAATTCTGAATCATAGTACTATCATCAGACTTATTCTTTAACAAGAACACCCGTGACAATCTGGAGAAATCATCCACAACAACCAAATAGTACATGTGCCTCTGATGATCTGGGACACAACTTGGACCCTACATATCAAAATGAGAAAGTTCAAAAGGACTCTGCCTACTATGACCTTGACGGCTTAGAAAGCTAGACTGGTGATGCTTTCCAAGATAACATGATTCACACCGAAAAGTGGACTTTATAGAAATGCCAGGGATGGGACGGCATATCTTCTGCAATGGAAGATGCCCAAATCAGAGATGTCAAATGTATGGAGAGATTGATTCAACAGAAAGAGAGATAACACCAGCATAAGGAGATTTGATCAATATGTAAAGCCCTCCATGCTTACTATCACATCTAATCACTATGCATGTGGGTATATCCTGAAAAACAAGTGAAGCATGGTCAAATATGGCGCATCAATATAAATCTTTTGTAATATGACAAATAGACAATAAATTCATTAAGAATTCTGGTGCATGAAGAACATTCTGCTGACGTATTGAGGAGTCATATGGACCTCCCCATGTTTGATGATGGGAGAATGTGTCGCATCAACAATTACCACTGATATACAATGATGTATAAGGCTATAAGAATCGAACTGCGAGCGATCTCCACAAAGATGATGAAACGCTCCAGAGTTCGTGATCCATTCTGAAGGGTCTGGTCAAGAATGACTAGTAAATGCATGAGTAAAACCTGAAGTGCTGGTGGAGGCAGAAGCAAAAATTTCTGATGGGCCAATAGAAACACTAGAAGATCCAACAACTGGAGGCATGATCTCTCAGTCGTGTAACAAAGTCATCAAAACGATGATCGGTAGAATCACGAGAAGTTTGGACCTGCTCATGAGCACATATGGATGATGAAAAGTCATGCTTGGAATAACATGTGTTCTCTAAATGACCTGGTCGGTGACAATACGAACATGGCCGGCGTGGGCACATGCTTCCTCTGCCCCATGTGCCCCATCCTCTGAATTGAGGTAAACCACCTCTACCCTAAGAAGCCTCCATAGCCGATGATGTCTGAGAAGATGTAGTAGATGGGATGCCCAACCTGCTAAGTTTACAGTATCATACGTGAGTAACTGCGAGCAAGCCGAGTCATGCTTGTAGTTAAGGGTTGTCTTAAAAATCCCAATCGTAACAGAATCCCGATAGACTTTATGCTGCTCTGGTGAGGTCGTTAGAGGTATGTAGCTATGGAGTCTCTTAACCATACCCCTAAGGGATGTGTACATAGCATGGGGAGGACGATTACCATGTTTGGTTGTAAAACTACCATGCTGAAGTTGTAAGAACTTCGACTCATTTATCGCTTAAGAGTACGTAGCTGCGAAGATATCCCACATAGCCTTTGCTGTAGGCTAACTCAAGATGCCATTGACTATTTCCATAGAGACAATACCTGATAGCTACACTTTCGCATAAGAATTATCTGCCTCCCATGAGGTATTGGTCTCAGTCTCGTCTACCACTGTTGGTCGACTGGGCCGACCAGTCGGTTTGTCTAGTTGAGTCGGTAGGATGACCGATTGACTATTGACCAATCGGTCAATAGTCGGTTAGCTGAATCTCCACTCGACTAATCAACTGATTTTTGCATAGAGATTTGTATTTTTATTTTTTGTTTTTTTAAAAGCATACTTATTCTAATATGCTCAATTTCTTATTTCAATTTAATTACTTCTTTTATTTCATTATGATAGTATAGAAAATGTACAAATCACTAAGAATATATGTATGAAAAATAGTTTATATATACATATAAAATAATTATAAAATTCATAATCGCTTAAAGGCCGACTATATCCGATTAGTCACCCGATTGCCGATTAATCCTTAGTCAGTGATTTGGCCGACCGAGTACCGACTGCCGAGTTTTGCAACCTTGTTGTCTACCAGCTCTTCCTGCATCAGAATATGTTTCTTGCCATGACTCTACAAGAAATTCATAAACTACATCACCCACAACTCGTAGTTCATGCCATCCATCTTGACAATAGGTGTGTGGCCTTTGAACACACCCGTGGATGGGATATCAACTCTGTTTTCTGACATATCAATGGATTAGTGAACAATTGGGACTGTAGACAGATAATAGAGTGTCTACACGAACATTAGGAAATGATTGTGGGTGTAGACTCATACCTCAACCATCCCTAAGAAAAATTCGTCCACGCTAGGGCTCGATAGAGGCTGCAACGATTTGATTTCTCCCCCTTCAGAGCAATCAGACAAATAAGGAGAATTAGGGTCCGCATAATGGTGGCTGGGCAACTACTAGTCGATGGCGACGCCTAGGTGTCCTCTAGAGCGGTGGCAAGGCTGTTGAGTGGTGCCTAGGTGACATCCGAAGGCCTTGATGTTGCTGGACAATAGCTGTGTGGTGGTCGGAAGCCACATGATAGGAGGCGGAACCACCCGTGGTTGCAACACAAAGGGCAAGACTTCCTGAGCCCATGTGTGCCTGGATGACGCTGGAACAACATGGTGCCTTGGTGGCTTGCCTGGGAGGCTTGCGGAGACAGAGAGGAGGGGAGTCAACGACACGTGTAGGGTTGGTGAGTGGGGTGAGGTTTAAGGTACATGCTCATATCTAGGACCATCGCTTCGATACCATGTTGTGGGAAAAGAAGTTATTATTCATAGAACCCATGGGTTCTCTTATATAGAAGAGAATCCCTAATGAGTAAATTACATAATAAGGATCGAGAAAAAAAATAAATTAGGAAAAGCGTAACATAAAATAAATCTCTAACACTTTGATATCTACTCACTAGGGCTAACTGGATAAGCCATGTTAGGTTGAGTGCAAAGCATTGCATATATCAGACTTCCCACCACTTGTGCCTATGAAACTTCTAAAGGTTTCTGCCCTTTTCCAGGACATTGACTCTTACCGAGTCTCTTTCTAATCACAATTGGTGTGGAACTGTAGTGCTTTTTGAATTCCAAATCTCTTTAATATAGTATGCAAGTATTTCTCTTGACTAATACTCAACGTTCTCGATTATACGTCTCTTGTAATTTGAATTCTTATAACATAGGATGCTTCGTTCATGTCCATGATTGCAAATTCATTGCTAAATTTCTCTTTAATTTCATCGAGCATTCCTATGTCATTACTTGCGAGTAGAATGTCATCCGCATACATTGTCATGATAACAAACTTGCTCCCACTCTTCATGACATATACTGATATACATGATTATCCAACTTATTTGCAACAAATCAAAATTGCATATTTTTCTCATGAAACTTGAGTACCATTACCGTGAATACTGTTTCAAGCTATATAGTATTTTTTTAACTTATGGACCATTTTCTCCTATCCTTCTACTTGAAAATTATCAAGTTGTCACATATATATCTCCTCTCTTAATTTTCCATGAAGGAAGGTTGTTTTTACATAGATTTGGAATTATTCCAAATCTACACATGTGACTATAACTAAGATTATCTAAATTGATGCAAATTTAGCAACACAAGAATGGTATTCCAGGAAGCCTATTCTAGCTTCGTGAGTATATTCCTTGGCAACTAATATTGCTTTATATTTGTCAACAACACCATCAACTTGTTTTTTTCTTGAATACCCACTTGCATTTTATGGATTGTTTGCCTTCTGGCATATTAGATAATTCTCATACATCATTTCTGTTGAAGAATGTCTTTGGTGGCTCTCAAGTTTAGTTCCACATCGTGATAGCGGGAGTTTGGTGTCTTGGTGGGGCTATATAAAGATCTCCACACCCATTGTATTTTTTGGGCCAAACCCATTGTATTTTTTGAGAAAGATGAATAGAATATCAACCCTTTGAGGCGGTTCTCCCGTGGTTTTATCCTGCTCCTCCAGAGTAGGGTTCCACATAAAATCAAAGTCTCCATTTTATTTTATTCTTGCTTTGATTCGCTTATGCATTTCTTATTTTTACATGGTATCAGAGCAAGTCGATCTTGGATCTATCATCTTCGATGTTCGATTTTATTTATCTGTAAATTCGTGCATTGGAGCTAGGGCAGTTGCATGTTAGGATTTTATTCTATTGAAGTTTGTGCTGCAAAATTTTCTTTTTCCATTCATCATCAAAGAAAGTATAGTACTGCCCAGTTCAAGGAGATGGCCTGTCATCCAGTTTTTCAGCAAAACAGTGATGCCCCGCTAGGGCTTCGGCAATGACAATGTTATAGAAGTGATGCAACAAGCACATATGCTGTGCAATCCAAGCAAATCGCTACTTTTGTTGGTGATGGGTTTCTCCGTGGAACCCTAAATATGAGAAGTAGGGCCCTCAGCAAGCACAGAAGTGGTGATGCTCCTCCTTCCTCGTGGTGATGGGTTCCCTATCTGAACCCTAGTGAAAAAAAGAAGGTAGCCGCATGATAAGAAGCTATTGGCAACACGAAGAGAGCCATGTGGAGTGGTGTGGGTCTCGCGGGAACCCTAGAAGACGCCTCAAATGAAGTGATGGTGCAATTTTGAGGAGACACGACGTTAACGGCACGCCACTGCGATCTTCATGAAGTCGGTGTAGGTACACCATTGACATTGAAGAACCACATGAATGCAGTTTCATCCATGGAGAATAGCAGCAATGGCGACATACGTGTGAATGGGTTATCAAACCCCATCGGGAACCCTTCTTTGTTCTATGGGCTTTTCAAAGCTCAAATTGTTTGTTGTTTTTATGCCCAACAGGCTTCTGCTGGAAGTATTACTCCAAAAGGGGATGAAAGAAAGAATGGAAAGGAGGTGACATGGCTGCAAAAAAAGCTGGAGTAAAAATTGTGATGGTTAAAAAAAGGAAAAAATAAGAGAGATTCAGTCCAATATGTAGAGACTTATGTTATGAGTTTATGTACCTTTTCTTATTTCGTACTTATTCTCTGGACTCTTATGTAATTTACCCATAGGCTATTCTCCTATATAAGAGAGCCTAAGGTTCTATGGAATAACATCTCTTTTTTCCACCAGCATGGTATTAGAGCCAAAACCCTAACCCTAACCCTATCAACCCACACGCCGCCCACCCTCTATCCCTCTCCTTACTCTCGTCGGCGCCACCCCCCTCACCGCCGGGCCTCCCCAGCCCTCCAGCCCACCGCCGGGGTCCCTCCAGCCCACCGCCGGGCCTCCGCAGCACTCCAGCCCACCGCCGGGAACCCCCCAGCCCACCGCCGGGCCCTGCCCAGCCCTCTGCCGGGCTCTCCAGTCCATCGCAGGGCCTACCATCCCTCCGCCAGGCCCTTCCTCATCTATCTCAGGCCTCTACCGGGCCCGCCATCCCTTCTCCAGGGCCCCAGCCCTCCTCCAGGGCCCCGTCCAGCCGCACTTAACTCCTCGTCGACCACTATATTGACATGGGTTTGAGTGCATAAAGACTACATGTGCACTCAAATCCTAGCCGGTTGATGTAGACATCATCTTTTGTCTACAAACCCTAGTTTTCATCTCTGGCTAAATGTCAGAAAGTAAAGTCGACATGCCCTCCATAGGCGCCTTCAAAGGTCCTGCGCCAATTGTCAAGATGGATGTGACGAACTATGAGCTCTGGGCGATGCAGTTCATGAGCCTCATGAAGTCAAATGGTAAGAAGCATATACTTACCGAGGATGAGCCGGAAGAGAAGATTGGGATCTATGCCTCGTGGGAGGCCGATGACGCTTATGCCAAAGTTTGGCTATCAGGCACACTATCGATGGAGATTGGCAATGATGTCCTCCATCAGCCCACTACCAAGGCAATGTGGGATATTCTGGCCGCTACATATTCCCAAGTACGGAACGAGACCAAGATGTTACAGCTTCAGCATGATATATTTAATAGAAAGAAAAAAAGAGGTGAAGCCCATGATTGGAAAAAGGGGTGAAAGATGTGAAGAGAAAAAAAGATGATTGACAATGACAAAAAATGAATGTTCAAAAAAATGAGATGAAGTGAGAAAAAATGCATGCAAAAAAGGGAGCAAAATAAAAAATGTGTTGAATGTAAGAAAAAGATGACAAAAATGATGGAGGGCTAAAAAAGGGAATAGCTCATGAAAAAAAAGGAGAAAAGAAAAAAATGAAGTTGTTTCATGTTTGTTTTTCTCCTCTTCATTTGTTCTCCCAATTTGGTCGAATACCCTCATGTTTCTGACAAGTTTGGGAGAAAGTGGGAATGTTGGGTAGCGGTTTCAAGCCCTAACATTGTTTGAAGCACTCCGATATAGAGTGACACTTTATTATCAAAGTTCTCCTAGTGGGAGACTCGTTTTTTCCCACGGCATGCAACCATGAACTCCATTATGTATGGATATTCCTACGGTAAGTCCAATGACCGTGAACTCCACTATACATGGATGTTACAAGTTCCGTTAATCGTGAGTTCCACTACGCATGGATATTCCCACGACTTTCGTTTGTTGTTCGACCCTTCAGAGAGATGGACCAACGTTAAGTGAAGAGCACATAATTGCGGGCTTGAGTTCTCCCAGTAGGAGACCCATTTTAGTTCAAGCCAGTTCACACTCCAGTCTCCAATTCATCCTCATCAGCATGACATGAGAATCAACATTCTCGACGACAACCGATAGTGTATGCACTGAGTTGATATTGTCTGTAATGTCATATAGTTTGTATGTGAATGGTTGTTTTCCTTATATTTGTCCAAGCTGAGCATTGCATGCTCTAGCTTGATGGGGAGTGTTGGAGAATATCTTTGGTGGCTCTCAAGTTTAGTCCCACATCGTGTGATGGTGGGAGTTTAGTGTCTTGGCCCTTGTATCCTTTGAGAAAGATGAATAGATATTGGCTCTTTGAGACGGTTCTCTTGTGGTTTTATCTGGCTCCTTACGGAGTAGGGTTCCACGTAAAATCAGAATTTTCTTTTTATTTAGTTCTTGTTTTGATTCACTTCCATATTTCATATTTCTACAGTTTCGTCCAATTGAGTCCAACTCATCCCTCATGGGGGTCGTACATGATTTCGGTTCATTTGAAGCCATTGCTTCCTCATGGGTATGTGATACGATCCGCTATATCCTCATTTATGATGTAACACAATTTCTCACGTCCATAGAAATGATATATTCCATTTATGCGGGTCGTGTTCTGTGTCTCTTATTACCGATTATACATGTGGTTTGTGTGGGTACACCGACTTCCTTTAAAGCATCTTTTTTAGAAACACTTCCTATAATGGATCACCATTGTTCATAGGTTTATTCTCTACATATAGATGATCACTATCATATATTAATTCCTATTTTATTTCTAAGTCGTCTCCATTGTCTTGTATGACAATCAGAGGATTTGATTCCTCTACTCCATGATTACATCACGACTTTTGATCTAACCTTTAGATTGATGGAGGAATCTATATCATTTAGAATGCTCACTATATCCAACAAAATTGCACTTTATTGTTTAAAGTCTAGCTTGGCTCTAAACTGACTTGGTGCCAGACATGTACAATACATCCCCATTTCCGAGGATGACCCAACTCAGATTTCTTGCCATTCTAAATTTCACATGGCGCTAATTTTACCGATTTGGTGGAATCCTATTTTATATGTATTTAGCGGTCAACACTGCTTCTCCACAAAATTTCATTGAAAGGCTTAACTGTGACAACACACGTCTTACTACATTTCATCAATGTTCTATTATTTCTTTCAGGTACCCCATTTTGTTGTGGTATATAAGGCATCGTAGTCTGCCTACAAATACCTGCTTGAATACCATATCATCAAATTTAGACTGAATTTCGGTCGAATTCGGTTCTAACAGGTGATCGAGATTCGACTGAAATGGTCGATATGTGTGCATTGAGTGGGGTTGATGAAGAAAATGTGACAGGAATGGCTGAAATTTCTGTCAAGTTTCGACCGAATTTCAGACGAAATGTCATTCTGGTCGATCACCGTTATGGTGACTGAAATCGATATTTAAGACATTGTCGAATACAATACTCATCAAACTCCTTTGATGTGTATTTTCTACGCTTATCAGTCCTTAGTGTCTTGATTGATTTTCTCAATTTTGTCTCTATTCTGTCTTATATCTCTTAAATGTTTTAAAGACTTCTACTTTTTTCCCTAAAACATAGACATAAGAGAGCTTTGAGTAGTCATCAATGAATATATCCGAAGTATTCCTAATTTGTATGTGTACCGACACTCAAAGGTCCATATATATCTGAATGGATCAAGATTAATAATTCCTTTGATCGAATTTCCATCGAGAAGGGTTTTCTCGTCATTTTACTAGTTATACAATGTTAACAAGGTAATATTCTTGTACTGGTAACCTTAGGCAAAAACTAAATTTAATCCGTTTTAGAATTTTCTGGATGACCTACCCAATATCATGTGCCATAGATTATAGCTAGATAAATAACACAGAGAGTCAGAAATCACATTCACTGATTCACTAAAACTTATTACAAGAAGATATAATAGGTCATATTTGGGTACAAACTTTTCCATTGCATAGACCTTATTCTTTCTAATGGATATGCATTTATTATAAAACTGAACTTTACATTCTTTCTTGAGCAGAACTAAAACAGAAATGAGGTTCTGACGTATTCCTGGTGCATACAATACATCATGAAGTACTATTATTCTATCTCCCAATTCAAACTAGTATGTCCCAACACCTTCAACATCTAATAGGTGTTGTTCCCCATGAAGATCATGTCTCTGATCTTCTTCAGCTCTTTGAAGTCCACTAGCCCCTCCATCTTGGCAATGTGACTAGTTGACCAGAATTATTTCACCACCCATCACTGTCCATGACCGTAGAGTTGCACTCTATAACAATCGTGAATTCAAGTTTCTTCTTGCCTTTCTTTTCAGATGCTTTAGAACTTCCTGGCTTGTTCTTTTTGGGGCAATTGACCTTGCAGTGACCATATTTTCCACAACTATAGCACACACAACGTTGGTATTTCTTACCTTTTCCCTTGAATTCATCTTGGAGGGTCCTAATTGTCTCTTTGGTTGCACCACATTTGCTTCTTCTTCCCCGACCTCAAAGATCTCGATTTTCGATCTTTGCTTCGAGAGGTCCTACTCAATTACCAGCTGTCAGGTAGGTCCGTCACACTCTTGATGTTTTCGTTCATCCACAGAGATGTGACAACCATGTTGAAAGATGTTGGGAGACTTCTTGGGATGGTCGTTATTTGCATCCTCTCTGTAATCACTCATTCAATAGCCCCCTAAGTCCTTGGCCATCACGATCTTCTTATTCACATGCATGCGAACGTTCTCAGATTTCTTCATTTTACATGAGTTGTACATGTGTAGAAGAAACTGGACACTCGTCTCCGATTTGAAGCAATATTTTATCTTTACTGCGTTCCACAACTTGTAGGATGATTTACATGTCTCAAAGACCTGAATTAGATTCAATTCCATGTGAGTCAGCATGAGACTTCTAGCCCTATTATCAGTCTTCTCCCACTGTTCCCATGATCTAATTTCCTCCATACTTGGATTTTCAGATAAAGTAGTTCCATGTTTACCTATGATCGAGTGTAGTCTATCATGTAGCATGTCAAAGTAAATCTTTCTACTCCATAATTTGTAATTAGTACCATTAAGGTACTCAAATTTCCAACCTCAAGTGGCAATTATTTTTCTTGTTATTTTGAATGTGAGAGACCCTTTAGGGTTTTAGAAATGACGAAGGCGGCATGTCATAGAGCGGCGGCGACAAATCGACGATGATAGTGTCGATCTGAAGAAACACCTTGAGCAAGTACAGATCAACGATTGTGTGGTCATCTACGAAGCTCTGATACTAGTCTAGAGTTCAAGTATGTCGTCTTTGTCTTCTTCATGCTTGGAGAGAACTAGAGAGGGGAGATATTGGGTATGGTGTGGTAAGGGGCTCCTGATTGGCAAGTGCGGATCCGGTTCAACGATCCATTCACCTCCAGAAGGAGGTATTTATAGGGAGTGAACACCCATGCCTGATGGTTACAGTCTCCCATGAGACCCAGTCTCGCCACAACTGTTGGAGGCGGTTGCTCGACCATGCCGTCACCGGAGGCCGTTCTACAATGAGAGAGCTCCAATAGACGGCGACAATCATGATCAAAAGTCAAAACACGATGCTAAACCGTTACACATGTATATTTTTGTTGATATTTGTTTCTAATTTTATATTTAAATGTTGCTTTCTAAGAATGAATCAGTGTTTTGCCTTGGGATTCTGTGCTCCCCATTGTTTCCCGTCAAAACCCTAACTATTTATCATTAATGTTTGTTGCAATCGGGGTTATGCCTGTTGTCCTGATTTCCTGCAATATGCTGTGATCATACACTGTATCTTCCCTTATGATGCCATTACCCATTCTGGAATTATTGCATTGTAGCTTGTGCAATCATCAGCGTGAAACACTTAACAGGTTATCTGCACTCACAAATCACTAGGTCAAACCATTGATATCTCAGCGGTAAAACACAATAATGGAAACCTTGGATCTTTTGAGTAGAGATGACTGTTCAGGAGCAGAGCTGGCCATCAGTTAAGTGGGAGAACCCGCATATCCTCCCATGGAGTTGACAAAGGACAGACCATTTGCTCAATATGCGTGGATCTTACTTCCATCTACCTTATGAAAATGCAACATGAAAAGTTATAAAAAAATATACTTGATCTTGACCCTTAAGTTTGAAGGGACCTCTCAACACGTAATATCCACCATTTGGAGAAGAAGTACAAGCACATATCAAGCACTACAGTCTAATTAGATTCTGCATTTCATTAAAAAATATTCCTGCACCTGACTCAAGCAGAAAATGCCTATAGCTTATTGCACATATAATTAAATGTATGTCAAATTCTTCTAGACATGGAGCCATCATATGAATTACTACATCTCTCCCTATTGTTGAAGTCCCTCAAGGCACTTGGTTAGACACTCGGGCAAGACTCGGTGAAGTGAGAGCCAATACTTAGTTTGCTTGTTCCTGCGACCAAGGCATTATGGGTCAAGCGCCTCCCAAGAAACTGCTTGGAGCCTGCCACCAGCTCTTTCAGGGAGAGCTTTATACATATTTGCAGATTTTCATACAATACATAAATATTTCCTTGGAAGTCCCTGGACCACCTCTCACCTATGGATTTGTAAATCATATTGATTGTGGAATTCTGCAATCACTTTCGCACAGGAACCTCAGATAGAGAGAAAGTGTTCAGACACAGGCATCGTTCTCCGTCCATGTCTTTATCTGCATGTTCCCTATCGCAGCAACCTCACCCTTCATTCCTCGACCTGTCAATCAAGCAATCTTGAGGAGCATCTTATATAGTGTATTATATTGTGAAACTCCTTCATACCTTTTGTTTATAGGGCGACATAGTTTATAGCAACGAGCATCTATAAATTGCATTTGTGTGCCTTGATAAGGGCTTTGGTGCTCTTTTCCCTGTGTATTTGATACCACATTTTCTAGGTTAAGACAGCTTCACTTCATGTTTTTGTCATGTAACATCTCTTTGCCATCTTTTCTCACTCCTAGTTTACTTTTCTTAGGCTTGTATTCTGGCTGTTGGTCGTGGCAATAAGGTCGTGGAGCCTGTGATTGGGAATGATGGTATCTGTTTATTCCATATGCTCTTGTCATTTTTTCTTTGCGAAAAGTATTTTCAGCTCACAGGGTTCTTGCCAGGTGTTGAAAGGCCTACCGTACTCACGAAGATGTGCTTGAATTTATCTGCTGATCATCGTGTATACGACAGTGAAATTGGAGGTATACTATTAGAAGTGTTGTTTCCAGTGGTGTGTTATTATCAGATTCTAACACTTAAATTTAATCTCAGGCAAACTCCTTTCCACAATATCAGCCAACCTTAACAATGTTCAGAGGCTTCTGTTATGAATGGGGAATGATTAGCTTGAGAAGCCAGGTCAGACCGGGCTTTCGTTGTTGTCATGCTAATCGAGCATTGCAATTCCATAGTGAAGACTGTGGCTGCTTGCGAGTTTCTAGGTCGGAAGCGGCTTTTCTAGTAGTCGCCCCCGGAATAAAATTCTCAATTTTTTCCCTTCAATGGCTTCTCATAAGCCAGTTTTGTATAAATGGGAATGATTTCATAGGCCCTGGAAAATCCACCAAGTTATTTTTGTATTGGGATAAGGGGAGTGCTATAGATATTGAGCTTACAATTCTAATATCCATTGTATTCTTTTTGCCACATTCCCACATTTAAAAGTCAGCCTGGGAGAAAAGCTGGCAAAATGTTTTGAAATGATATGAATGTATGATTCCAATTTTCCACAGCTTTTATTCTATTCTCTATTTTATTTTATTTATAATGTAAATCTAAGAAAACATTCTTTTGGATATTATTAGCAGAGGGCATATGTGCAGATGTCAGGAACGAAACTGAACCGTGCACGTGTCACTGTTATAGACTATTGGATCATACTGGACATCAGTGGTTTGAGATGAAATTTCTAACCTCACTTTTGAAGATTGGAAATAGGGAGTATATCAGTTTTTGAGATAAAACACTTAAGCTTTGTTTGGCCTAATTAACGATATGGGTGTCTGGATATGATCTAATATAGTAAACATGGGCTATAGTTTGTGCATATAATTGCAACATCCACCCACTCCCCCAGATATATAGGTAATTGCTAGAAATTGAATCATGGTCCTTAAGATTGAAGGGCACTTGCTTGAGTTAGAGGGTTAGAAATATGCCTTTAGTAATAGAGAATAAAAGCATGTTATGAACAATAGTTAAATGATACTTAATAGGATTAGTATTGGTGATTTAAAAATCAAATTGAACTTCTTTACCTAACAGTTTAAATCAAGAGTCAGAGGAAAAATAGTTCAATCTATTGGCTTTTTTAGAAAATAGAAATAAATTAAACTAATCAAACCGCTTGATCTGGTGGAACAATTGAATCAAATTAGCAGGACAATAATTTGTTTATAATATATACAATTATTTAAGAACATAAAAAGAGTGAAAATGTAAAGAATAAAACATATTAATTTTTTATACAGATAGATAGTACAATAGTATATCATAAAGCAGTGCATCTTAGCTTCATTTTTAATGAAACTATCTTCATTAGATGGATAATTTGATTTGAAACACAGTGGATGTGAGTTTTGTTCAATTGGAATTCATAAATAGTAGATCTTGGTATGTGAAGTTCATTTTACGGTTTTTTTCATCCGTGTATAGTTGCACTGTGAATTATTTTTATTGACTATTATTTTTGTATTTTTTATATTATTATGTCCAAGTTTTATGTTGAAAAATTTATTATTTGAGGTATGTATAAATGTGAATAAAATTAAAGGATTATTTACAATATATAAAATTAGAGTTTTTGAGTGTATTTTTGTACAATATTGATCCTTATCTCTCCCTACTTTATTCATGATCGACCTAGTTAATATTGATTTAATCTAGTAAATAAAATGCAAATTATAAAAATTGTTCATTGTATAGCTCCATTTTGTCTCCTAATATGTTGCTCCTTCAACTTTTTTCCTTTCGCATGTGTCTCAATGCAAATGTCCTTTTCAGTTTAAGTTTAACTTGGACAAAATCAATCTTTCTTTTGACCCCCTCTAATTGGAAGTTTCTGTTTCCCTTTTGCACTTAACTGAAGCCCTCATGTTGGCTACACCTAATTGATAACATTGCTAGGAAAATTAGGGCATATTCGGTTAGGGAATAGGCCCAGGAATAAGGGTCCTACTCCTGCTCTCTCTCCTCCCTGCCATTAAACGGTACTTCTTGAACATTCAGCTTCCATCGCCAAAAGCTCCATCCTTCTATTCTCATCTTTGCCAACCACCTAGAATCTCCCAATTTCCTCTCTCCTAGTCGATGGTAGTGGTTGAAAACACCACCTTTACCATCGAACTTCCATCCCCTCAAAACCTCTACCCTGGTCATCTGCAACCACATCCGCCATTATTCGCACCAACTCCTAACCTCCTATTCCCTTTTTGTGATAGAGAACAAGATAACGGGCGAGACACGATGGAGTTTGGAGGCATGTGAGATCCACGAGGAATCACTCGTGATGCAGCTAACATTGAAAGCTTCTTGAGCTTCATGGTTTGCCTACCTTGTAAAGCAATGATCTGAGAAGTTCTAACACTTCTCCTTGGCTTTGATTCAACCTCAATATCTTCTTTTCCCCCTGAAGCTTCTCAGGCAAATACCATAAGGTTTCATCGTCCATCAGTTCATCATTTATTCTATATTCCATCTTTTATCTTCTCACTCATCTGAATCCATTCAACTACCTCATATCATCCATCATTCACGCGTTAACTCTTGTCTACCCTTCCAATTGTTCATAATGTGTTCCACATCGATCCATCTCCTTCTTCTTTACGAAGAAGGAGCCATTTAAGGCTTAAGTCCATCGCATCAAGGAGCCCTCCAGCCATGCCATTTTCATTCCATTTTACTCGTCCAAGCTTCAGCTATGCAGGTGATGCATGAAGCTTCAATGGTCAGAGATAGCAAACCTCCTCTGATCTCAATCATCTACTATGATCGCTCATCATCAAATCTCCATTAGAGATCGCTCATGTACTACATGTGCTTTTAAGTACCCTTACGAGGACCTCGTGAAGGGCTCCTGATTTTTCTGCGATTAGAAGAGGAGCGGCGGAGCAAAGCTACCATCATCGGAGCACAACCTATTCTCCGCCTCTTGTGGAGGAGCTTCATCGAGTACGAAGTAAGATGTTGGATCTCTCCATTTGGGTGAGATTCAATGCTTCAGATTTAGCCACATCGCCCGTCCAAGCCATCGGTTCGAAACTTGAGATTCGGGTGCTTGATCCAGATCCAGAGCATCAATTTATGCCACATGGTCCGAGCCTATCCGGGTCATGCGTTTGGTGTGTGCCATTGGATATTTGCAGCATCAGCCCTCCATATTTTCCATATTTGTAAACAAGTCCTCATGTATGTGTAATAATTGCATAAAAGCCCCTATGAGGTATTTTAATTGCAATTTAGTCCCTATTTGTCTTGTTTTATAAAAAGACTTGGAGTTTTTCTTGCAAAAATGCTCTGGATTGATTGTTGAATATCTTTTTATATATAGATCCAAATAAAGTGATTTTGGTCTTGCTTAAAAGCTATTTTGTTGCTCTTTCATTTGGCATGCCTTATCGATATTTTTGCATTAAAAATCATGTGTACATTATTTCCTTTTCCAAGTGCTTAATAGACTCTTAAATGAAGTCGAAAACGACATCTTAGTGAACAATTGAACCTTATAGTACTACTAATTATTAATGACCAATCATTAGTCATTTTTTTATCATTATCATTAAGTTAGTAAATGATTTAATTACTTGTTGAATTGATTTGAGCTCTAAAGTGAAATTGGATATTATTTTTGCTTTGAAACTGCTTTCTAGATCAAGTATTGCTTAAATCTATCTTTGGATTTGCTTTTATACCATGACTGATATTCAAACAATTCAAGAAAATATCGTGATTAACCTCACTTGTTTATTGTGTTCCTAATTGCATTGTGAGTGCCATTATCTCATTTTTTGTGCATTATTATTTTCATATAATTTAAGTTCATAAAATGTGTTGAAAATCATTTCTTTTGTGAATTTTGTATTTGCTCAACATAACTTACCTACAAATTGCCACTTAAAATATTTGACATTTAAATTTCATCACTTGATTGCTCGCGTCCTTGTGCTCGACCATGGACTTCCCATATTATAAATTAAAGTTGAATCCTCCTCACAGAGATCATTAATTCAGTTCTGTATGATACACTGAGTGCATGAGCTATAATAGACACATATTAACTTTTGCATTTAGCGGTTCATCATATGACACCATTGCTGGGAACGTGACACATTTTGTGATCATTTTTAGGGTCAAATATTTTTAGTGATTTTTAGGTTTATTATTTTTGATATTGTTTTGATTGATTGCGTCTTGTGTTATTTTGTGATTTCTCCTTAATTAACTATTTTAATCTCTCTAGAATTTTCCTAATAAATTTCTTGCTTTGTGGAAGACCTGCGGAGGCGACGACTCTCAAAGGACTAAGAGGCGAAGAGTTTGGATTGCAAACTTGCTGAAGAGCCCATGAAACAATTTACCTAGCAGAGAGATTATTTAGAGTAATTAAGTCCATTTTGTCGTGTTACAACTGTTTGTAACTTAATCACCTAATTGCAACGGTTCTCGATTAAGATCTCGTGTGTGTAATGAAGGCATGTGAACTTTATTATTTTTATGTGGTGGTTGTGTCGGGAGTAATTCTCGACTTGAGTGATGTTTTAGCTTCAAGCATTACACCAAATTATATATATCGTAGGTCGCTTTTTTGCTTGATCTTTTTCGTAAAATTAGGACACATCCCACAATCTCTTAATATTCACAATTGCAAAAATCTTAAGAGATTCATAGATGCACTGATGAAGAGGGTTTTGCGAGGGCCTAGAAATCTCACAAGGCGGGAGATCTAGTCGATGCATTGACCGCTCATGAAACCCAACTTGAAACAACAATTAACCCACAATAATAATCAAGCAATGAAACAAAAGTGTGTAGATAAATTATATTATAACTCTACAAAAAAGATGTGTATAGGTGCAAGTATGTGTTGAGGTCGAACTCAGGGAATAGAGTGGATAGATTGTGCAAATGAAGTGCAAAATTGTGATTGTAATCTTTTTTGTCTATTTGTTTTATGTGGGTTTTTAGTTTTATCTTTTATATTTTGTTTTATTTTATATTTTTGTATTTTTTTTTAATTTTATATTTTTATGTTATCTTTTTATCTTTTTCAATTTTTATATTTGTTTTTTCTTTTAAAATATAATATAGATATATATAGTATATATATAATGTAATCTAAGATAGATATAAATACTAATAAAAATACTCAAAAGAATGAAAATAAGTTTTTTTGGATTTTTAAATACTTTTTCTACTATTTTTGTAGTTTTTTATACAATCATTTATCATGGATTAATTAAATGCCCGAAATTGAAATGGAAATTAAAATAGAAAATGAAGTCCAAAATTTTCCAAATCAAATTTAATTTACAAATAATAATATATAGAAAATAATAAAACACATAACACTATTTTTGGGATTTTTAGGAAATTTATAGATTTTTATGTATTTCCGAGTCTTTTTAAATTTTTAGGTATTTTCTTTTGTTATTTTTATGTATTTTTGGTCTGGAGTTGTAAAATTGATAAATAAAGACAAAATATATTTTTTTATAATTTTCAAAAGCTTTTTATATTTTTTAGGTATTTTATACTATATACATGGAAAAAAGGTGCTATTTTTGATTTTTATAAAATAAGAAAAATACCTAAAATTAAAATGCAAAATTATAGCATCATGTCAAACACTTAATCCTATTTTTGGGATTTTTCAGAGCACAATAATTATTTTAATTAAATGAGAGGTTACAATGAAAAATTACAACCTTGCAAGGGCATTCATGTAAATAAAAAAAGTTCGAGGGCCAAAGTAATTATTCCAAAAATATATAATACACATCAAAAGTACAAGACTAATATGAAATACCACAAACTGCAAGGACGCCTTCAAAATGGCCCCCTCACGTAGGCGGCCACGTGAGATGAGTTAGCGTGGATTAAAGTGTAATTACTAGAAGTCTGGAGGATTGAATGTAAATATTACAAAATATTTTAAATGGTAGAGGAATGAGTGCTAATACTTAAAACACAAAAAGTGCTTGCGCGTAATATGCAAAATATCCACAGCTAGGCGAGAGCGGATGGTGGGTTTCTTTTCACTTAGCCATGTATCATGTCCTCCTCATGTGATACCGCTTTGTGTTCAACGTCTGAGATTAGATCTCAGATCATGATCCAACGATTGGCGTGCGGTGCATCCAACGGTTGCTATACGTCATGGAGCGACTGAAAGATCACATGACGGAGAGAGGGCTGGAAGAACAACTCAAGAACCAAGTTGGGCCGAGCTTCGAACGTCCTTCCCTTTTGCCTCTCTGGCCACCTGGGAATGTCTAATCTAAGGCCAAATGGAGCTTGGGATCCTCCGCTCCAGGGGGTGGTCTCCAAAGGGCTCCTGAAGGCTGGTGAGGTCGAACAAAGTCGGAGTAGGTTGGGGGCTCCAGGTGATTACGGTGACCACAAAATCAACCCCTAAGGGGTCCTTTGGCCCGCTAGTACCTGCAAGTAGATCAAGCGCAAGGAAACGAGAGTCCTGGGGTTCTGTAGGGTTGAACTAGAAAAATGTGGAGGGTGGCGGAGGTCTCCGACGACGCGATGGTGGAGGAGATCTGATCTCTAGATCCACGTTAGATCTTGGTGAATGAGAGATGGCAGAGCAGAGAGAAGTGGAAGGTGTTTGAAGTGGTAGCGAGTCGGTGGAACATGAGGGGCATAATGAAGATGTTCACCAAAGCTCAGTTTCGGGGAACTTTGTTTTGGGGATTTAGGGCCAGCACACGTAATTAAAACATAAAAGAAAAATGGGGAATGGAACCTAGAGACCATACTATACTTGAAAAGCTATAAAAGATACTTCGAATGGCTGGAAGACCATGAAGTGGACCTTGACGTTCGGTGGCTGGAGATGAACGTGGAAGCCACCAAAGACCTCGTCAGACCTCGCTTGAAGCAGATGGAGGCTCCCCTGTCACTGGAGTCGATATGGAGCACCAGAGGGAGGCCAAAACTTGGTCAAAGGAGGTTCGAAAATCAAATGAAAATCAGAGGAGGTTTTTTTACCGAATGACCAAGAGGATGGGAAGATCTAGGTGCAACGGTTGGCTCAGCGATTCCAGGGTCGAGGAGACACACTCGCGTGAATCATCGGTTAATGAGGTAGAAAAGTCGTGAAGAGATCAACTCATTTTGATGCTTACATTAATCTGAGGATAAAGGCAAACATGAGTCAAAATCATGTCTTGACACTGATCAGACCCAAGGAGAAGAGTTGACCGAGGTTAACTCTAACTCCCCCTAGTTGATCCACGTGGACCAACCAGAAAAAGCTGGTCTAAACTATTTGTAAATTAGTTAATAAATAATAAATGATTTTATTAATTAAAGTTATAAAATAAAAATGTTTATTATTTTATAAAGTATTTTATTATGATTTTTATTTATTTTTTAGAGGTATTTAATTACAAGTTACTTTTTAAGATATATATAGGTATATTTATCTATGTTTTAGAGTATTTTATTTTTATTTTGTATTTTTGATTTATCATTTTCTTTTCTTATTTTATATAATTATAACTTATTTTTATATACTTAAATAATTTTGTATTATATTTTCTTGATATAATATATACACTTAAATAAATAGGGTTATAAAGTACATAAGTATTAGTATTGTATTTTCATCTATGTATTTTATTTGTATGTTCAATATTAGTATTTTCTTTATGTTTTTATTCCAGTTTTAATATATACATATACTATAAATAATATTTACAAAATTATAAAAATATAAAAATAATAAATTAATAAGGAATAAATAAAATGGATATTGTATTCGGGCATATTATACAATAGAGGTCCAAAACCCTAACTTTCACACCTTAACTCTAAAAAATAAAAACTACCTTTATTAAATAGTTTATTACAAGTTATATGCAATGAAAGTTTATTTTGATATATTTCTTAAACCAACAAAGAATTTAATTAATAAATACAAAAAGAATTTGAGGAATAATAAACATCTTTTTATTAAGTGTTTTAATGAAATTGATAACATATATATAGTATTTTATACAGAATTTTATCCATGTTTATTATTAAAAATACGAAAGTACGAGTTATGGCTAAAGTATATATGTAGTATATACGACCCCTATACTTAGCTTTAGCTATGTCCTCATAGATTAGAGAGAAAAAGATAAGACATAATTCGTAATGAGTATAGAAAAGCCTAAAGAATAAACGAATAAGGATTGAACGAATAAACGACAAATATAGAAAACTATACAAAAAGCAAGGAGGGTCAAGGGTGGGAATGAATAGATCGTACTCATATTGTATCCCCCTATACTTAGGGCAAGGTATCCATATGTGTAGACAAGAAGAGGAGACAATGGAGAGGACCAAAGAATGAAAGAACTTGGGGTGCACACCACCCTATAATTAGGACAAAGTACGTCCTACGTATAGAAGACTAACAAAAAGGAGTAACACCTTTTCGGTAGAAAAAGAAAAATGAAAAGGAAAAGAAGAAAAGAAGAAAAGTCAGATGAAGATAAAATAAGAGATCGAAGAGAATGTACACATCATTCCCCCTATACATAGGGTAAAAGAGACCTAAGTATAGGCAACAACAAGAGTAATGAAATACAATGAAAAAAGAACTCTCGATTCGTCCATCCCCCTATACCTAGGAGAAATTATGTCCTAAGCAAGATACACGTGAAAATGGGGTGGATGAGCAAAACACTGAATGGAGGGAGGTAAATGAAAGTGAATATACAACATAGATGGATGCACAGAGGGTCAAGAAGGTAGAAATAGAACCTTCTTGTGGGACCGTTGAGGAATATATCTAACAAGGTGCAGGTCGATATCAGGGTCCTCAGTAGGCAGAAGCTGATCAGGATCGACCTGGTGAAGATCCTCAGTGGTCCTAGAGTAAGAAGGCACTGACGAGGCAGTGGAAGAAGTGTGGCCAGGTCTGATTTTGGGTGTCTCGCAGATGCCATCAAAGTGAAAAGGCTCGAACTCATCATCGCAAGAAGTAAAGTTGCGTCCAGCCTGGTGAGTCTCTCCTAGGTCAAAAAAAAATGAACGAACTCGTCTGTGGAAGTAGTCGAGTCATGTTCGTCCTCTAAAGTCTCACCAGATCATCATTCTCATCAAAAGGGTCGAATTCCTTTATAAAAGCAATCAGATTAAATCCAGCCTTATCAATCTCTACTAAGTCTTCCCTCCTCTCAAATGTGTCAATCGTGTAAATTCTACGGATGTCATCAACTCATCGCCAATCACATGAAGAGGAAACTCCAAGTTCTATGCTTTCTGAGTCTTCCTCCTTGGAGAGGAATTCTCGGTTCTCATCATCAGTCATAAAGCAAACCTCTCTGATCTCAGCAGATATGTCATAGGCTTCGAGGTCGCTTAACACGGGCATGCTCTCGTGTGACACGGGTCTCTAGTTGATGGTAGGTGCAATGATCAACACGTCGCTCACGACATTAGAACGAAAGCGAATCTCTCCAGATCCATAATCAATAACGGCTCTCACCGAGGCGAGAAAAGGCCATCCCAGGATGATTGGAGAATGCTCCACATGGGTGGAGGTCTCCGAGGGAAATACAACAAATTTTGTAGTGAAGCTCATGCCGTGAATCAGAATGAAAACATTTTTAAGAATACCCTTCGGCCTCTTTATTGATCTATCAATAAGTTGAACAATCATCCTGGTTTTCTTGAGAGGCCAAGATGAAAAGACTGTAGTATTGAGAAGGATATTATATGATGCGTTGACATCAAGGAGAGTGTTATCACTTGAATGGTCAGAGATGATGCAACTCGTAAGAGGTGTGCAGTATTCCTTTTCCTAGAATAAGGGCGATGGATGATGGCATGGGCAGTGACCATTGTCAAGATGTGATGCTCAAATCCGCTCCTCTACTTTCTCTTCTTATGATGAGGTGCAGATAATTGTGTTATGGCTTGGCGAAGTGGGGCATCAATGATATTATGAAGAGCGACCACCACTTCGAGTTAAGTCAACATTTTTTGAATTTTTGGATCTCCTCTATACAAGGGAGGAGATCATAATCAACATCTACAGAAGGATGACTAAGAGTAGTCTATACAATGTCGTCCTTGGCGTCAAAGGTGGAACATGATGTCAATGAATGTGTGATTGAATGATCTGACATTGGGGCCCTCTCCTCACAGTCTAAACCAACTAGATATCTCCCAAAATAGTTTTGTAATTTTTAAATTTTTTTCATTTTTTGTATTTTGGGTGATTGCAAGATCTCATGGGAATCCTCAAGTGAATCCATATCCTTAGATCGTGAAGCATCAATGCGGCTCTTATTTAGGCTGGTGAGGTCGTCAATCCTCAATTCATATGCTCCATGAATTGGGTCTAGGTCTTCTGTGTGGACATCATGACAGGTGACTCCAACATGTCAATCTTGGGTGGATGTGAAGGTGAAAAGTGTGTGGGTGGAGGCAGGTAAAAATCCGAGGTCTGAAACTGTGGCTAAGGCATATATATAAAAAAGTCAGGAGCAAAAACCTCCTTAAAAAGGAGGTGGACCAGCTGGAGGGTACGAGGGATCCGCAAAGTCCAGATAAAAATCACTCCAGTCGGCCATCTCGAAACAAAAGGAAAATGATCGGGAGAGCATGAGCTCAAATCAAGAGATGTGAAGAAAAAGGTATAAATACGCATACGCGATCGAGTGTGCACACAAGTAAACACAAACAAACACACGCAAAACAAACCCCTCAATTAACCTACACAACTCGGTGAAGACCGTGAACGTTCGATTGTTTTTATTTTGTCTTTTTTGAGTTAGGTAAGAATCACAAAATTGTACAATCACTTAGGCTGGCTTATGGGATTTGGGCACTAACCTTAGTCTGTATGTAAGAAAGTAAATGCAAAGACAATGAGGGGATTACTCGCCCCAAGACAAATATTTTTTTGGTTGATTTTAAGGTTGAGTAATTTTAGCAGTTCCAATTTTATTGTTATAACAACCTATCGAGGAGCTAAAGCGTAATTGCTCACCTTGCCTCTAGCTCTATACATGCAAGGATACTAACCATAATTGAAACCTATTTGCAAATGTAAGACGATGAAATCTCCCTAGATGAGAACATACTATTATCGTGAAGAACCAATGCTAATCACTCGGAGATGGAATCCAAAAGTTCGATCTTGGGGAGCTCTTCGGTGCCCGCCAAAATGGTCCTGCAAGCGCCGTGTAGAGTTCCTCTCGGCACTCGATTCCAAGTCTAAACGAGAAGCAATTTAATATTTGACTATGTTTCAAAAGCGGACTATAGGTGCATGCAATTATTTTAGGGATTTGGACCTTAATCTATCGACAAGAAAATCCTAAAGCTATGTCTCAATCACACATAATAAAGAAAAACAAAATCGAAAAACAAAATAAAAAAAGCGATGAAAATGCGAGAAAAATTGATGAGCCCCTAAGGGAACAATCCCTGGGGCACTAGACCTCGTGAAGTGTGTAAAGTGTCCTGAGAGTCCTTTATTATTACAATTATAATCTCTCCCTCTCACTTGAATTTAGGGTCAAGTAATTTTAGTAGTTCCAATTTTATTGTTACCACAACCTATCGAGGAGCCAATTCTTTTTAGCACTAAGTGATCAAAATCAGAGGGAGAGAGTGAGAAAAGCAATGCGAGGCGAAAACGATGATGTAGGCTAAAGCGTAATTGCTCACCTTACCTCCAACTCTATACATGCAAGGATGCTAAGCATAATTGAAACCTATTTGCAAATACAAGCCGATGAAATCATCCTAGATGAGAATATACTATTATCGTGAAGAACCAATGCTAATCACTCGGAGATGGAATCCAAAAGTCCGCTCTTGGGGAGCTCTTCAGTGCCTACCACAATAGTCCTGCAAGCGCTGTGTAGAGTCCCTCTCGACACTCGATTCCAAGTACAAATGAGAAGCAATTTAATATTTGACTAAGTTTCAAAAGCAGACTATAGGTACACGCAACTATTTTAGGGATTTGAACCTTAATCTATCGACAAGAAAGTCCTAAAGCTAGGTCTCAATCACACATAATAAAGAAAACAAAATCGTAAAACAAAATAAAAAAAAGGCAATGAAAATGTGATAAAAATCGACGAGCCCCCCCAAGGGAACAATCCCTGGGGCACTAGACCTCGTGAAGTGTGTAAAGTATCCCGAGAGTCTTGTATTATTACATTATAGTCTCTCCGTCTCACTTGAATTTACACAAATAAATGAAGTAATAAAAAACAAAGCGAAGTTGTCACCCAAAAATCTGCCAAGTATCTTTGATTCTCTCTCTTATTGTCTACGTAGAATAACTGAGTCCGCTTCCAAGGCTACGCAGAATCACCTAGGCGATCCTCTTCGGTCTGCAGTCCCTTGCAACAAAGTCAACAGAGAAGATGTGATTAGATAGATTATCAATGATATCAAATAAATCCGAAAATAAATAAAGGAAAATTATAGACAAATAAATCACAATCAGTCAAAAATAAATCTATACGTTGTTGCTCCCTAGCAACGATGCCATTTGATGAAGAGGATTTTGCGATGGCCTAGAAATTTCACAAGGTGAGAGATCCAGTCGATGTGTTGACTACACACAAAACCCAACTTCAAATAACAATTAATCCACAATAATAATCAAGCAATTAAATAAAAGTGTGGAGTTAAGATTTATTCTAACTCTACAACGAAGATATGTATAGTTGCAAGTACGTGTAGTGGTCAAACTCAAGGAGCAGAATGGATAGATTGTGCAAGTGAAGTACAAAAATGTGATTGTGATCTTCTTTGTCTAACTGTTTTATGTGTGTTTTTAATTTTTATATTTTTTGTTTTTATATTTTTATATTTTTATATTTGTTTTTCTTTTAAAATATAATATAGATATATAGAGTATATATTGACAACAAGGATTTCAGCAGAGGTCGTGTCAATCCACAAGGCAGACAGACAGTCGTCGAAATGACCCCATACAGAAACCCAATCTGTAAGCAATTAACCTAAAATATCAATTAAAGCTAATAAATAACACAGGTGAGGTTAAAATTTATTTTGTCTACCATAAAATGCATAGCAAGCAAGCTTGTAGAGGTTGAAACACATAGAGCAAAACAAATAGCCTATGGTTATTCATGTACAACTAAGTCATTCATTTATATAGATCTTTTCGTGGGTTTTTAGTTTTATATTTTTTTATTTTATTGTGGATTTTCTAATTTTATATTTTGATTTTTAATTTTCTAATTTTTGTATTCCTTTTTATATTCTATATATTTATATTTCCTTTATCTTTTATGTAAACAATATAGCATATGTAAGGCCTTATATACTCAATATATAGTAGTATATTTATAAATGATAGTAAATTTAGATATGTAGAAAATAAATTATTTTTAGGTTTTTTATATTTTTTTAATGTTTTTGTAATTTTCCAAAAAATTTTGCTAATTTTCATCTATTTTTAAAGTAAAAAATATCCCGCATAAGAGATTAAATAAATACCCGAACATGTTTTGGGTTTAAAAAAATGAATAAATCCCAAAATTACCCAAATTAATTTTAATAAATATTAATATAAATAAAATTATAAAATAGAAAAACATATTTTTGGTATTTTTGTAGAAATTTTATATTTTTGTTGGATATTAGAGCTTTATGATTTTTGTGATTTTTCTTTTTTTATTTTAAGGAGTTTTTATTTTCTGGACTCAATAAATACCAAAATATACTATATATTTTTTTTGTAATCTTTCAAAATGTTTTTATATTTTTTGATATTTTTATAAGTAAACAAGGAATATATAGGCTCCATTATATTTTTAATAAATAGGTTAAATGCAAAAAATACCAGATAAAATATGGACGAGAATCTTCAATTCATGAAGCATCTAACCGTATTTTTGTGGATTTTTAGGAGCAGACTAGGTATCTTTAATAAATAGATCAACAATACAAACATATATGTCCTAGTAGGGGCATTTTTGTAATTAAAAAAAGTCCTGGGTCTTCTGTGCAAAAGTGCCAAAACTTTACAACATAATTAAAATTTTAATGAACTATTTAACAATTACAAAAATGCTAGGATTTTGTGCAAATTACCCATCACATGGAACTACACGTGATGCACACTGGGAAGGACCAAAACGTAAATATAATGAAATCCAGGGGTCTTCCAATAATTTTCACAAAAGTGTACAACGTTAATTTCAATTTATTGGACTTTTTTGAAATACAAAAGCCGAAGGGGTCTAATGCAATCTCGCCACCTCACGTAGGACGACACGCGAGGTGACGTGGACTGAACCAAAGTGTAAATACATAAAAATCAAGGGTCCATTTACAAAATGCCCACTTATTTATAAATATTAACTTTTATTTGAAACATCAAATAATTAATACAAAAAAATGCAGGGTAAATATGCAATTACCCCAAATATAGGCGTTATCTGATGGTCCTCCTTCCCTCACTTAGACACGTAGCGCATTCTGCAACAACAATAAATATAGAGAGAAGAAAGGAAGATTCATAAAGATTCATAAACATTCGTCTTCTACTTGTGTTATCCCTTTCCCCCGTTATCTTATGGCAGGAAAGTGCAGCGTGAAAAAGATTCATAAAGATGATCTTGAAATGGCATGGTTTTGTAATTATAATGTCATGGTTAAGGTTTCATTTGATGAGTATGTAGCTAGTAATCCTGCATTCCAAAAATATTTGAAGGTGAGATGCACACGTACCAAAGTGAGCTGGAAGAAATCAAATAGTTATGTAAAGACTCATGTATTATCGATAGCCACTAATTTTCATCTCAAGAACCAACAGTTACCTAGAAATAAGAGAGACTTGGGTGCACACTATGTAGTGAGTCATATATATGACATTGTGTTTGCACACACTCTCCTAGATAATGGTTCTTAGATCAGTCTACTTCCTTTAGCTTTATATGAGAAATTGGAGTTGGGACCGCTTAGAAAATCAAGAGCATTACTCCAATTTTTAGATAAATCCACGAAGAAGGCAAAAGGAGAGGTCAACGACGTTATTATCTTGATTGAGGGATAAGACTACAGAGTGGACTTCACTTGAAATGGGCATCCCCAATCATAGGAGAGATTCTGATATGATCCTTGGGCGACCTTTCCTTACGACAATTGGAGCTTCATTTGATTATCAGACAGAGAAGATGAAGTTACGTTCTCCAGGATGAGAAGTGGAACTCTAGACGAAGTAGACAAAATGGCAAAGACCTAACTCGAAGTCAAGTACAGATTTCTCTTCATCATCCGAGGCAGATTGCAGACTTTTTAACACAGTTGGGATATGGAAGCAGAACCCGACAGGAATGAGAAAGACCCTCTCATTTGAAGAGGATAGTGTATAGGATTTAGTTTGTGAGGGCATACATGGTGTATTGAGAGATATATCATCTATTTATTCCATTGATGACTCAGAGATCTTTGCAGATCTGCCAGTTCCTATCTTTACGGGACAATCAATAGAACTATATTCAGAGTCAGACATTGCTTTGGTCGAAGTACCGTATTTCTTTGGCGATATGACTCCTTGTTATGTTCAGTTGTGTACAGTGCTATTGATTCTGCATCACCTTCACACAACATAGAACCGGATTCATTGGTAGTTCAGTCCAATGTTCCTCATGATTCTTCATTACCAGAGCTAATGTTGCTACCTCCTACATGAAGTATTCTTTTCTTACAGGATCTAAGAATAGATTTCCTATCATCATTAGTTCTAGGTTGAATGTAGAACAGGATTCTAGGTTGCTTGAAGTGTTAAAGAAGAACCACAAGGTAATAGGTTGAACGATGTCGTATATGTCGTGGGTATAAAATCCCACACTTTGTTCACATCATATTTTTCTTGAGGATAATGCTAGACCTTCCTGTGAGTTCCAGAAGAGACAATCCAAATCTTCGGATGTGGTTAAGAAAGAAATATAGAAGTGGTGTGGAGCGAGATTTATTTACCCCATCTCTGACCCCAAGTGGTAACCCCCCTACATGTTGTCCCGAAAAAGTCGAGAATTCAAATGGTCACTAACATAGAGGGAGTTGAGATAGCAACACGAGTACCCACTTCGTGGTGTGTTTGTGTAGATTATAGACATCTGAATGCCACGACCAAGAAATATCACTTTCCCCTACCATTTATTGATCAGATTTTGGAAATACTAGTGAGGAGAGAGTTCTTCTATTTTCTTGATGGGTACTCAGGCTACAATCAGGTAACCATCACCCCATAAGACCAGGAAAAGACCAATTTTACTTGTCCTTTCAGCACATATGCATTCATGTGCATGTCTTTTAGGCTATGCAATGCTCCGAGTACTTTTCCGTGGTGCATGATTATCGTGTTTGTCGAAATGGTGGGGAATTTCCTGAAGGTCTTCATGGACAATTTCTCGGTCCATGTGGATTCATTTGATATGTGTTTAGCGAATTTGAACTGAGTGCATCAAAAGTGTAGAGAGGTGAATCGGGTACTCTCCTAGGGAAAGAGTCATTTATGGTTAAGGAGGGTATCGTGTTGGGGCATGTCATCTCCAAGAAGAGAATGGAAGTTGTCCCTGTCAAGGTGGATGTAATTTAAAAACTTGATCCACCAACCAACATCACGTCAGTGAGGTCATTTTTAGGTCATGTGATATTTTATAGACGATTCATTCAAGATTTTTCTAAGATTGCCCGACCACATATGAGCTCTTATGGAAAGACACAGAGTTCATTGTAGATCACAAATGTCTATAGGCCTTTGAGTTCCTCAAGAAAAAGATTTGTGACTCATCGATTCTGCAGGCTCCTGATTGGTCCCTTCCCTTTGAGATCATGAATTATGTATCGGATTTTGTTATAGGATTCGTATTGGTGCAACGAAGAGACCGAATCCATTTGTGATTCACTACGTGAGTGTTGCATTCAGCACATAAGAATTATACAGTGATCAAAAAGTAAATGCTCATTATAGTTTGGTCTTTAGAGAAGTTTAGGTCTTACATCTTGGGATCAAATGTGACAATTTACATAGAACATTCAGCCATTAGGTATCTCATTGAAAAAAAGACACGGAGGTGCATCTTCTTATGTGGATTTTCTTACACTAGGAGTTTTATTTGGAGATTAAGGATAAACATGGAGTCAAGAATGTAGTGGTTGATCATCTATCTAGACTTGAGTTAAAGGATTCCCTTGACTTAGAACCAATCAGAGAGACCTTTCCAGACGATTTGATTTGTGTTGTCGATTCACTCCCATGGTATGCCAACATGGTGAACTATCTTGTCTCCAAGCAGGTTCCCCATGGTTGGACTAGGAGCAGCATTGACCGACTGAAGTTGGATTGAAGGAGATACCATTGGGAGGATCCATTCCTTTTCTTCAAAGGAACGGATTGTCTGGAGGATGTGTATTCGTCGGGAGGAATACCAGAGTGTCCTCACATATTATCATTCTCTTGAAGCTGAAGGACACCATTCAAGAAAAAAGACTGCATACAAGGGGCCTGTTTGGTTGCAGGGTTGGGCAGGGTTGGGTTGGCCCAACCCAGGCTACCCCTCCTTCCAAACATCCCAATCCTCCTCACAGTTTACTATTCACAGGGGTACCCCTGCCCATCCCTACAACCAAACAGACCCAAGGTGTTACAATGTGGATTATTTTGGTCGACCTTATACAGAGATGTCACTGATTTTGTACGAGCATACCCTATTTGCCAAAGGATGGGAGGGACAGTTGGTTATAGAAATGAGTTGCCCATGCAGCATGTGATCTTATATGATGTATTGGATGCATGGGGCATAGATTTCATGGGTATCTTTCCCAATAGTCGTGGATTTGAGTATATCTTGTTGGCAGTGGATTATCTTTCTAGGTGGGTGGAGTCTATCTCAACCCAAGCCACAGACAGTAGAATTGTATGTAAGTTTATTAAGGAGCATCTAATTTCTAGGTTTGTGATACCTAAGATTTTAATTTCTGATGGGGGTAGCCATTTTGTGAATAGAGAAATGAGATCTTTGGAAAAGGGCTATAAGTTTGACTATATAGTTGCTAGTCCTTACCACCCACAGTCGAACAACATGGTAGAGGTTTCGAATAAGGAGGTGAAGAGTATTCTTCATAATTGAGTTTGTCCAGATAGGAAGGATTGGTATCAGTTGTTAGATCAAGTTATGTGGGAAAACATGACAGCCTATAAGACCACTCTTGGTACTTCACCTTTTAGGATGATTTATGGCAAGCAATGCCATTTGTCCGCTGAGTTAATTCACAACTCTAAGCGGGCAATCAAGAAAATTAATTGGATTTGTCACCTTGGAAAGCTTTGTAGAGACCTCAACCTTAATGAGTTAGTGGAGATTCGTAATAGAGCATATGACAACAGCTTGATCTATAAGGGAAAGGTTAAGAAGTAGCATGATTCGCATATTAGATATAAGAACTTTGTCTTGAGATAAAAATGTATGGTTATTTAACGCTAAGTTTCAAATTTCAATGGGAAATTGAAATCCAAATGGACATGTCCTTATATAGTTAAGGAAAAGCATGGAAATGACAGTGTAGAGATTGCATATCTTTAAGATGATGTGTATTCCTTCTTAGTAAATGGTTAGTTGTTGAATCATTTTATGAAACCAATGAATGGTTGGCTCCTATTGAAGTGATAGACTTTATGATAGTGAATTCAATTGCAGACATATCAGATACATCATAAAGTTGTAGTAGAAGATTCAATCATTCAGATTCAACATCAATCAGGTTCATGTTCTTTCTGACTTCATTCTTTTAGAGTTTCATTGATCTTATAGATTCTTACTCCTAACTTAGGCTATTTTCAGCCTAAGTATAGGAGGAAAATCAACCCCTTGTAGAATCTTCATTTTATTTTATGTTTCTCTCTCTACTTTACTTTTTCTTTCTTTTTCGTACTTAGGTTATTTTCATCCTAAGTATAGAGGGGCCATTTCATTCTATTGACTTATTCTTTCCATTTTCCCATATATATTGAATCAGTTTTTGTACTAGCATGACCTATGGCTTCATTCACTTTGTGCTATGAGGACATAGCAAAAGCTAAGTATAGGGGGTGTCGTATATATTTCACATATACTTTCGCCATAGCTCGTAGTTTTAACTATTTCAAACTCATGGGGCTAAGGGCATCGTATTATTTCGAACTGAGTTTTGTACAAATTGTTTTGAAAAATATTTGAAAACTTTTATATGCCTAATTTACATAGTTTTCAAAATATTTTACATATGTTTGTGAAAATACGATTTAACTTGTTTTGAAATTTTTTGTAAAATATTTGGAAAACCTATATTTATGCATCATGATTTGTAAAAAGTATTCAAAATGGTTTTCAAATTTTAAGGGTGTAAATGGAATTAACTTGTAAATAATCATGTGTCTCTTCAGTTTCTATTTTGTGTCTTGAGTTTTTGAGAGGGTGTGATGGTTTATTGAACCGTCAGGATTTAGTGTTTATAAGGTTGTATATCTTTTGGACTTTCACAGAGTTCAACGTGGATTAGAGTTTTGAGCTAAACTCTATATTTTGGAAGATCAAATCAATAAAGAGTTTTTTGAAGAGAGTAATGTTGCTTGAGGAAGATAACATTTTACTAGAGGAGTTAGATATGGAGGATCCTACAACTTTCTTTGAGGATATTTAGTCAGTTGATTATCATCTTATTTGTAAGTTAGGACATCCTCTTATGTCTAAATTTTCTCTCTTAAGGAAAATCCATAGGTCTATTCCAGAAGCCAAGGATTGGATTTGTTTCCCCACTATTTTGGGGAAATTTAGATCTTCCCATGTTCATATGACTATAACCTTTGAGGAAGAATGGTATAATTTTAGGCAATTCATGGTCCAAGTTGATGAAGATCTTTTATATTCAAATTCTGAAGTTTACTTGTGAGAAGAAAGCAATTGATGCATAAGGTAGCATGTGATTTCAAGCCCCAAAGATTCAAGTCAGATTTTTGATATTAAGAAACTGAAGTTTTATTGTGTATGGGTATCCTTGTATTGTCATTCTTGTCCAAGTATGTTGTGTTTTGTCTTAAGGGTACATAATCTGTTTAATAACAATTACTCAAATAACTTCTAAACCCAATAACTTTTGATTTGGCGTTTCTCCTTGACACTTACACTTTTCACTCAAGGCTTGAGATATTATTTAACACTTGGTTGATGAGGTCCAGAGACTTAAAGTTGGCATGTCTTAATCATTAAGGTTTTAGACTTAATAATTCACACTTCCCCGGTTAGAGAGATTTGTGTGTTATACTGCATGCTTAATCTCCTCTTTAAAAGAATACGAGCATCACTCACATGCACGACTGCATTCATGATTCAGATGAATTGAGGTTTCATTTGAGGAGTTGAGATTAGAGATTTAAGTTTGGACCTGATTTTATGATGCTCGAGGATGGGATAAGATCAATGAAGGCTTCATAAAACCTGAGTGTCAACATCTCAGCCAGTACGGGACTTGTTCTCATACTAATCTCTTGAGAAAAACCTAGGTGCAAGGATGTGATGACATAATTAATTTGTTGATCAGTGTGCGTCAATCCTTGGTAAAAGCAGTGGATCTAGCCTCTACACACACATATTGTTGATGATTCGATCTTTTAGTGTGTAGACCATCACCTTACCTTCGTTTTCCACACTTGATACTTCTCGTGATCAATCCATTTCTCCATCATCATCTCCACGTCATTCCTCTTCCTCTTCTGTACAAAAAAGAAGATCCACTAGGGCTTCAGTTCTTCCACCCATAGAAGCCTCCATTTTGCCCCATTCTTATCTAGAAAGATTCCCACTTGCTTGGTATTATATGCTAGTCCTGGTAGGAATGCAAATGGTTCATTGATAGGAGAATCCAAGTGTTCTCTGACCTCAGGCTCTGCTTTCGACGAGCATCCATTGATACTGAGATTTGGTCATCCCTAGCCCCATCTGTGAGCACAAGCTTCTTCGAGAGGCTATTGCAATGCTTCAGAGATCTTCATGCAGCGTGGGGAAGCACGAAGGAGGGACTAGAGGTTCACATGAGCACAGACCCTACACCATCGCCTGGAGGAGAGTTGGTAAGGAAGAAGTACAATAGTTGTTCGATTTGCCTATTTTGGGCGTGATCTAACGCACCGTATCTCGCCACGTTTCTTTCTGAGCCTTCAATTCAGACTAGAGGTCATAAGCCATCTAATCAAATTCGAACCTCCGGGAGGCACCACGTGATCCAAGCTAGATCTGCCAAGCTTAGCAGAGGAACGTGCTACTTTGACATATTTGGGGGAAATTGCATAAGCACCCTTCTAACTTCTAAAAACTACAGATAAGTCGATGTCCCTTTGGTGAAATTTCATATCTACCCATGAGAATTTTTGTAATTGCTTTCTAGTCTTTTTTGGACTTATTAGTAATTTGAATAATTAATTTTCCTTTTAGTTAAGCCCCTACCTTATATTGTCAATATCTTATGGATCATAGCTCTATTTTAAATAAACTTAGTGTCACTGGAATCCTCATTTCATCTTCTTTATATGAAGTTAAACCACAAATTCTATTAATTGTTCACGCAACTAATTTTAGAGGATCCACTTTTTAATATTTATCCTTCATAATGAATTAATTTAAGTTTTTCTCTGGATGGGTCAGATATGCATGACACTAGATTCTTATTTATAATTCAAATAAAATCACAAGTTGTTAGTTAATTAATCATGAGCATATTTTGTGTTAGATTTATTTGTTTGTTCTTTGCGTGATTATTTGTCATATTAAATGAGTGCATAAAAATGCTTGAAAATTCACATTGATTTGTGCTTGTATGTGTATTGATCTTGACTAAGGAAACTTTAAGATTACTAAATTAATTAATTAATATTTAAATTGAATTAAATAATAGCTCCCATACTTGTGTTCGACCCTGGACTTCACATGTTATAAATTAAAAACAAGGTTTGAAAAAATGAAAGGCGGAACGAGGCGTTTTCCCTAGAAGCGAGGCGAGGCGTAGCCTCGAGGCGGTCGAGGCGTAAGTCAGTTTGTATAGAAAAATAATTATAAAATATATAATAAATATATTTATTGGTTAAATAATATAATCTGACAAACATATAGTATATAACAATGTATTATATGATGATATTATGAAGATAAGAACACGAAAAAGGAAATCAAAAGGGAACTATATGATGATAAGTTAATGCCATAAACCTTTCTACTAAGTTCTACTCAATCAAAAGGAAATTCTTGGCTATAACTATCACTAAAAATTTTTTTATCAAAAAGGGATTGGCTATAGTTGCCACTAGAGATATCCAAGTTGTTGATATGAGTCATACGATTCGAATCCTAATCGTATGTTTCTACTGAACCAGATGAAGAACAGTATGATGTTCCCCCTGTGCCACCATACCTTACCAGTACGGGCGCTAGGGGGCCCAGGTTGCCCCCCCCCTTGCGGGGGTTGCAGGGGTGATGAACCTCAGTTTCATCATCTTTATTTGTTATAATTAACCCCCTTGCTTAAGGTTTTGTCAATAAATCCCAGTTAATGTTCTGTAATTATCAGAGTCTCAAATAAATTCAAAACCACAAAAAAAATGGCAAAATGATAATTCGTGGTATTTTTAGACTTAAAAATACCCTCAAAAATATTTCGGGCCTTTGTTTGATTTCATCTCCAGTTTTGGCCAACATGAAACTTGTAGATCTCGTCAAGATCTACAACTTTCATGTTTTGAGTTCTCTCAAATTCGGCCATCTAGGCCTTCAAATGTCAACTGGAAGATCGAATAAGTCTGATTGGGCCACGTGGCCCATTCTGGGGGCGCCACGTGGCCCGCTACCTCTTGTCTCATCCGCCATCACCCCTGGCCGTTGGATTTCGTTCCAAATCCAACGGACCTGCTGTGTCCATGTTCCACTCTCTTCTCAACCGCTCGATCAGCTCCAGCATTCCATCATAGCCATCCGTTCGCGCCGCTCCCTTGGCACGACAAGTGGCTGCTCTGCAGCCCTTTGATCACTTCACACCGGACTTGATCTGAGCCGCTCAACCTGCTATCTATTCCTAACCACTCGATCAGCCCTAACTTCTAATCGCCACCGTCCTTTAGCGCCTCGCTTTCGGTCAGACACGTGGCGTAGCCGATGCCCTTCGTTCGCATCGCCCAGATTCCATCCACGCCACTATTTCGCGCCCCATTGTCAGCCGTTGGATCTCCAGATCCAACGACCGACTGTCATCGTCAACCTCCAGACCTCCCTCTCTTCCCACATTCACAACTTCGCACACGTCTCCGCCCTTTCCATTATCTCCACTTCCTCTGACCTCCTCTTCCTTCGCCAACCGTCCCACAGTCTTCCCCACTCTTCCCTCTCCCCCGCGCACTCCTCCAAAACCCACGACTCCCTTCCACTCGCCCCATCTTCGCCTCGAAACACACGACCACCACCACCATCACCGGCCTTCACTTCTTCAAATACATCGCACCCTCCTCCGTTCAGCCCTGTCCACCTTTACGTGGGAGGAGGCCCAGCCCTCCTCCGCCTCTCTGTGACAGAGAGGGGCGATCGGATCGAGCAATGACGACTTGCCTCCCCGGTGTCGACCCACCGCTGCTCATGGCGGTGCTGCGGCGCTCCAAGCCGCCAAGCTGCTCCCCGTAGCCGGGGGAGTTCAGCGATGACCCCGAGGTCCTCCGATGACCTCGAGCACAGGCCCCGCTCCGCCCAACCTCCGGTAAGTCTTCTTCTCCTTCTTTTGAATTTTTCTCTGTTTTCTTTTATTTAATTAGGCATCCTCGATCAATTTCACACTTCACCGTACATCCCCTGAGATCCGCCTCGCACTCATCTTCCCCGCTCCGCCTCCAGATCATCTCCCTCTTCTTCCATACCCCTAATCACCTCCGACCCACCTCCTCCGCCGTCGCGGCGGAGGAGCACTGAGCTCCCACCTTCTCCGATCCCTCAGAGCTCTCCACTACGCTCACGCACGCACATCTTCGCTTCGGCATTGTTTCTAACCCTGCAGGTCCCCCACAACAATCAATGGCCGGACATTCGCCGGCGCAAACTTCATCAAGGTCTCCTTCGACACCCGAGCTCCGACAAGCATCGCCAAAGGCTTCTGCGGCTTCCCCGAGCTCCTGGCTTCCTCGACTGCCATCCATCGAGCTCAGGGGAAGGCTTCATCGTCAGGGAACGAGCGGCGGAGGAAGGCCACCTTCGTCGGAGCCCAGATATCGCCACCAGCTGAAGGAAGAGGACGAGGCACAGCTGCCGTCGGATGGTCCTCTTGCAGCGACCATCCAACGGCCATGACGAGGCCACGCCATCGAGTTCATCAACCGTTGGATCCACACGATCCAACAGTTCTTATTCCGCCACGTCGTCACTCCAGGATCGCATAGCAGCCGCCCGATCGTCACGATCGGAGGGACTCCAGCCGGCCACGCGTCAGAACCAGAGCGTCACCGAGCCTGAGTGTCCGAGCCTCCAGGCTTGGATACTTTCGTGCCTTCTCCGAGCCTGCAGTGAACCCCGAGCCTCCGCCGAAGCATCTCCGAACCTCCGCTGGTCCCGAGCCGAAATCCGAGCCTCGAAGGCGCGTGCTGTGCGCATGCCTTCTGGGCAAATTGCGGAGGGGCCCAAAGACTTCTCCATATTTGCAAAAAGGTCCCCGCGCTTATGGATAATTTACAGGGAAGGCCTCCGAACTTATTTTATTTACTTTTCAGTCCTTTCCAGGGACCTTTTTGTAGTTATCATTTCATGTTTTCTTTCAATTATGCCCTTGCTTTCTTTGTTGAATATCTTGAGCTATATATGTCCAATCGAGTTGATTTCAGTTTCATTTCGAAGCTCGTTTGACGTACTTTCTCATGGCATGCTTATTTCATGTAATGGACACTTTAATGTTAACGTATTATTTTGATAGCTTTGTGTCTCTTATTAACTAATCCATGCCTTGTTCAAACTGAATTTGTTATCTCTATTAAATCTGGAATTGACTTGTTGTTGACTTTTGCTCATCATTTCGTATCTAGGGCATAATTGTGATTCTTTGCATTCACTTGCATGATAAAAATATTTTTTTTAAAAAAAGATTGCATGTTTACTTTAATCTTGTCATGTCTTGTTGTCTCTTTGCATATTTTGACCTATAGGCTTTAATTCAACACTTAATTAAATAGACTTAAATCCGATCAATACGAGAGAGGCTCGTGTCCCTGAGTTCGACCTTGGTATCTTGCCAAGTAAAATAAATAACGATCACCTTGTTTTCGATTCATGGCATATCTTTAAATGAGGTGATCTTTTGACGACCAAAACACGGCTCGACTGCTTCAACATTTCCAAGTGCTAATTTAGCATTCTTAAAGGGCCGATTTTGCGGCTCGTCAAATGGCGCCGTTGCCGGGGACACGGCTCATTTCTTTTATTTTTTGGATTTTTGTGTGTTTAATTTAGTGTTCCTTTTTAGGTCAATTAACCACATATTTTGCATATAAAATTTTTCTTTCTTATTTGGTATCTAACGATTGTTTCTGTGGCAGGGCCCTTGATGGATCAAGGAGGCGAGGAGCAGGATACTCCCCGCTGCGAGGAGCCGCAGGAGCATGCTTGGAGCAAAAAAGGAAGAAAAGAAAAAAAACGTGTGTCGCATTTTTTGTTGCATTTTATTTTAAATAATTCGTCTTTTACAGCGGTCTTCGATCGAAGACTCGCGGTTGTAATCGAACGAATGTGGTTGTGTGGGGATCGTCCCCACTTGAGTGTCGACCTAGGATAGGCACGCGGCTCTCCGAGCTCTTTTTAATTTTTCCATGGTTTCTACGTGCTTGATCGTAGGTAGGACACACTAATTTATAGATGCACTTAATCTCGCATCACTTAGCTAAAATTCATGGAGATCAATCACCGCTAATAGATGCATGATTAGGTGCGGCTTTTTTCGACTTGCATACATGTTGGATTTGAGTTTTCAAAACAGCCCCAGTTTTTTCGCGGCTTTTATCGTCAAATCACTGCATGATTTATCGCTTAGCCTAGATCGCGGTTTCTTCGAATACATGTTTTTCTCGGCTTTCATTTCCTAGCTTGATCACCTAGGATTAATGGAAAATGGAATGAACGGTAGATGATGATTTCTTGATTTTGTGCTAACCTTAATTCAGTGATAACTCAAAATAAAATTGGGACTGTTAATTGCAAGTCAACCAAAAATGGAGTAAAAATCGGTTTTGGGAGAGCAACACCCTCAGTTACGCATTGGTTTTTATTGCACATATTTCTCCGCGTAATTATCTAAAGTTTTATCACCAATAAAACCGACAAGATAATCAACCAACCTTGGTTGGTTTCATGTGTGAGTTGGTGAAACTAAGGGTTTGCTTGCTTGATTGAGCCTTATTTGTTGCGACACACAACCCCAAAACCATAGTCACTCCATTTCATCTCCAAGATTCAATACCGCTCACCTGTAAATCCATCCCTCTTCTTCGTTCACCTTGGGTCTCTTCCAACATTAATCCTCATCTTTATACTTAGGCTAATCTCAGCCTAAGTATAGGGGGGACTCAAGTCCCTGTGATTTCTCTACTCATCTTTTCTTGCCTTTATACTTAGGTTATTTCTAACCTAAGTATAGGGGGGAGTCCCTCTTATCTCCCGTATATTCTTCTCTTTTTAAATGGACCTATGGACTCATAACATCTAGTGCTATGAGGACATAGCAAAGTTTAAGGATAGGGGGGTATACCGTACATACAATTTATTTACTTTAGCTAATATCTGAAAATTTTGAAAAATTAAAAACTTTTTGGCTAAGGTAAAATTTGTTGGACTAAGAGAACTCAAAAGATTTCACGGCTTTTCTAACTATGTTACACTATTTTGATAAACATATTTTCGAAAATGATTTGAAAAATGAGTTTTTCTTGTTTTGAAAAATCTGTTTGAAAAATGTTTTGAAAATTCTTTATTCGTGTGACATGGTTTTGAAAATCTTTTATCAAGGAAAGTTGAGTCTAACCTATGTTTTGACTTTAAAAACTAAAATCCATAAAAATTGCAAAATTAAGAAAAAAAAATGTGTGTTTTTGGATGAAGAAGTTGGATTAAACCTCTACTCTTACACTTTCACCCAGGATCTGAATTGTTCAAGGAAACTTAGCTTTTTGAGGTCTTTGAGATTTGCGGTTAACCAGCCTTAACCATCAGGGTCTTAGACTTAATCATCCACATTTCCCTAGGTCTCTAGATTTGCATGATATATTCCATGCTTAGTCTCAGACAAAGAGAATATGATCAGCACATCACATGCACGACTGCGGTTTTGATTGAGATGAGTTGATTTTTCACTTAAGAGATTGGGATGAGGAGGTCGAATTTGGATTTGATCTAATGATGCTCGAGGATGGGATAAAATCTTTGGAGGCTTCAGGAAACCTGAGTGTCAGCAATATTAGCCAGTATGAGAACTTGATTCTTATACTAATCTCTTGACATTGACCTAAGTGCCTGGGTGTGATATAAATAAAAAAAATTGTTGATCAGTGTGCGCAACTCTTGGTAAAAGCAGTGGAGCTAGCCAAAAATTATACAAGTCAATAAAATTTCAAAGAAAAGCTCTCATTCCACAAAGTCAAATATCAAAGAGCTTCCACCAAAGGCGAGCGCTCCCAAACTTTTCAAAGTGTCCATTTGGACCACCGCTATTAGGACCAGGAGTCGGGCTTGCACCAAAAAAGGGCTCTGCATCGTAAATGCTACAAGTCTGGGTGTAGAAGGTATAATAGATACTCAAAAAGACACACCCCGGTGTACTCCTAGGAAAACAAGTGCAGACGGCTCCAACTTCTCTTGACGGACGCACTGATCAACACCAAAAAAAAAGTGTTGCGTAAAAAGGCACTAGAGAGAATCCTTGTTCCAATGAGAGGGAGAGAAGAATTGACACAATCCCATGCCCTCCATTTTCTGGCCTGCCATCCACATTTTCTAAGTCTGACAACTAAAGAGACGGTGGACTGAATGCAAGATTTGATTTCTTCCCTAGTGTTGAGGATTGGGTCCTTAGGAGATTTTCTCGAACCAAGATTTTGGGTGAAGACTTGACTCTACTCTCAGAATTGCAGTCAACACTAAACTCATATCCTTTAGTTTATATGTACATCAGAGAGAGTCTAGAGGAGTAGAGGAATTGGAAGCCTCTTGATTAAGGCTGGGTTGAACTCTAAAATTTTGGATCTCTGAAGCCGAGTCGACTTGATCAGATTGGATCCTGTATTCACATGCACAAGGGGGTTAATCCAACTTAGTCATTCTTTTTGATGCTCGAGGACGAGCATAGTTTAAGTATAGGGGGGTGATGAACCTCAGTTTCATCATCTTTATTTGTTATAATTAACCCCCTTGCTTAAGGTTTTGTCAATAAATCCCAGTTAATGTTCTGTAATTATCAGAGTCTCAAATAAATTCAAAACCACAAAAAAAATGGCAAAATGATAATTCGTGGTATTTTTAGACTTAAAAATACCCTCAAAAATATTTCGGGCCTTTGTTTGATTTCATCTCCAGTTTTGGCCAACATGAAACTTGTAGATCTCGTCAAGATCTACAACTTTCATGTTTTGAGTTCTCTCAAATTCGGCCATCTAGGCCTTCAAATGTCAACTGGAAGATCGAATAAGTCTGATTGGGCCACGTGGCCCATTCTGGGGGCGCCACGTGGCCCGCTACCTCTTGTCTCATCCGCCATCACCCCTGGCCGTTGGATTTCGTTCCAAATCCAACGGACCTGCTGTGTCCATGTTCCACTCTCTTCTCAACCGCTCGATCAGCTCCAGCATTCCATCATAGCCATCCGTTCGCGCCGCTCCCTTGGCACGACAAGTGGCTGCTCTACAGCCCTTTGATCACTTCACACCGGACTTGATCTGAGCCGCTCAACCTGCTATCTATTCCTAACCACTCGATCAGCCCTAACTTCTAATCGCCACCGTCCTTTAGCGCCTCGCTTTCGGTCAGACACGTGGCGTAGCCGATGCCCTTCGTTCGCATCGCCCAGATTCCATCCACGCCACTATTTCGCGCCCCATTGTCAGCCGTTGGATCTCCAGATCCAACGACCGACTGTCATCGTCAACCTCCAGACCTCCCTCTCTTCCCACATTCACAACTTCGCACACGTCTCCGCCCTTTCCATTATCTCCACTTCCTCTGACCTCCTCTTCCTTCGCCAACCGTCCCACAGTCTTCCCCACTCTTCCCTCTCCCCCGCGCACTCCTCCAAAACCCACGACTCCCTTCCACTCTCCCCATCTTCGCCTCGAAACACACGACCACCACCACCATCACCGGCCTTCACTTCTTCAAATACATCGCACCCTCCTCCGTTCAGCCATGTCCACCTTTACGTGGGAGGAGGCCCAGCCCTCCTCCGCCTCTCTGTGACAGAGAGGGGCGATCGGATCGAGCAATGACGACTTGCCTCCCCGGTGTCGACCCACCGCTGCTCATGGCGGTGCTGCGGCGCTCCAAGCCGCCAAGCTGCTCCCCGTAGCCGGGGGAGTTCAGCGATGACCCCGAGGTCCTCCGATGACCTCGAGCACAGGCCCCGCTCCGCCCAACCTCCGGTAAGTCTTCTTCTCCTTCTTTTGAATTTTTCTCTGTTTTCTTTTATTTAATTAGGCGTCCTCGATCAATTTTCACACTTCACCGTACATCCCCTGAGATCCGCCTCGCACTCATCTTCCCCGCTCCGCCTCCAGATCATCTCCCTCTTCTTCCATACCCCTAATCACCTCCGACCCACCTCCTCCGCCGTCGCGGCGGAGGAGCACCGAGCTCCCACCTTCTCCGATCCCTCAGAGCTCTCCACTACGCTCACGCATGCACATCTTCGCTTCGGCATTGTTTCTAACCCTGCAGGTCCCCCACAACAATCAATGGCCGGACATTCGCCGGCGCAAACTTCATCAAGGTCTCCTTCGACACCCGAGCTCCGACAAGCATCGCCAAAGGCTTCTGCGGCTTCCCCGAGCTCCTGGCTTCCTCGACTGCCATCCATCGAGCTCAGGGGAAGGCTTCATCGTCACGGAACGAGCGGCGGAGGAAGGCCACCTTCGCCGGAGCCCAGATATCGCCACCAGCTGAAGGAAGAGGACGAGGCACAGCTGCCGTCGGATGGTCCTCTTGCAGCGACCATCCAACGGCCATGACGAGGCCACGCCATCGAGTTCATCAACCGTTGGATCCACACGATCCAACAGTTCTTATTCCGCCACGTCGTCACTCCAGGATCGCATAGCAGCCGCCCGATCGTCACGATCGGAGGGACTCCAGCCGGCCACGCGTCAGAACCAGAGCGTCACCGAGCCTGAGTGTCCGAGCCTCCAGGCTTGGATACTTTCGTGCCTTCTCCGAGCCTGCAGTGAACCCCGAGCCTCCGCCGAAGCATCTCCGAACCTCCGCTGGTCCCGAGCCGAAATCCGAGCCTCGAAGGCGCGTGCTGTGCGCATGCCTTCTGGGCAAATTGCGGAGGGGCCCAAAGACTTCTCCATATTTGCAAAAAGGTCCCCGCGCTTATGGATAATTTACAGGGAAGGCCTCCGAACTTATTTTATTTACTTTTCAGTCCTTTCCAGGGACCTTTTTGTAGTTATCATTTCATGTTTTATTTCAGTTATGCCCTTGCTTTATTTGTTGAATATCTTGAGCTATATATGTCCAATCGAGTTGATTTCAGTTTCATTTCGAAGCTCGTTTGACGTACTTTCTCATGGCATGCTTATTTCATGTAATGGACACTTTAATGTTAACGTATTATTTTGATAGCTTTGTGTCTCTTATTAACTAATCCATGCCTTGTTCAAACTGAATTTGTTATCTCTATTAAATCTGGAATTGACTTGTTGTTGACTTTTGCTCATCATTTCGTATCTAGGGCATAATTGTGATTCTTTGCATTCACTTGCATGATAAAAATATTTTTTTTAAAAAAAGATTGCATGTTTACTTTAATCTTGTCATGTCTTGTTGTCTCTTTGCATATTTTGACCTATAGGCTTTAATTCAACACTTAATTAAATAGACTTAAATCCGATCAATACGAGAGAGGCTCGTGTCCCTGAGTTCGACCTTGGTATCTTGCCAAGTAAAATAAATAACGATCACCTTGTTTTCGATTCATGGCATATCTTTAAATGAGGTGATCTTTTGACGACCAAAACACGGCTCGACTGCTTCGACATTTCCAAGTGCTAATTTAGCATTCTTAAAGGGCCGATTTTGCGGCTCGTCAAATGGCCGACCCCTAATCACCTCCGACCCACCTCCTCCGCCGTCGCGGCGGAGGAGCACCGAGCTCCCACCTTCTCCGATCCCTCAGAGCTCTCCACTACGCTCACGCACGCACATCTTCGCTTCGGCATTGTTTCTAACCCTGCAGGTCCCCCACAACAATCAATGGCCGGACATTCGCCGGCGCAAACTTCATCAAGGTCTCCTTCGACACCCGAGCTCCGACAAGCATCGCCAAAGGCTTCTGCGGCTTCCCCGAGCTCCTGGCTTCCTCGACTGCCATCCATCGAGCTCAGGGGAAGGCTTCATCGTCAGGGAACGAGCGGCGGAGGAAGGCCACCTTCGCCGGAGCCCAGATATCGCCACCAGCTGAAGGAAGAGGACGAGGCACAGCTGCCGTCGGATGGTCCTCTTGCAGCGACCATCCAACGGCCATGACGAGGCCACGCCATCGAGTTCATCAACCGTTGGATCCACACGATCCAACAGTTCTTATTCCGCCACGTCGTCACTCCAGGATCGCATAGCAGCCGCCCGATCGTCACGATCGGAGGGACTCCAGCCGGCCACGCGTCAGAACCAGAGCGTCACCGAGCCTGAGTGTCCGAGCCTCCAGGCTTGGATACTTTCGTGCCTTCTCCGAGCCTGCAGTGAACCCCGAGCCTCTGCCGAAGCATCTCCGAACCTCCGCTGGTCCCGAGCCGAAATCCGAGCCTCGAAGGCGCGTGCTGTGCGCATGCCTTCTGGGCAAATTGCGGAGGGGCCCAAAGACTTCTCCATATTTGCAAAAAGGTCCCCGCGCTTATGGATAATTTACAGGGAAGGCCTCCGAACTTATTTTATTTACTTTTCAGTCCTTTCCAGGGACCTTTTTGTAGTTATCATTTCATGTTTTCTTTCAGTTATGCCCTTGCTTTCATGTTTTCTTTCTTTGTTGCGCGGGGAGAGGGAAGAGTGGGGAAGACTGTGGGACGGTTGGCGAAGGAAGAGGAGGTCAGAGGAAGTGGAGATAATGGAAAGGGCGGAGACGTGTGCGGGCAGCGCCCTCGTCCAAAAATATTTCTTATATGGGTTTTTGAATTCGTATACACTTTCTTATATGTTTAAGGGTGTAATAGTAAGAGTTTATTGAAATAATTGGACATGTTAATATTAAATATGAATATGAAAGAGGTCAAATTTAAGCATATGAATATGAAAGAGGTCAAATTTAAGCATATGAATATGAAAGAAGTCAATATAAGCATTCATCTTGCATAAATATATACTCAACAATAAAAGCTTTATAAACATATGAAAATACGAATAGGATCATTTTTTTCTTTGAAAAAATACTTGAAAAATGCCCCAATGCCTCACCATGCGCCTCGCCTCGCCTCACCTCGACCGCCTCAGGCATCCGAGGCACACGCCTCTGCCAGGGGGTCTGAAGCGGTCGCCTCAGGGCGATTTCTCAATGCCCCATTTCACCTTGAGCACCTTTGCGCCTCGAGGCACATTTTTTAAAACCATGATTAAAAATGAAGTCCGCTTCTCAAAGATATTTGACTTGATTCTATTGATTGTGAATTGGCTCGTGCTACAATGAGTACATGTTCTATTAGTTGATTTATGATTCACCACTCATATATTGATGAAGAAGTTGATTCAAGTGATGTTTCCCCTCTTCATAATCTGAAGACTCCTTTGGTCGAGCTCCATAGACAACCCTCTCCACTTTCCTTGCTCGATCAGGTACGACCACAGTCCTTCTACTCCTGAGTGACATATTGCAAACGTCATCACGCGAAAGAATCTCATGTTTAGATAAAAGGGAGTCTGAAAAGTATACCTGAACAAACTGTTGTTGCAACTGAGACCTGTTCAAACTATTGGGATTAGCCCGAGCCTGATTGGGAATGGAGGTTGATGGTTCGATTGCTTGTCTTGCCATTTGGACAAGCGGTTGATGTCCACCAACATGTCATGAATCTTGTTCTACTAGGAATGAAGCTCCTTGAGAATCTGATGCTGAAACTCACTCGAGCCTAACGAAGAAGGATTCTATTATGAAGAAAACTACGAGGAGTAGCCATGATGGCCCTAATACTGTTGATACTGATGGGGGTGATGCTAGAAATTCGGGCCATGCTGACCCGCCTAGTATTGGCCCTGATGGTTGTACTATTTCTGCTACTACCTCTACTATTGGGGCTCGTAAGTTCCAAGCCTAGGATATGCAGGATGAGGTGCGGAGGTGAATGTGGTGTTGTAGAAGTTTGAGGGATACTAATAAGACGGGTCCCCCTCGTACTTCCCTACCTAGTAGGGTATTTTGTTTATCGAATATCATTCACTCCTACACCTGGGGAGGCTCCTCCTGAAGTGTCTCGACTGATGGAGATTGTTGCTAGGAAGATTGGGTGTAAGACTGGTCCTCTAAACAAGGTTGGAGTGGCTCTAACATCGACTACTCATGTGCATGGTGTACATAAAAAATGAGAGAAACATATGCAGTCGTGGCAGGTATCTTAATTTTGGATACCTTATCAAACAACTCCTCCATCTGCTTTGGAAGCTTGGAAGACTATTGTCCAACTCATTCATCCTCTTGTATATCATCTCGACTACTGTCAGCTTGTATGCAATGATTCCCATGCAGGGTATCAAGTCCTTAGAATGATCAACCATCACATTCTTTCCTCCTTTGGATAGAAGTATAATGAGGACTCTCCATATGCCCTACTAACAGTCTGTGAGTGTCTTGTCTCAACCATTTTCTTGATACCTTCCATACTGTATAAAGTCCTAACGATGTATAGGTGCCTCTACATGCAGCACTCACCAAACTCTGCTCCTCAGGATTAAGACCACTGAAAATCGACTAGACCAAAATGGTATATTCCATACCATGAGCGGACTTGGAAGCTCATCCTACCCCCTCGCTCCAGTCCCTCCGGACATGGGCACTTCTGTAATATGTCCTTAAATCTTTCCCAAATATCACAGAACAACTCATTGGGCAACTAGAAAAAACTTGTGATGTTGTATTCTCATATTATTAGTTCTACTTAAATGGTATAAGTTCTTTAAAAACATATCCTTGAACTAGTTGTAAGTTGTCACTACGACACCTAAGTTTTTCAAATAGTAGTATGACTTACCGCCCAGTGCAAATGATGGGGATGTGAGCCTAATATATCATGGCTAACCCTATCGTGTCCGAGGTTAGCATAGATGAGCTCAAAGTCCCTTGGGAATGCATAAGGTTCCTCATTAGCATTCCCTTTGAAATGTGGTAGTAGGTTTAGGAATTGTGTCTTCAATTCGTATTTGACTTCCGACTTTGTGGTGCTCAGATAATTATGTCCTCTATATTATCTCAAATTGTAACTTGCATCCATGGGTGCATCAACCCCTACATTCAACTATACGATTTGAGCTCTAAATATCATATTCTGCTACTAAGATGCCGCAAGCCTTGCTAGTATCATCTACAAATGCTCCTTTTGTTGTTACTCTTCATCATTCTGTTTTTTCGAAGGAATTTCAAGTGAATCTTCTAGAAAAACTTCATCAACAAATGGGTTTAAATTATAAGAGGTTGTTGAACTCAAATCAACCTTATAGAGGCAAAGTTCTTCCTCGGTGAGTAGAGAAGAGAGGAAGGGGTTGGTCAGTGTGTGACCATCCTCGAAGTGAGTGAACCCATACTCAAGAGGACAATGAGTCTAGGGAGGTCCAGGAAGTGTAGAGACCTCTGAAGACGTACTCTTTGGAGGGTTCAAGGATAAGTTCGCAAAGTCCAAACAAAAATCCCCCTAACTAGTCAGCTTCGAGGTCAAAAGGAGCCTATATGAACACGAGTAGTAAGGAGAATCTATGCACTACGAGGTGCTTAAATGTGCAGATAAAACTCATGCAAATCAAACACAATACAAACCCATTTAGGTTCACCAACTTCACACGTGAAGGCCGTAAAGATTCAACCGAATTATCTTGTCAATATTTAGTTGGTGCTAAGGTAATCTTTTAATCCATTACACACGGGTTGTCACATTATGCTCAGCGGTGCTCATATATGCTTCCAATCAATGAGGTGATTTGTTCGAGCTTTCAGGTTCAATATCACACCCCAAAGGAGACACACATGCTTACACAACTAAAATATACACTAAGATCGAAAGCAAGCCCTTGTAGCTCATAAGCCAGCGGGATTTAGACATGGAGACTGTTAGCCATGTGATCTTGAGATGAACCATTCCTACAATAAATGTTATTGTAATATTTGATTTATCAATAAAAGTTATTGATTTTTTTCACTCCCTATCTGAGATTAAATGAATGAATGCACTATAAGGCCCCGCTCTATATTTAGGGTTATGTACCATGGACATCTTAATGATCATACAGATGTTGATTCAATAATTGAATCATAGAGGTTGGTACTTGAATGAATATCCAAGGAGTTAGATTGAGGATTCGTCAAGAACTGTCAAATGATTGTTAAGAGATGATCTCCAGCTTGAGTAGGAGATGGAAATCCTTTCTCATAAGGTTGATATCTGACCGACCTCTTGATGCAGGCCCTCTGCATGGGAATAGAGATTCAGAGATGTCATATTAATTATGTCAAAGAGTTGACTTAACAAAATCGAGATAACCAAATTCCTATGTCGTATAATGTCATGGAATAGGCACACATACTCTGACCGGAGACACATGTGTTCATATATGCCTGAGTCATTTGGCAGACCAATAGGTTGATTACCTAATCAAGGTCTATACACCTATGAGATGGTATTAATATGAGGGCATATAAGTAATACGATCTCTCAAAGGTATCATACAGGTTCACTTGTGAACCGAAAGACATGAGCTCACTTGTGAGGTATTGGGACCGATCAAATTCCATGCATGGTTGTCGTGCTTTGGAAGTATGACAAGAATTTGTAGGTAAGATACATGCTTTTGGAAAGCATATGATCGATACCAACTCCCAATGATCGAGAAATTTGATAATGAAACCCTGAAGATGACAGTGAAAATTGATCTATATCTTCGGGTTTATGATAGGCCTTATAGTATGCATGATGTACAGGTACTAGGAATACCTGAGGGTGATGTAATCATAAACGATTGTATAACCATGACGCTTCCATTTCAAGGGAGTGATGAAACAGGTCTGGATTTTAGTGACTTCTCTTAGTAGAGAAGTAATCTGATCTTGGTCCAAGTGTTGGACATTGATCTGAATGAGATTCAGATGCGATGGGAAGATTAAATTTATGGTATTGATTTAATCAAGCATCTATGAGGGGTCCATGAGATTTGGATTTGAGATGTGATCTCAATATCCAAGTCAGTATACGTGGAATGTACAATCGTCATGTCCTTATCTCCAAGTATCTATGGAGAAAGCATTAAAGAATAATTCCATTGTTGAATTATATCTAAGCATTGAGAAATGTATAATTAAATGTGATTTAATTATCATAAATAATGTGAATTTGATTCATATTATTTAAATGTATGAGAATGATGATTCAATATAATTAGATGTGATCTAATTATTATGGATAAAGATTATGTGGATAACACTACTAATTATTCATATACATATTATAAATGTGATTTATAATGTATTAGAGAGAGCCTATTGTGATTTATATTTGTTGATTAATTATTTATGTAAATTGGATTCACATTGGATACTTAATTGAAAATAAAATTTACCTTTTATGTTGGATTGTGAATGTGATTCACATATTTCCAATGGCTTGATTACAATATTCACAAGATAATTACGGATTCTTTTTGTGAGATAATTTACAATAATTGTTGTTGTAAATATTGGAGTTTTGATGAGATAATGTAATCTCAATAATTGGAAGAAGATTGCATCCTTCCAATTCAAGGAGGTGGACGACCACCAAGTCCTAAGGGGATTAGGCGGTCTCCCCCCCAGGAATGAGGGCAATCTCCTTTCTCATTATCTCCAAGATTAATTGATTTAATTTAGAATTAATTTATATAATTTATAAATATATTTAATTTAAATAAAATTAATTTGTAGTTTTACAACAAAATCATGTCCATTGAAAGAAGCACAAATCAATCTCAATCATTGATTTTGTGTTGTCCATGGATTATGATCCATGGACTCCCAAAACCTTATATAAGAAGAGGAATCTCTTGATCTTCAAGTTAAAACATCAATAGCTCTCCCTCTCTCTCATTCTCACGCCACCTCTCTCTCTCTCTCTCTCCCTTGAATGGTCATCTGCTCTAACCCTAGAGAGAAGGTCGTCGCCATCGTCACATCGTTGTTGTGCTGCCGCTTGGACAACTCTTGGATCTTCATCTTCTTTAGTGCCCTCACTCGTGAAGAAGATGTTTGATCTCATGAAACAAGATCGGGAGATCCATTGCTTGGATCAACTACTTTGATTGCGAGAAGCATGTGATTCATCTCCGCGCTCGCAAGCGTCTCCTTCGACAGTTCGGAGTTGAGATAGGAGGTCTCTTCTCTTAGAGACTTGATCACAATCATGCTACAAGAGGTATTCCTTTATATAGTATGTGGTTTAGATGAAACGACGCAAGAAATATTCTAGATCATGTGGTATCATCGATTAATTTTTTTTAAATTCCACTGCACCTAGAAACTAGTGCGTCTAGTCTCTCACGATCGTATATGATGAAATCTGTATGCTTCTGTGGTGCGCTTAAGCATTCTCCCATATCTTTCAATGACATAGGGGAAATTCTAGAGATTTGGGCTCTATCCTTAATGTGTGCATCCTCACCCACTCTGTTTGGTGGTAAGTACATGCATACAATGAGGGCTTTATGCACCCATAAAACTAGTGTTCATTTTATTCCAAGTTGATTAGATAGACTTGCTTAATTAAGTCTTGATTTTAGAGTTGGGTTATCACTTAAAATTAATGTGAGCATAGAATGCACGCCTACCGTTCAGTCCCTTTTCCTTTTAGCCTTAGGTTACAAATAGAGGGAGGAATCGAAAAACTAAATGCATGTGATAAACAATGATGAATGCTCAGAAAAAGTTATACTCACAATGATCTCAGCACTCTCCATGTGTTATGCAAGACAGAACTTGAATGTTACACTAGATGCATGCAAGTCGATAAAAATCGCACCTAAACAGGATAATATTAGAGGGGAAGAAGTCGATTTCAATTTGGCTAAGTAGTACATGTTTAATTGTGTCTCATTAATACGTCTTAAGGATATGAATCTTAATATAGTATGATCCAAATTACTAAGGGCACATAAAATTTTGAATTACAGAATCGTATGCATATCCTAATATAGTCACTTAAGTCCAGAACCACTCTCGACACATGCGCAACACAATAAAAGAATAAAGTGTCTAGTCTCTTCTTACAAACATGAGCTCTCAAACAAGATCTATTGTAAAGAGGGAATTACCTAAATTATTAAAACAAGTATTTACAACAAATTATTACAACTAATGAGAGTGAAATTAATTATCTATCTAAGTAGCTAAAACTTTCTCTACAAAGTGGCTAAAGCAACCCTCTTCAACTCGAGCACCGAGACCGAATCTCCACATCACTCCTTGTCGAGCCACTTTGCAGGCCCTAGTCAAAACAACATATGGCCAGATTCTCTCAAGAGACATATAGCTAAAAAGATAAGTAATAAATTAACATGACAAGACAAACATAAACAACAAACACAAACAAGCTTAACTCAAATGGCTCGAATTTTGTTTAATCTCCAAAATTAGGCCTAATTAAATATTATAATCAAGTTGTGTCCGTAGCAACAGTGGCATCTGACGAATTGGCTTTCGGCTATGATAAAATCGACTCGTTGTAATACGACTGAAGATAGATTAATTAGATATCGAGCGAGAATCTCTGAGAAGAGTTGCTCGATCTAAAACCTCTTGGATAAATCCAAGGTTGAGCACAAGGACACAACTAACTAATGTATATAATTGGATCCTAAAGTGGGCAATATGCTACTCTTAGACATTATTGAGGTCAAGGTATGCAAAATGCAACACTCAATGCACAATTTTTAGGAATTTTGAAGACAGATTATTTTATGAAACACAATGATCACAAATGACAAAAAAATGCAAGACACAAATCTACAAAACTTACAATTATACCTTGATTGGATACTACATTTAATTAAGAAAACATCTAATTTATGTAGGTGGTATTTCATTCACCCAGTCAAATCCTCTAAATAGAAGTAATGTGTCACTTAATCAAGGTCCTAATTAATTAATTCATTTAGCTCCGTAAAGTCGTGTACATTCAAGAATAAATTGACATTAATGATCATGGAAGATTCTTGATTAAACCATAAGCAATTGAGATAAAACAGGGGCTCAAGGATAAATTAAGATATATAACTAGTGAATTAAAGATTCATCAATCAAACTTCAAGTAATTATAACTCTCTGACTTTTAATTTGATTCCAGTAACACATAAAAGAGGTTTAAAGTTATGACATTAAAGAGCATGAAAACACCATTAAAATGCCACTGATTTCATTAAAGTTGGATAATAGACACAAAAGTTATTAGTTCATCAAGTCGGGAGAATAATTGTATGAAAACATATAAAATTCTTAAACAAAAGGTCCAAAATGAATTGAAGTGCAATATTTACAAGCTACTAGGTATACATGCAATTTCACCACGTGTAGGACTATAATTGAAATTTAAAATAAATGGTGGGGATTGCTTGTAAAATTCCAAGACGACACGTTCTTTGCATGCACTGGACCTCTCTGCAATTAATGAAAACCCTGGTCCAAGTGTTGTAAATTACCTCATCACGTGACTTCTCTTACGTGGTGGTCAGGCTTAAGAAGTGAGGAGGCTCTGGGCAATGTCGTAGGGTCTTGTGCTCTGGGGTCAAGCTCGGTCGCTCGAACCTCTAATATGAAGCGCTACTTTGGCTAGAGGTTAGGGATGGATGTCAATCATTGGATTAGATCATAATGATCTAATCCAACAATGCATGTAGTGCGCGTTCTTCCCTCTCTTCTGGGGGCAACAATGGAGTAGCGCATCTCGGATGAGGCCCAACCACCTTCTCCTCACTCTGGTGTGAAGTCTGAAGGATCGAGGAGCTTGATGAATCCCTCGCAAATATGATGGAAGTGAGACCAAGGGCTGAGAGGGTATGGAAACTCCTAATGGTGGAGCGTCATTGGGGAAGAATGGCTTGTGTGGATATCCATGATATTTCATATCTTGAAGTGCTCTTGGCTTCCTGCAGTTGTTAACTCCAAACAAAGGGGGACCACGAATCTATTGAGTTGCTAAGTGGGTGGAATGGGGGCTCTACAAGAGGTGGAGAAGTTGAACCCTGATGGGTTCAATGCCCCTTTGCAAGTGGTGTGAAAGGTCAAGGCCGAGAGGTCAACGGAGAAGTGGAGAGGGGAAGATGAACATGGAGCGAAGGTCAGTGAAGGTGAGGGAGTGGTCAGATGGAATCAAAGGTGTGATAGTACTGAAATAAAAGGAGAAACATAGGTCAAACCAAGATGTAAAAGAAATTGATTACATGAAGATGATAGATCGGGGTGGAGGATGAGCCTAGGAGTTGAGCTTGAAGCTCTGGGTCTTTTCTCAAGAACTTGGCAAGGGTTCGAGCTCGAACAATAACCGATGGAGCAGTAACTTGGTTGGAAGCCAAAGATCACACCGGCGACCAGAACTCTATCATCCTTTCTCTCTCTCTCTCTCTCTCTCTTTCTTCCTGTCATGAAGAAGAAGGTAGAAGCTCGGAGCTATCGCACGTGAAGGCGGATAGGCCAAAAATTGGCTGGAGATTAAGTATTTAAAGATGGAGATATAAGCTCTAGGTGAGGGAGGACATGGTTTCAACCACTTCGGGTTGACCAAGGGTATGGCTATAGAGAGAGAGAGAGAAGCAGGTGTCGCACAATGGAGTAGGGAGTTGATGTTACACCGACGAGTGGATGGTTGGGCCCTAGGGTCATCGAAGTGGTGAAGGAAATGGGTAGATGGAGGGTTGTTGGTGAAGTGCATGTGCGAAGGAGGGTGTGGACAGAGGTTGACAAAAGAGCTCACTTGTTGGAACAAACGATCCGCTGGCTAATAGATAGGCACAAGCAAATGGACCAGATCATATCCGGTGAGTGGATCCAACAGTCGTAAAGGGATGTGGATGGGCAATAGAAGGATACATGAAAGTTGTAGATCTGGATGAAATCTACAAGTTTCATATTCAACAAAAATTTAAGCAAGGTCACATGTACAAACTAAAATTTTTGTAGATTTTTTAAGTAATTATATATATATATATCAATTCCTTTTGAGATTTTTTGGTGTTATAATTTGTAGGTATTTACAAAACTAATATATACAATATTTACACTAACTTTTAAGAGAATTTTAATAATAAAAACAAAGAAAGTAAAATAATATTAATTATATATAATAATTAGAGTTGGTTATGAAAAGGAATTAGTTTTTATAGTAATGTTAATTAGTTGTATATTTTTCTGAAAAGTTTAAGATAGAGGGATAATAAATAAGAAATATGATGATAAATCACAGATTTATTAATATTTGAGGAGTATATTGATCTGTGCAGGTTTAAATAGACATAATTTTGCCATTAAATTTTGAGGTATTTAACCTTATTGTAAGGACAGTTAAGTGGGCTTCGATTTTATTCTCTGAGACTTTTATGAATAAGCACCTTTGTTACAGAATATTAAACATTTGAGAAAATAGTCATTGCAGAAATTTTGGATTTAATTTAACTTGATCATTCCATGAATAATTTGATTAATCTTTTTTATCATGTAATTAAAGTTTAATTAATAAATATTTCTCGAAAATCATTTGTGGAACTGTGAAGTGTTGGACATGTGAGCCCACGGCGAGCCATTATGCAATAAATGTTATTGCGAATATCATTCCCTGATCTGAAATGAAGAATAAATTAATTTGCATAATAGGTCCCTCTGTACAATTAGGGTTATGTACCATGGCCATCTTGATGATCATACAACTGTTGATTCAATAATTGAATCATAGAGGCTGGTGCTTGGATGAATATCTAAAGGGTTAGATTGAGGACTCATCAAGCACCGTCAAATGATTGTTAAGATGTGATCTCCAGCCTGAGTAGGAGATGGCAATCCTTTTCTCGCATAGGCTGATATCTGAACGACCTCTTGATGCAGGTCCTCTGCATAGGAATAGAGATTCGGCGGTGTCAGATTAGTTAGGTCAAAGAGTTGACTTAACGAGATCGAGATAACCTAAGTCCTATGTTGAATGCTGTCACAGCATAGGCACACATCCTCTGACCGGAGACAGATGTATTGCTATATGTCTGAGTATGTACATTTGGCAGACCAATAGGTTGATGACCTAACCAAGGTCAATACACCGGCGCGCTGGTGTGCATATAAGGGCATATGAGTAATACGATCTCTCAAAGGGATCATACATGTTCACTACTGAACCGGAAGACATGAGCTCACTCATGAGATATTGGGAAGAATCAAATTCCGTGCACGGTCGTCTCGCTTTGGAAGCTTGACTGAATTTGTAGGTTTGATATATACTTTTGGAAAGTATATGATCAAGACCTAGGTATGATATATGCTTTTGGAAAGTATATGATCGATACCAAATCCAAATGATCAAATGAGAAACTTGGTGATCAAACCCTGAAGAAGACAATGTAAAATAGATCTTGATCTTCGGGTTGACCATGGGTCTTCCAGTATGCAGGATGTACAGGTATTGGGAATACCTGAGGGTGATGTGATCATAAACGATTGTATATCCATGGCGCTTCCATTCCGAGGGAGTGATGAAACAGGTTTGGATTTTAGTGACTCCTTCCAGTAGAGAAGCAATCTGATCTTAGTCCAAGTGTTGGACATTGGTCTGAATGAGATTCAGATTCATTGAGAAGAATAGATTTGCGGTCTTGATTTAATCAAGCATCTGTGGGAGGTCTGTAAGATCTGGATTTGAGATAAGATCTCAACATCCAAGTCACTATACGTGGAATAATACAATCGCCCTGTCCTTATCTCCAAGTATCTGCGGAGAAAGCACATTATCCTTGAAAGGGTTCAAGAATAATTCATTTGATGAAATACATATCCAAGCAAGAAGAACTTGATGATTAAATGAGATTTAATTATCAAGCTTAATATGAATATGATTCATATTGTGAGAATGATTATCCAAGATAATTAAATGGGATTTAATTATCAAGGATTAGAGAATGTGGATATTATTATCCATAATATTTGTGTATTGTAAATATGATTTATAATATACATATATTCAAGAGAGAGAAATCTATGTAAATAGCATTTGTTAATTAATAATGTGGATTGGATTCACATTTATTAATTAATTGGAAATGCAATTTACAAATTAGTTTGGGTTGTGAATTTGATTCACATATTTTTCAATGGCATGATTGAAATATTCACAAATTAATTTGGAATTAATTTTGTGGATAATTATGTGATAATAGTTATGACAAATTATTAAGAGATAATATGATATAATAAAAGGAGATAATAAGCCCCATTTTTAGGAGGCTACATTATCTCCATTATATTATCTTGATTAATCTCTTAATTAATTTATTTATGTTAAATTAAAAATGTGTTGATAATGTTGCAACATATATTTAATTTAATTATAGTTAAATATTGTTGATTTTAACCAACAACAATTATAGCCATTGATTTTACATGGACCAAGCCTAGCCGTTGGATCCATGTGTCCCATGGATTGAGATCCATTGGATCCTAAAGTAATATAAAAGGAGGGCTAGGGTAGCCTTCCAAGGTACATCATTAAGAGTTGTACAAGGTTACAACTCTCTCTCTCTCTCACTCATATTCTCGCCCTCTCTCTTTCTCTCCTCCAAAAGATGGCCGTCCATCTTGTGTAGAGAAAGGAGAGACCTTCTCGGCTTCGCCTTCGACGACTCGAGGATCTCCTTCTTCTTTGGGGCTACTTGCTCTATAGGAAGACGACGGATTTCATGTGACGAAATCAGAGGATCCATTGCTTGGATCTTCATCGAGGATTGCGGGGAGGAACGCGACTCATCATCGTGCCCGCAAGTGCGTTCTTCGTGGATCGGACTTAAGACAGGAGGATCTCTACTTTGGGATCTCGCGATCACAACCACGCTTCAAGAGGTATTCCTTATACTTGGTGGTTTGATGAAACGATCCGAGAAGTGTTCTCGTGATCATGTGGTTTCATCTTTAGATTTAAAGTTTTTAATTTCCGCTGCATCTAGCATCTAGTGCGACTAGTTGCTCCGATTGCATACGTTGCGATCAACACGCTTCCGTGATGCGCTTAAGGATTCTCCATATCCTTCAAGTGGTATCAGAGCCAGGTTGAAAAAGGTTTTGGATATGATCCATAGACCTTAGACAATTTGGTTCTTGAAAGGGTTGCGAAATTTTTACTGCATTTCAATTTTTTCGCACCTCTGTCTAATTGATTTTTTCGGCACCGTTTAAAAAGTTTAAACACGAAATTTTCAATTGGATTTTGTTTCCCATTAAACAAGGAAACCATAGGACTTGAGTGTACTAAATTCGGACTTTATTTTCTCAAGATATGGCTTTTTGAATATGCATATATTCACTGTTGCAGGAATTGCGGATTTAAACGTGATTAATGAGATAACTACGGTTTTAATCCACCTCGAAATGCGTGAATTATCACTTGGATTCTTTAATAAATCAAATAGGCAATCTTTGGAAACTGAGTTTGTATTTTTTGGATTTAAATTGATCAAGATAAGTTAATTTTAGTGATTGGGGGTCACTGCTGGAAATTAACATTTTTTGATCTTGAACCTTGTGATAAGTCATTCAATTATCATGATGAAAATTAATTGTTAATTTTCTGGAATAATTAGTGATAAATATTTGTGAAATATTTAAAGAGATAATTATTTCATTGAATGACATTTTCCCAAACCACAATGATGAGATATTAGATCTTGATCATTGGTTCATCAACAAATATTGATTTCATGAAAAATCATAGTTTATCCTACAATAGTTGTAGGACAACATTTACATGAAAAACCCACTTGCTTGAATAGGATTGGGGATTTATCTCGCAAATCTCCTTATAATATAATAAAAAATGTTTTGATGTATATTATATGGTATAATTTCGGTTGAAAAACCGATGAGCATCTCAAAAGTACATGATGATCTATCTGGTATTATCCTTTCCCGAGGCGGATGTGGTGCCTAGTCGGAGAGCATTGGGGTCGCGGGTTGCAACGTATGTGGTCTGTCCCACTCTCGTCGGTAGTGACCATGACAGCGGGTATGGACTGTATAATGCCGGAGAAAGTCAATGTATATTTTTCTAATTATTAAAATTCGAATAACACGTACTTTGAGAATATACCTACTATTCAAGTAAAAGACATGTTTGTTGATTGATGATTGGATTGATGATTAATTTAATGTGATTAAATTAATTATATCCAATAAACACTCTATTATGAATAGATGTGTATTTCCTTTGGAAGAATTAATTATGTGAATATGATTCACGATAATTAATTACGATTTGAATATGAGGTAGAGGATCACATAAGTGACATCCATGATCTCCCGTCAAGGCAAAGGATTCCGTCGCCAGTTGTTGTGTATAGGAGACGCCTGTCCGAAGTGACAGATCATGTACATAATTTAATTGGATCGGGTTCTTTGCTTCTCGAAAGAGTAAGGCCGTATACGTAATGACCCAAATATCGAGTCCTCATATTATTGGGGCGATATTGGATTGCGTATAGCGAGTATTAAGCCTGTTGACGGTTGGTTCAATTAATGACAGGTCAACATCATCTTAGGGGTGGTGGGCTCGGGTGTTAAAGACCGAATTGGGAAATGCAAGTTGGACTTGCAAGGCGGAATGAGTTCCCGCTTCTTTTTATCGGAGTCGTAAGTTCTCATATTATTGGGATGCGACAAAGATAGGAAAGGAGATCCCAGATCTTGCTAGAGATATGATGGTAAGAATATCTCTTACATTGAAAGTGATTAAGGGAATGAACTTTCAGTGTTGACAAAGCAAGACAACTTTGATATAAAAATTCCTAAATCAAAGTAAAACATGTATATATAATTTATATACCCTTATGCAAATTTCTTATTTCAGATAATCCTTCATTAAACCCACTCAATGTTATACTAAAAAAATAACCAGTAAAATATCTTGGATTGGACTCATGATCCAGATATTGTACTTGCAATTGAACACATAATGTATGTGGTTGCAATGTGCAAGTTTCCTCATCATAATGAGGAATGATAATTAAATAAGACAATAAGACATCACCTTAGGGTTTGTATGTCTCTATGTTCTTGATCTTTCATCAAGTGTACTTTAGACGTCACATGTCGATGGTGATCGTAATTGTCAAATAATCCCTATAAAATCTAAGAAGATATTCTGGCATACATATGTGCTCTAGACATTTAATCATGAATGACATGGTTCTCTACATTATGCAGAATGGTAGCTCGAAAGAGATGATGTATTCAAAATGTTTGAATACCTACCTAAACCTAAGTCTCTAAGAGTTAAGATGTATGTAGATATGATGAGTGTCATCATTCTACTGTCTATACTCTAGTCATTCATGAAGCTTCATATTAATCATTTTGAATGAATTTAATGAAGCATGTATAAATGTTGAAATGCTTTTGTATTGAAATCCTTAGAATTCAACATAAGAGATTCTTTGTCTTGAACAATGGTTGTTTATAGATGAAGAGAGCGCAGTGGAAGCATGGGTCGGACCCGAGTAAGAAGGAAAGTCAAAGAGTTGACATACTTCTGTGACTTCCATATGACATCCAAAGAGTTGGATGAATGCCAATACTGCAATAAGTTGATGTGTTGATAGTATGACTATCAAATCTGTCTAAAATCCTTAGTAAAGGACTCAGATAGAGCATCAGAATAATCTACATATAATCATTGACTCTGACTTTCTTATTTCATAAGATAAAGTCTGACAATTATATCCCAATCTTCTAATGACATTTGTAATTGGTTGCATATATATATATATATATCAGAAGATTAGAATTTGATCTTAAGGTTTAGTAGTCATCTACATGGATATTGTTGTAATTGTTGCAGCAATCTCTGTTGGATAGATAGACTTCATATTCTCAGTGGGAGAGCCCTTAGTCTTGGAGAATGTCTCTATGACCTAGATAGTAGAGTACACTCATTGTTTGTTTCTAAATGTTGGAAATAAACATGAATTCTGAGATAGAACTATCATAAAGAGTTATGATGGAAATATTTCAGATAGTAATGTAACATCTAGTAGACTCCACAAAATTAGAAAATTAATGAATGGTTCATTAAGATTTCTAATACTGAAAATTAAACCTTGATAGATCAATAGGAGGATGAAGATCATTTGACGATGATCTGGCATCAAGTCTTGGACATATGTCTATTGATATGATCAATAGACTAGTAAGAGATGAAACTTTAGAATGTCTAAAAATTTCAAATCTTACATACTTGTGAATATTGTATTCAAAGTAAGATGTCCAATACACCCTTCTCTGGGAATGGTGTTAGATGTCGAGGTATTCAAGATCTCATACATATTGATGTATGTAGATCATCTATATCATAGTAAACATTATGGATACGTGATATCTATTGATGATTACATATGATATGATATTTCTTCCCTTCACCTAAGGAACCTTTGAAATGTTCAAAGATTTCACAATTTTGGTTTAGAACCAAAGTTTGAAGAAAGATGAAATGAATTTGATCCAACCTAGGTAGCTTGTACGTATTAGATAAAATTCAAGGAATACCTTATGGAGATATGAATATCATTTCTATCTCACTCTTCCTGATAAACCTGAACTCAATAGAGTTGTAGGGAGATACAATTGGTATGACATGATTTGGTCAATGATGAATTTTAGCATAATTTCCTCTTGGTTTCCAGGTATATATGTGTAGTAGAGACTACAATATATATATATCCTTAATAAGGTTCCATGCATATAAGCTGGAATCTAGCAGTTGGGAGTGCTACTTCATTAGGAAAATAAAGGATGGTATTGGATACCTACTTTATGACCTTGAGATTCTTAAAAGATCTCATCTCTGAGAATGTGATTCTTGGAGGATTGAGACTCTTGAGAATCAAGATGAAAATGAAGTAGAGGAACTCATTTAATCTTGAGAAGATAATGAGGCTCCTGAAATCGGAAACTAAAAGGGACAATTAAAGATGAAGCACTAATACCTCTTCAAATAAGTTTGAGGATGTATTCCATGTGTCAGTTAAGTCTGTCAATGATCGGACTTCATGTGATGAAGCTCCTGAGGATCGTGACATGGAAAGATGGATATTAGCAATAAAGTCTAAAGTAGACTTCATATACAAAGTGTTGTATATGGACCCTAGAGGATCCACCTGTAAGGGTTAGACCCATTAAGGTGTAAATGGATCTTCAAGAGAAGAGGGAACCTTATGAGAAGGTAGAGACCTTTAAAGCACGGTTCGTAGCCATGAGCTACACACCGGAAGAGAAGACATTGCTTGCAATGAGACTTGCTCTTCGGTAACCATGCTTAAAATCATCAGAATATTGCTAACCTTAGCTACACAACTTGACTATTGCATCTTCAAGATGTAAGTCGAGATTGCATTCCTCTAAGAGTACCTCTCTGAGGATATTCACATGAAGTAACCCCAGGGCTTCATGAATGAGGAAAGCAAGGTGTGCAATCTAAAGTAACTCCATCTGTGGACTCAAATAAGCTTCTTGAAATTGGAACATAAGATTTGATAAAATTATAAATGTTATGATTTCAAATGGCCGTGCTAAATGTAGATAATATCCTAATCATTTGGAATGATATAAGGATGATAATAAGTATTTTATAAACTGGCTATTCCATACCTTGAGATATGATCTCAAGAATACCTCTTAGATCTTAGTTCTGAAGTTGTTCAGAAGCAAAGAAAAGAGGGTATTATGACTGTCACATTTGTAGTACACCTTGGACATATTCCATTTTTTGGAAATTCCAAGAAAAGCTTCCTTCCCTTAAGATTTGGTACTGACCTATCTAAAGGGATATCACCTCAAAGAGTTGAGGAAGTAAATGCTAGAACTGCTTGCACTTCTGCATCAGTTATGAGAAGCTAAGTATATACTAGATATGTACAAAAGCCAGATATCTGCCATGCAGTGGGAGTAGTAAACTGTTACTAATCCTACTATGGAGAGAAAACACTTGATTGCAGTAATAAAAAATCTTCATAGATGATAAGATTTTTGAGATAGTGATCTCAAAGTCATATCTTCAAAAGCTTAAGACTTTATAGATAGAGATCTAAAAGGTCTTAACAGTGGATACCTTGAGAGATAGTGATCTCCCGGAATAAGGGTATTCTGATAAGGATTATGGAAATACTGGTTATAATAGTTATTGAGCAATAGTGTCAAGGACACTATAACTGCTTTGACTAGATTGAGTATTGGTTGCATTAGATGCAACATTCGCATTGGATGCGATCAGCTTACCTAGCTATTTTTCTAAATAGCAAATGATTGTCACATGAGTGTGGGTTAAATGATTAGCCCATTAATGGCTCTTTGGGCTAGTGGGAGATTGTTGGACATGTGAGCCCACGGCGAGCCATTATGCAATAAATGTTATTGCGAATATCATTCCCTGATCTGAAATGAAGAATAAATTAATTTGCATAATAGGCCCCTCTGTACAATTAGGGTCATGTACCATGGCCATCTTGATGATCATACAACTGTTGATTCAATAATTGAATCATAGAGGCTGGTGCTTGGATAAATATCTAAAGGGTTAGATTAAGGACTCATCAAGCACCGTCAAATGATTGTTAAGATGTGATCTCCAGCCTGAGTAGGAGATGGCAATCCTTTTCTCGCATAGGCTGATATCTGACCGACCTCTTGATGCAGGTCCTCTGCATAGGAATAGAGATTCGGAGGTGTCAGATTAGTTAGGTCAAAGAGTTAACTTAACGAGATCGAGATAACCTAAGTCCTATGTTGAATGTTGTCACAGCATAGGCACACATCCTCTGATCGGAGACAGATGTATTGCTATATGTCTGAGTATGTACATTTGACAGACCAATAGGTTGATGACCTAACCAAGGTCTATACACCGGCGCGCTGGTGTGCATATAAGGGCATATGAGTAATACGATCTCTCAAAGGGATCATACAGGTTCACTACTGAACCGGAAGACATGAGCTCACTCATGAGATATTGGGAAGAATCAAATTCCGTGCACGGTCGTCTCGCTTTGGAAGCTTGACTGAATTTGTAGGTTTGATATATACTTTTGGAAAGTATATGATCAAGACCTAGGTATGATATATGCTTTTGGAAAGTATATGATTGATACCAAATCCAAATGATCAAATGAGAAACTTGGTGATCAAACCCTGAAGAAGACAGTGTAAAATAGATCTTGATCTTCGGGTTGACCATGGGTCTTCCAGTATGCAGGATGTACAGGTATTGGGAATACCTGAGGGTGATGTGATCATAAACGATTGTAAATCCATGACGCTTCCATTCCGAGGGAGTGATGAAACAGGTCTGGATTTTAGTGACTCCTTCCAGTAGAGAAGCAATCTGATCTTAGTCCAAGTGTTGGACATTGGTCTGAATGAGATTCAGATTCAATGAGAAGAATAGATTTGCGGTCTTGATTAAATCAAGCATCTGTGGGAGGTCCGTAAGATCTGGATTTGAGATAAGATCTCAACATCCAAGTCACTATACGTGGAATAATACAATCGCCCTGTCCTTATCTCCAAGTATCTGCGGAGAAAGCACATTATTCTTGAAAGGGTTCAAGAATAATTCATTTGATGAAATACATATCCAAACAAGAAGAACTTGATGATTAAATGAGATTTAATTATCAAGCTTAATATGAATATGATTCATATTGTGAGAATGATTATCCAAGATAATTAATTGGGATTTAATTATCAAGGATTAGAGAATGTGGATATTATTATCCATAATATTTGTGTGTTGTAAATATGATTTATAATATACATATATTCAAGAGAGAGAAATTTATGTAAATAGCATTTGTTAATTAATAATGTGGATTGGATTCACATTTATTAATTAATTGGAAATGCAATTTACAAATTAGTTTGGGTTGTGAATTTGATTCACATATTTTTCAATGGCATGATTGAAATATTCATAAATTAATTTGGAATTAATTTTGTGGATAATTATGTGATAATAGTTATCACAAATTATTAAGAGATAATATGATATAATAAAAGGAGATAATAAGCCCCATTTTTAGGAGGCTACATTATCTCCATTATATTATTTTGATTAATCTCTTAATTAATTTATTTATGTTAAATCAAAAATGTGTTGATAATGTTGCAACATATATTTAATTTAATTATAATTAAATGTTGTTGGTTTTAACCAACAACAATTATAGCCATTGATTTTACATGGACCAAGCCTGGCCGTTGGATCCATGTGTCCCATGGATTGAGATCCATTGGATCCTAAAGTAATATAAAAGGAGGGCTAGGGTAGCCTTCCAAGGTACATCGTTAAGAGTTGTACAAGGTTACAACTCTCTCTCTCTCTTTCATATTCTCGCCCTCTCTCTTTCTCTCCTCCAAAAGATGGCCGTCCATCTTGTGTAGAGAAAGGAGAGACCTTCTCGGCTTCGCCTTCGATGACTCGAGGATCTCCTTCTTCTTTGGGGCTACTTGCTCTAAAGGAAGACGACGGATTTCGTGTGACGAAATCAGGGGATCCATTGCTTGGATCTTCATCGAGGATTGCGGGGAGGAACGCGACTCATCATCGTGCCCGCAAGTGCGTTCTTCGTGGATCGAATTTAAGACAGGAGGATCTCTACTTTGGGATCTCGCGATCACAACCACGCTTCAAGAGGTATTCCTTATACTTGGTGGTTTGATGAAACGATCCGAGAAGTGTTCTCGTGATCATGTGGTTTCATCTTTAGATTTAAAATTTTTAATTTCCGCTGCATCTAGCATCTAGTGCGACTAGTTGCTCTGATTGCATACGATGCGATCAACATGCTTCCGTGATGCGCTTAAGGATTCTCAATATCCTTCATGAAGTTTATTTGAGGTAACTGAATTATTTGAGGTAACTCAATAAATTCTTGAAGATATAAAGATACATATTCATAGATTCACCTTTTCCTTTGTCTTTTCTTTTATTCCTTTGTTATCTGTTGATTCACATATACTTTATTTCTGCTATTAGTTTCTGACACATACATTAACATTGTAATTAATTATTTATTTAAATAAATTTAAACCAAACAACTATAGACACCATTCACTGAGTTCGACCTTGGTATACTTACCAAATAAAAATTTGTCACATATTCAAACACGTGATTTTTGTTGATCTGATTTCTACCTCTTATACTAGAATGAGCAGATATTATTAAAAGAGGTAGATTCGATTCCTCGGTCCTCGATAAATAGAGGTCGAAACTTGGATCCACCTTTGTGGATGTAACTCTTTTGTTTTTTATGTTCAAGACCCCTTGAAACTTTGTCTCTTATCCCTTTTGTTTTTTATGTTCAAGACCCCTTGAAACTTTGTCTCTTATCCAGTTCGCACTTCTCGCGTTGTAGACGTATGGCTCATGCATGTATCATTTTATTATTATCTTAGATGAATGAAATGAGAATCGTTTAAAAAAACTCCTTTTCCTTCCATGTGCCTCAATGCAAATCTCTTCCTCTTTCTAATTTTCCATATAAAAGAGTCCAATGTTTCCGTCTCTTTGACTTGAATAGTACATGTGTCGATGATCCATTATTTCCTCACGAGCATCACTTCTCCTTCCTACCTTGTAAAACAACACAAATTAGAAGATTGTCGTCAAGTAGAATTGTAATTTCCTTATGAATATATGATGTATCATATAATTCATATTTATTTGTACAAAATACCGATCGAACTCAGTTAGACCTGATTGAACATACTAATCAAAAAATAAAACAGTTTGATTTTAATTATTTTAAAATGCTGACCTCATCACCACTAGATTGTTATCCCATTGATCCGATCATAAAAATCAAAAACCGATATCTTACCTCATCACTGCTTAGATCGTTCGATCCCATTCATCAAACCATTTAGATTAGTTCAAAATTCTAAACGAGATATGTATATAAATCTAATTCATGCTTATATCATGCATGCTTGATGTTATACAATCTCGCATTGCATCGACCCGTAATCAAAATCCTCTCGAGTAATTCCTTAGCATAAACTAAAACGGATACTTCATGATAATCACAAATTTGACGTGTGGGTCTTACATCAAGAGTCCCGGTTATAATATAATCTTCTACAATTGATACAGACATCAGTGGATTGGAAACCAGTTGACCAATAAATTGCAAAGACGGCCCCCTCTCAAGGTTTCCATGGCGCTGGTGGCGGCGGCTGCGTTGGGAACATTGGCGGCACAGCTGAGAACATGGTGTTCTTGTCAATACCGTTCGCCTCTCCCGACAACGACACCAAGGCAGCAACTAAACCAGCATTGCCCGCAAGAGTTGGTTCGGTGTAGTTGTAGTTGGTGCGAACATCGTGAAAGCCATCGTGCCTATCAGGTCCAGCAACCATAGCTCCAACAATAGTATTGGGGTTCGGTTTTCTTGAGTCTCTCCACTTCCATCCTCCTTTGCATGTGTACTTGATTCCATTCTTGGGGATTGACGCACCTCGATGATGAACGTGCTTCGGGTAGTGATTGCCGAAACCCACGAGATAGCTCATCTTCTGGGGGTTCTTGCCCAGGATGTAATTGATCTGGTTGGCACATATAAACCATGATTTTCAGAAGTTGCCAGTGTTGAATTATACAAATGTGTAGAACTAAGAATTACCTGAGTCTTCGCAAAACTGCGCAGAACATCAGTCGAGAAGAATTTCGGACCGCAATACCATCCTGGTGAATCGGCGGCTTCAAGGTAATCACTGAATAGAGATGCAAGAAAGGCTGCGTTTACTACGTACTGTAGAGGCTGTGGTCTACCGTGGTTTAGCTCTATAAGACCACCTGCAATCAATGAAACTACATTAGAAATGGCATCATGGTCAGAGACATCACGATAATCGCTTTCCAAGAGCTCAGAGTCTCGAACCTCGGGTCCTGTTGAAAGACTTGAAGATCGGTAGATACGAGCACATCACAATGCTGGTCTGGTTATGAAAGGTCCGCAGTATTTCCTCATAGGGATATCCAGGGCTCAAGAATAATCTCAATCTGCTTAGAAGAACCTAAAAAAGGAATTAAAACAAATATAAGAGATTGCAGATTTTTTTTCCCAGTTCAATTACTACTCATGGTAAGTAATGCTTCTAAAGATCAGCAAATGCATGCTCCCAGATTTTAGCCACAGATCTAGAGAATTATTTGTGAACATTTCCAGATACCTGTGCGCCAACGAGCTTATTGTCCCAGCTCAAGACTCCATAGTCCCGACCACCCCAGAACGCACCGGCGTGCTTGGCGAGAGTAGGATGAGTTGCCAGATAAAGGTAAGACGTGTTGCCGGTTGCGTAGTACATCCACGCTCCGCCCCACACAAACTCATCCCAGTAGCTTGTAGAGTTGTAGAAATTCTCTGCATCGGTGCCTAAACTATATCTCCCCCTCTGCTGCCTGGCAAACCTCCAGAGTGTCTCCGCCCCATGTACGAGCTTCTTCGAGTACGACTTGCTGTCTCTGAAGACAATGGAAGCTGAAGCCAATGCAGCTGCCATCTCCGCAGCGAGGTCGGAGCATCCACCACACGTATACACCGGGCGGGGGTAATCCATGTTCTCAGGTCGCATCCAGCAGTAGTGGTCATTGGGCTGCTTATCCACGGTGTTACCTTCTCCAACCTGCATACATGTCGGGATACGCTATGTTTTATCCTATAAAGACAGGTTGATCTTATACATGGACAAATTTTTATATACTATTAGTAGTAATTCCATGTAATCTTGTAATCCTAACACTGGAGTTAATTAAGATGTCTGAGAGGGAGGCCACTCGTTGTAAGCCTCGTTCGAATGATGGATATGGAAAGTGAAATTTATCCTTAATTCTTTTTCAATTGTGTTGAGTTGAAGGACTAGAGAGGAATACATATTACAGAAAGAGATAAAATGGATGACGCAACTACGATGTGACCATCTTATTGCAAGATTTGCTTATTCCAGGATAACAACCTCCTATTTCGAAATATATAACATAGAACATCATACAACATTGGGCATTGTAGTAGGCACATTGCCAAACCACTATATATCTTAGTGTATTGTGCTTGTGTTTGTTGGTTGGATCCATTCTCAACAATTACATCAGAAATCAAGCATGGATCAGCAAAGATCATCCAGCATTTTACCTGTGCAACAAGACGGTCGATCGAGTCAGCCGAGGAATTGAAGGTCTTGAGGAGATAATCCGTCCCCCATTTGATGATCTCCCTGACGTGGTTGAGCTCTCCTGCAGCTTCATACTTGGCTCTGTACTCGATTACGCTCCAGCTGAGCATAGTCATCGCGAAGGAAGCTGGAAAGTTGAACTTGATCGCATCGCCAGCATCGTAGAATCCGCCAACGAGGCTCCTGTGCTCGGCGGGGTCGGAGAGGCCGTCCTTCATCCCGGAGTTGCCCCTCCAGGAGACATTGTTGTGCTTCGGCAGAGGCCCAGCTGAAGAGAAAGAGAGATCAAAATCACACAAATAGTCCAGCTGATTCGTTAGATATTCGGCAGGAAAAGAAATTTCTTTTGCAGTAGGTATAAAAAAGAACGTGAGGAAGGAGAGGGTGACTGACATCGCTGGGCGTTGAAGAACATGAGGGCCTTGTGGAGGGCGAGGGTGTAGTTGTCGGGAGGGGGACGATGGTGGTGGTGGTGGGGGACGGCCTTGGCGAGGAGGGTGACGAAAGCGGCGAGGAATGCCGAGAGAATGAGGGCGGCGAGTGTCCACAGGAAGATCTGGCGGCTGACGATGACGCAGCCGAGGTCCACGTACTTCTTCTTCTTCTTTCCCTGGTCGCCGGGGCCGGCGAGAAGCCAGCTCTGCTGGGTCTCGTCCAGCTGGCGGGAGGCGGTGGAGAGGGCGCTGCGGTCGAGGTCGTGGAGGTTGCGGCTGCGCTCGTCGTCTGTGGCGGAGTCGGCGTTGGATATCTCCAGCGGACCTCCCCAAGGGTCGCGCCCGTACATGCTCATGGTGATGCCGCTCGACGAGGAAGACGAAGGAGCTGCTGCCTGCTACTGCTCAGTGCTTGGAGAGGTGGTGACGGTAAGCAGCATAAAGAAGCGTGTGATGAGAGGGCTTCCCACTTGTCTATAGGATGTGGTCACCGCTCTCCACCCGTTGGAAGGAGGGACAGGGATCTCTGCTCATTAAAGTGTGCAGTACGAACTGGGGATTAATCTAGTAATCTAATTCTGAGGTGACGGAGGAGTTTCTGTGTGCCATCATGCTGGGTAATTTCCTCTCCCAACCCTCTTCTTTTCGTGTTATTTGTCCTGATGTTGATATTGATGTGCGTTGATGTTGATGTGCGTTGGATCATACGTACATCTTCATGATAAAGGTGGTGGGAGTATCAGTATAAGCTAGAGTATTAATATCCATGTTAATTTGCGTAAATTAAAAAACTCAATTACCGGATTTAGTTTTTCAAATGTAACGTAAACTTTGAACTTTAGGCCTGATTCGTAACTGATAAAACCTAACGTAAAAGGATTGCAGAAGCTTACGAAAGCATGCATTCAAGACAAAAAAAGGATCGGACTTCTCCTTGTCATGTTTGAAAAATGAGATCTCTAAATAGGATTTTGATGCATAAATGATCCATTTTTTTACTAATTCCTGTGGCATATAATAAACATCACCTATCTTTCCGTCCAGAAGAGCATTACAACTTAACAAGAGCTACCAGACGAGGACCTCATTTGCTATTCTCCATTTTAGAGGGACTGCGTGGCAACCTTTGATAGTTGGAAGGGATCTTACTGAGAACTGTCCCAATGTTTTCAGGCTTCGGTCGCAAACCTCGTGACTGAGATTCCCTAGAGGTAGGAAATATAGAGTAAGTTCTATTAATAAGCAATTAATGAACTTCGGTGCTTTGATCTGTCAGTAATCTAAATAAATAATTAGGGGCATACGGTAAATACAGTAAAAATGATCTGGAGATATGCCCTCAGGTACCCTCTTTCAAATATCTCAATCATCCTCACACTTTACTATTCACAGGGGTACCTCAAGTTGAGCTAACCCAACCCTGTACAATCCTACAACCAAACGGATGGGGTACCCATCCTTCTAACACTCATAGGATACCCCAACCCAACCCAACCCAGCAACCAAACGAACCCAGGAGCCTGTTTGGTTGCTGGGTTGGATTGGGTTGGGTTGTGTTACTCTTGTGAATAGTAAATTGAGAGGAGGTTGGGAGGAGGGGTACACCAGTGTACCTCAACTCAACCCACCAACCAAACATGCCCTAATATTTTATGTTTACAAGATGTAATGTGCAATATGTATTAAACCATATGAAATTTAAAATGTACTTGCTTAGCTTTTATGCAAAGCATCATATGCCCCATGCATTCAGCCTACTCATTTCATCCAAAAGAAGCAAATTCTCATCAAAGTTATCCTCTCATCATGATGGTTTCCACTTATTTATGATATTTTAATTTTTACCCATTACAGTTAAGGTAATTTATTATTAGAGACAATAACTTGTGTATCAATCGGTGGACTTACTCCCACCTGACATTCTGCTTAGGAAAATAAATGCATTAAAGGCGTCGCTACCTAACTTTCTTCCGCAGAGGCTGCAAAATTTTAATTAGGATTTTACACCATTATTCCTAAATTTGACCGATTACATAATAACCCTTATAATATTTGTGATTGCATAAGTATCCTTGTAATTATACCATTATTGTAATCTGATCAACTCTTGCACAGGGGGAATATGGGTCAAATAGAGTAAGAGTATATGATCATAATATATTTAAAAATATTACAGGGGTTATTGTTGTGGAACTTTTTTTAAATAGCAGACCTGATAATTTCAGGGTTCGGATCATCTCTCTTGAGATTTGAATCAAGATTTTTTAAAGTGTAGATACACACCGTTGCTTGGGTTCCATTATTGTGGAACTTATGAATCTAAAACTGAGACATAGAGTCAAAGTATTGGTTGATGGCGTAGTTTTAAATTGTAGAGGTGGAACTGTTTATATTGTTTTCCCTTTTTAGTAGAAACAAAAGATAAACGGAGAAATATCTTTATAAATGGGTTTGTCGGATTACCCTCGTGGGGAGCTAATTTAACTATCTCATATTTTAAATTTTTAAGGTATTTTCTAAAGATACATGGAGCGTTTAGTCCACTAGATAGATGCTAAAATATTATCATTTAAATTCATGTAAAATAGATATTCACAACCCCTCATCTATAAGGGTTTAATTTCATTTAATGAAAGAAATGAAAAAGGATGACAGCTGAAGACCGCGTAAGGAATGAGAAGTTTTTTTTGCTGAGTAAGTATAATTTTCATTGGGGGCAACGGGAAGCTCAGGCCAGAGAGGACAAGTTCCCAGACGTAGGTAGAGAAGCAGCACTGGAAGAAGATATGGTCTCGTGATTCCAATTCAAGGCCACAAAGATAGCATGGCCTAGTGTCGCGATCCCGTTTCCCGGACTGTCGGATCCTCCCATATCCGGATCTGGTTACTCGGCAATAATTTATTCAGTAATTACAACCAACATTCAGAAATAGACTGCAAATAAAAATACTCAGAAGAAAGTATTTCAACACTTTTCCATTCACAAAATAAAGTTCAGATGATACACTGTCCCACTATAACCATTTACATGTACATCAGCTTGAAAGGAAAATATACAAAAGATTACTAAACTACTTTAAAAAGTAAAGCTACTGTGGCTGACTGGATGTCTAGTATGTAAGCTGGATGAATTTTTTTTAAAGTCCTTACGATGGCTCACCGACACCTGCTGGGTTTTCCACAAATCATAGGATAAAAATTAGCGAATGCTAAGTAACGAAGAAGAGAAAAGTAAACAAATTGTGTAATTTTGCAAAACTTGTTAGCACAAAAGCTTTCATTCCTTCTTGTTAATTTAAGTCCTATTCCTTCCTATTCCACGTCAGGGATTAGTCCAGGGGAATTACCTCACCACTATAAGGACTCCGAAGCTGTGGACACTTCGGGATTGGAGATTGCATTGATCTTGGTAAGCTTATGCCGCCGCACGTTGCCTCAACCAATCTTCCAATACTACCTTGATAATTTTCTTTTATTAAATAGGGTCTCAACCCTCAGCCTGGAAAAACAAAGGAGCACACCGTCCTTGAGGACTCGGTTGCTTAAAACCTCAGGCTAACATTTAATCATATAACCTAGCGGCTTTAAATACATATTATCGTGACCCAGCCGCTATTGAACCACCCGTGCCTCCACATGGCACGATCACATCTTCCGTCGTTCAACCCGAAGATATTGACTCCTGGTATCACGCGTTGCAAAACATTCATTTCGTGCGCACTTAACATAACAGGACAACTGTGTACCACCTAGACAGGAAACGTCAATACGGGTTCCTTCCGACAAACCTACAGGTTGCATTCCCGACTTGTAGTTCTACTTCCAGTCATCCTTAACGTGACACACGTTCTTTTTCAGGATCTAACTCAAAACACATCAATTCCCATGATGTAATTCTTTCGTTAAGTCTTTGACTTTCATAATCAACAACACTTAGTATAAACTCACATATATATTATTCATAACCATATATACTCGTATTTATGCCTATTTTTAACTCCCAAACCCTAACTTTCAAAGCCAAAGCATCAATTTGATGCTTAAACCTTATTTTAGCGGGAATCACAAAGCAATTCTTCAGACTTTCTCAAAAATACCCAAAATTAGGGTTCTTCGTAGCAAAGAACACAAAATCAAGAATTTCAATAATTTCGTATGAAAACTCAACAGCAAAAGGAAGGATTTCGTTACCTAATCGAGCTCTCTCTCGTGTATGCAAGGCTTTATCGTGTTTCATTTTTTAGAAAGGCTATTTTAAGGCTCCTGAAAAGATCGAATTTCATTTTCGTATCAAAACGCTAAGAACGTGTCAAGAAGCGAAGAACGAATGAAGAATGCGAAGAACACGAAGAATACGAAGAACGCCAAGAACATATTTTCTCTTAAAATTTCGGCAGAGTTTCCCCTTATATCGGGACATATTTCTCGAAAAATTTCGGCAGAGTTTCTCTTTATATCGGGACATATTTCTCGGAAATTTCGGCAGAGTTTCCCCTTATATCGGGACATATTTCAAAATAAAAACAAAAAGAATTTCCTCTATAAATTCAATCGAGAGGAAAATAACAACGAAACTGAAAGAATATACTCAAATACAAGAGATGAAGAATCGGTAGACACCACGCATCTTAGGTGAGTGAACATGTGACGAATCACAGGGTCACTGACGTGCATAGCCGCCCGTACCTAAGTAGGGTATTACACATATTTCTTTATCAAAATAATAATAAAAACATAATAGAAAGAATAGAAACATAAATGATGGAGAATCGGTAGACACCACGCGTCTTAGATGAGTGAACGTATGACGAATCACAGGGTCACTGATGTGCATAGCCGCCCGCACCTAAGTAGGTGTCACACAGATTTCTCCTCGAACCACAATAGGAAAACGAATCGAAAAGAAAGATGAATCAAGAACAAAACTTGGAAGAACAAGAGGATGAATTAAAAGCCTAGCTTACGAAGCAAACTAAGAGAGGATAGTACATTTCTCCTCCTCGTTCTCCCGGCTGTGTTTCGCTAGCGCTCCTTCCTCGCCTCCCACTCCTCCTCCCGACCTCTCGACCCTAGCCCTTGGGGTGGTGGTGGTAGTGGAAGTCGTAGAGAATGAATGGGTAGGGGGGTCTATTTATAGGCCCCAGAAAACCACTAATCATAGTTAGAAAACTATGGTCTAGACCTTAACCATGGTTTAGCAGCCCATAGTTTTGGCCCATGGTTTTAGCCAAAACTTATCCCAAACTTGGGGCTTAAGTTAGAACATTCTAGAGGATTCTAGATTGGCTAATGACACTTAATTAACACTAATCATGATTAACTTTCACTATCGTGATTTAACTTTTACGGTTTACGCTTATCGTTTTCTAACTATTGATTAGTGTTTGATAATGATCATTAACGGTCTTCAATCCGTCATTAGTTTATTTAATTATGTTTAATTAGTCTTAATGACAATCATTATGGGTTAATGACATTTTAGCCTTCTTCCGAAAATCATAACAATTCGAAACGAAGTCCGATTCACACGAAACAAATTTCGTTGGTTTTCTCTTGACGAGCCGGATCTTATTATACAAGATCCGAGTTATGCCAAGTTCAAGGCTTTACACCTAGGCACCACGATGTCGTGTCGCTCCAGCCGATCGAATGTCGGTAGCCGATTTAGTACTGCATGATACAATGTGCAAGAATGTTTAGGGGCAGAGCACGAATTCCATACAATGGCCGCCCAAGGGACCTCCGAAGCACGGTGGCGCACAAGATCAACAGCGTCGCGAAAAGTAAAGCCGTTAGAGGAGCGGATTCAAGAATGATCGCTTGGGGTGGAGGAGATGGCGCTACGAATATTGTCACGCCCGACGAGAATATCGCGCCAAATCGGAGAGGCATTGGAGACTGGTTCGACCTCCCAGAACGTAGCGGAATGGAGATATTTGCACCTCATAAAGTTGGCCCAGATCGACTGGTCAACGGTAAGCACCCGCCAGGACCAAGCCACGATCATTGCAGAGCGAAGAGAAAGTAACGATCTCAGTCCAAGACCTTCCTCAGCCTTCGGGAGACACGTAATGTGCCAGCTCACGTCATGGCGCTCGTAACACCAAAGGAAGTTAGTGCACAACATATCAATGCGTCGCGAAGATGAAATCGGGATAAGAGACCATGCGGTCCAGTAGAGGAGGACCCCGGAGACAACCGAGCGCAGGAGTTGGAGTCGGCCAACGAATGAGAGGGCCTTGGATTTCCAGCCACAAAGCAAGGCCCCAACCCTATCCTCCAACGTCGTAGCAATGGCCCCTCTCTTAGAAGAGGAAGTTAGGGCTGAAGGATATTGAGAATCCTCAAGCGCATCACGGAAGCGTGTCGACCGCATCGTATGCAATCAGGGCAACTAGTCGCACTAGTCGCTAGATGCAGCGGAAATTAATTTTTTTTAAACTAAAGATGAAACCACATGATCACGAGAACACTTCTCGGATCGTTTCATCAAACCACAAAGTATAAGTAATACCTCTTGAAGCGTGGTTGTGATCGCGAGATCCCAAAGTAGAGATCCTCCTATCTTAAGTCCGACCCACGGAGAATGCGCTTGCGGGCACGATGATGAGTCGCGTCCTTCCCGCAATCCTTTGACGAAGATCCAAGCGTCGTGGCGTAGCAAAAATGATCTCCTTCCTAATACACAAAGTGGACGGCCACTTGAATATTAGGGAGACCCCACGAGAATGAGAGAAAGAGAGAGAGTAGAGTTCTTCAACTCAAGAATGTTGTTGTAACTTGGAAAGGCTACCCTAGCCCTCCTTTTATACTAGTTTAGGATCCAATGGATCTCAATCCATGGGACACATGGATCCAAGGGCTATGCTTGGTCCATGCTAAATCAATGGCTATGATTGTTGTTGGTTAAAACCAACAACATTAATTTAAATTAAAAAATGTTGCAACATTATCAACATAATTTAATTTAACATTAACTAATTAAGAGATAATGTGATAAATAAAATGGAGTCAACCATCCTCCCTAAAATTGGGGGGCGTCACCCATGAACAATTCATGGGTGACGTCACCTATGAATGGTGGTCAATTTTGGCTCCTTTTTTATTTATCTTATTATTCCTTAATTAATTTTGTATTCACAAAAATATTCACCAAATTAATTCCCAATTAATTTGTGAATATTTCAATCATGCCATTGAAGATATGTGAATCACATTCACATCCCAAACTAATTTGTAAATTACATTTCCAATTAATTAATTAATGTGAATCCAATCCACACTATTAATTAACAAATGCTATTTACATAAATTTTCTCTCTTCAATATATATGTATTATAAATCATATTTATAATACACATATATCATGGATAGTATTATCCATATTCTCTAATCCATGATAATTAAATTCCATTTAATTATCTTGGATAATCATTCTCACAATATGAATCATATTCATATCAAGCTTGATAATTAAATCTCATTTAATCATCAAGTTCTTCTTGCTTGGATATGGAATTCATCAAATGAATTATTCTTGAACTCCTTCAAGAATAATGTGCTTTCTCCGCAGATACTTGGAGATAAGGACAGGGCGATTGTATTATTCCACGTATAGTGACTTGGATGTTGAGATCTCATCTCAAATCTAGATCTTACGGACCTTCCACAGATTCTTGATTAAATCAAGACCGCAAATCCAATCTTCTCATTGAATCTGAATCCCATTCAGACCAATGTCCAATACATGGACTAAGATCAGATTGCTTCTCTACTGGAAGGAGTCACTAAAATCCAGACATGTTTCATCACTCCCTCAGAATGGAAGCGTCACGGATATACAATCGTTTATGATCACATCACCCTCAGGTATTCCCAATACCTGTACATCCTGCATACTGGAAGGTCCATGGTCAACCCGAAGATTAAGATCAATTTTTTTCACTGTCTTCTTCAGGGTTTGATCACTAAGTTTCTCATTTGATCATTGGGAGTTGGTATCGATCATATACTTTCCAAAAGCATATATCATACCTAGGTCTTGATCATATACTTTCCAAAAGTATATATCAAACCTACAATTCAGTCAAGCTTCCAAAGCAAGACGACCGTGCACGGAATTTGATTCCTCCCAATATCTCATGAGTGAGCTCATGTCTTCCGGTTCAGTAGTGAACCTGTATGATCCCTTTGAGAGATCGTATTACTCATATGCACTTATATGCACACCAACGCGCTGGTGTATAGACCTTGGTTAGGTCATCAACCTATTGGTCTGTCAAATGTACATACTCAGACATATAACAATACATCTGTCTCCGGTCAGAGGATGTGTGCCTATGCTGTGACAGCATTCAACATAGGACTTAGGTTATCTCGATCTCGTTAAGTCAATTCTTTGACCTAACTAATCTGACACCTCCGAATCTCTATTCCTATACAGAGGACCTGCATCAAGAGGTCGTTCAGATATCAGCCTATGTGAGAAAGGATTGCCATCTCCTACTCAGGCTGGAGATCACATCTTAACAATCATTTGACGGTGCTTGATGAGTCCTCAATCTAACTCTTTAGATGTTCATCCAAGCACCAGCCTCTATGATTCAATTATTGAATCAACAGTTGTATGATCATTAAGATAGCCATGGTACATAACCCTAATTGTACAGAGGGACCTATTATGCAAATTATTTATTCTTCATTTCAGATCAGGGAATGATATTCGCAATAACATTTATTGCATAATGGCTCGTCGTGGGCTCACATGTCCAACAGGGGCATCCCCAGGTAGGTGGTAGGTAGGGATGATCTAAGAATTCCAAGCTGCAAGGTAACATCAAAGTCATCAGGGGCACTTCTAGGCTGGATTAACTTACTTTTCCTCGCCTTCATTTTGAGGCCTGATATGGCCTCGAAGTCAGCAAGCACCTTCCGGACCGTTAGCAGAGAAGATGTCGCACCCTTACAGAATAAGAGGATGTCGTCAGCGGAGATGAGGTGAGTTGGGGTGCGAAGGCGCTCCCTTCCCAACGGCTTCAGGTCCCCCCTGTCCACGACAGCCTCAATAAGTAGGACAGAGCTTCCATGCCAATGGTGAATAAGAGAGGGCTAATAGGGTCCCCCTGCCTAAGGCCCCGTTTACCCTTAAAGAGGCCCGTTGGAGAGCCATTAACAAGTACAAAGAAGGACGAAGTTAGGATGCAATTAGATATCCATCCTATCCAGACCTGCGGGAAGCCCATTCCTTCCAAGCACTTAAGGATGAAGTGATGCTCCATAGTGTCGAAGGCCTTTGTAAGATCAATCTTTAAGCAAGCACGTGAGATGTTAGTCAGGAGGTCAAATCCACAAGTAAGTTCTTGAGCCAACCTAGAGTTATCACCAATTGATCTCCCCTTGATGAAGGCGGTTTGATTGAGGGAGATTAGTTGAGGCAAGACCACCGAGAGGCGAGAGGCCAAAAGCTTTGAGAATATCTTATAAGAGACATTACAACATGAAATAGGCATGTAGTCTCCCAGACCCGAGGGAGAGGATACTTTAGGGACCATAGTTAGAAAAGTGTGTTTTACCTCACGTACAATGTTTCCTCCCCGGTGGAGGAAGTTCATAGCAGCAATGATGTCATCCTTCAAGAGATGCCAATGCCTTTTGTAGAATCATGCATTGAGCCCATCCGGACCCGGAGCCTTGGTGGAGGGTATGGAGTGCAGGGCATTGTCAATCTCCAGCTCATCAAAGGGGTGCACTAGCCAATCATGAGCGCCATCTGTTAAAATGTCTCTAGGCGTGGGGTGGTCAGTACAACCTGGCCTGGGGAATGCTGGGCCAAGGAGGCCCCCATAGAACTCAACTGCGCTGGACGCCACCTCGGCAAAAGTGTCCAAAAGTTGACCATCACTACCAATGAGAGAGGCGATAGTGTTCCGAGCAATACGCCCTTTGGCTGAGAGATGGAAGAATTTAGTATTTCTGTCTCTGAGTTTGAGCCAGACCATACGACTCTTCTCCCGCCACACTAACTCGAGATCAGCATCAAGCTTCTCCATAAAGTCCTTGGTGTCAGCCTCTAACTGAGCCATGTAAGGGTCCAGGGGGTCTCTCAAGAGTATGGAGTCTGTAGTGGAGAGCGTGCCCTCCATGGCTCTCTGCTCTTTGAAAACACTTGCTTCAGTACTCGCCCAATCTTTAAGGGAAAGCTTGACCATCTTAAGCTTCCTTTGCAGACGAAACAGTGGGTTGCCAGGGACATGGGAACTCCAAGGGTGGGAGACCGCTTCAGAATACCCAGGGCGAGTCACCCAATAATCAAAGTACCGGAAAGGTTTCCGCGAGATAGGCACCTCAGCCAGGCATATTTGAAGTAGAAGGTGGTCACTTAGAGCAAATGGAGTGTAGTAAAGCTTAACATGTGGGAAAAGAGCGAGCCACACTTCGTTGACCAGTGCTCGGTCCAAACGTGTTGCGATTCTAGAAGGACCAATGGTAGAGTTGGTCCAGGACCAGTTATTACCACATGAATCCATATCCAAGAGGCCACAATGGGCTATGCAGTTGTTGAAGTCATCCATGCCGTAACGTATCGGGACCCTACCTCCAACTTTTTCCGAGAAGTAGCGTACCGTATTGAAGTCTCCTAGCACAACCCAGGGGAGGTGGCTAGGTTAGTTAAGGCACTTGAGATCCTCCCATAAGGTTCTGCGTGTAGAGAGATTGTTTGAACCATAAACCATAGTGACGTTTATGAAGAGACCACCTTTGTTGGAATAGGCAAGCGAGATTGATTGTGGGGAGACCTGTAACAGTGTACAAGTCCAGCACGCTATCCTCCAGAGAACATAGATGCGCCCGAGTGTGGTATCATTGTGGATGAATTTCCAACCCGGAGGGATGATGGAGGCGAACCTGTCTCTGTTGTCAGGCCTTATCTTTGTCTCGATGAGACCAACAATTTCCGCGTCCATAGAGTTAATGGAGTTTAAAAGGGCCCTTTGTTTGCGCGGTCTGTTAAGGCCGCGAACATTTCAGGAAACAATGGTCATTAGAAACATTGGGGTCGGCAAGAGCGGCCTTCCTGAATCAGTTGCCGTTGGGCATTCTTTTTCTTTTTGTGGGTTGCAGTTACCCAAATGGGATTTTCCACAGCCACAGATGCATAATTGGAGGGATCAAATTTTGGATATGATATGAATGGGTACTCCGTAGTCGGGTTATTGAGGTCAAATTCGCCAGCTCTCTTTGTAGTATTTTTCTTGGCAGCAGGGGGCCGATGCAACAGGGACTTAGATCCAAATGGGAAGGCGTTGTAAGGCCTTCCCGCAGTCTTACGCGGCATCCTGCTCGAGTTGGAGGAGGAGTAGGCGGCATTGGAGAGAAGAGCTTGGACTTCATTATGGCATGGTAACTCCTCAGTGGGGGGTAAGTTTCTGAATCCGTACACATATGTGCATCGGCGCCGCTATCTGACCTGACCGAAGGACCAGGCGAAGAGGCTTGTATGGTGGGTGCCTCCATCGCCATGCTGGCAGGTTCTCCTGAGGGAGCGGCAGGTGGGGTATCAGGAGCTGCATCGGAAGTAAAGGAGTCTTGAAGTCGGGTCGCAGAGGTTGGTGGTGTTATGGTGATTCTAGAAGAATCTAGCATTGTGACCTTAGCATGAGGGCCTAAATCCGGTCGATCAGACTTCTTTGTATAGGGGCACTGGGAAGAACTATGATCGAAGGCGATGCAGTGGGCACACCAGGGGGGAGGAGTCGCCATTCAAGTTCAGCCCCAATGGACTGCCTTTGTCCATTAAAGAAAACCAAGGGAACTGTTGCGGGGATGGCTTTGGATGCATGAATAGAAATACAGCATCGCGCGTACCCTTCTCATTGGCCCGATGCCGTTGCAACGTCCATAAAGAGTGGGGTACTAATCAAGCTTGCGATTTTGTTGAGTATAACGTCGGAGCAATGGCCAAGGCTCAGGCCGTGAAATCTAACCCATAAGGGGATCTCAGTAAGAAGATCACGTTCAATGCAAGAGCATGCCTCCCATCTCTTGAGCACAACGAAACGGCCCTGAAATAGCCACGGCCCCCCATCAAGGATGCGCTGGCAGTTTTCTTGTGAGGAGAGTTGAAGGTAGAAGAAACCGTTGGCACGAGAAAATAGTTTGAATTCATCAGAGGGCTTCCAGACCTTCTCAATGAAGTTCAGCAGTAGTTTAGGGTACGGTTTCTTCCCCAACACGTAGAAAACAAGAGTGTTTGCCCATGCCTTATCAAGGGATGCGATGTCATCCTCCTTAGCGAAGGCGACAGTCTCCCTGTCAAGGCTTGTAGGCAGGATAAACTCCATGCGTCGTGAGGAGGGTACAGGCAAGTGCTCCCGCAAACGTCCCGCCAAGAGGGACCCTGTTGTAGGGTGATTATCGGGGAAGCCGCTCCAGTGGGCTGTCCCGCCTGCGGCAAGGGGGGGGGGGGGGGCGTTCATGGGCGGAAGTTGGTGGCAGCGGCGGCGGGGTGGGGTTGGGTCAGGGTTTGGGGCGGTTGTTGGTGGGGGGAGGGGAGGGGGAGGGGAGAAGACGGGAGGGGAAGGGTCTGGGGGCATGGGGGAATTATGGGGCGTTCGCATATAGGAATGAGAAGTTATTTATATACATAAAATTGATTTAACCGCTGTTATGATTATCCATAATCCATTGTTTGTCTATAAATGTAGTCAAATGTTTTTAATGTGACGTGATAAGATACCGAAAGCTTTTAATAAGGTAAATTAAATTTATGTCTGTCTTTGAAATAATTCGTGATATCATAATTTCGAACATTCTCTAAATATATGTTATATTTTGTAAGTATATGTCAAGACTTGTAGTCCTGCTACCATGATATGTGCGTATACAGATCTTGCATATTTTGGTAACCAAAAGGAAATCAACGATATATTATAGACCAACATCTGCCATGCTTCGCGGGTACAAAATTCCAATGTCTCCAGATTTTCAGCAGTTCACAATAGAAAATGGGGAAGCTGATCCTCACGTGATCGGCACCTCGTGTTGCTGCGACGATGGCATCTGAGTTGGTTTGGGACTTGGCCTTTTCGCTGCCTTGACACACACGCCTGTGATTTGTGGGTGGAAGGGGACAGCTGGATATGGCGGTGCGTCATTTGCTTTTCCCAGAAGACGAGAGAAAGGGACAGAGGACTTCATGCGACCCGCGTTCGCATATCTGAGCCATTGGACCCATCTGTTGACCGCTGTCCAAGCTTTGAAGCCAATTGGCGTTACATATTTGCAACTGCATAGTTAAGCCCCTCGATCTGATCGAGCGGTCCACACGTAAGGTTGGTTACCAAAACCTTGATTTCGTGTGAGATCGAGTGGTTCTGCATGTACAGCAGATTTCGGTGTACAGTAGATTATGCAGTACAGCATAGGACCTATCTCTGCTTGTATTCTTCCTCCTCACATCCCGTCATATATTATCCTTTTCTCTATTGCATGTTGTTTTCATTCCTTATAATTGTAACATTCCCTCCTCTCCTTCGGCTAGAGGGGTAAACCCCTCTTTGAAGGGTTTATCCTCCTTAACTTATTTTTCTCCCTCTATGTAGGTCCCACTTTTTATTTTTCAAAAAAATTAAATAAATCAATTATCCATCATCAATTCCATAAAAAACAATATATTATACCATCATATGATATAAAAATTATAAACTACTCCACTTTATTCACTTTTTCAAACTCCAATACAATCACATCACAATAACTACACACTTTTTCAAACTTCAATATAATCATATCACAATAAACCTATATCTAATCCACCCCCAGTTTAACCATCTATCCAAATACCAAAATCCAAAAATGGATTACCTGCTAACAATTTAACCCACCTAAACCTACATACCAAACACACCCTTTTGTTCTATCTACTTAAAGATATGAGAGTTATAGAACGGATTGTTGTAGGGGGAGGGTGGAAAGGAGAGATGAGGAGGGGATATAGGAGAGGTCGGTTGTGGGGGTTGGGAGGGCACAAAGGATGCGGTTGTGGGAGAGGAACAAGGTCAGGAATATATTAGTATATATGTAGGTGTGCGCGCACGTGTGTATGACTGCATATTTGTATTGTCAATGTTAGAGTTGTTGAATATTTATAAACTAAAATAAATAATGGAATCTACTATTATTTTAACTTTGATTTCATCGGTGGTATAGAGGACAAACTCATTTAAGGATTTGGTGGTTGTCATTTTAACATAGAAATTTTGCCATTTTTTTTAGATTTATTGTTGCATTAGAAATAGAAGACATTGTTGAGTTTATCTAACCAATTGCACATCTTTGAGTTAATCTAATCAAATATATTTTCGAAAAATAATATAATTGTTGATATTAATGATTGAATTTTTTATGTTTTCCATTATATGTTAATTACCCTTTCCTCTCCCCCCTTGCTCAATTTCTTCCCTCGTACTCCCCTTACTCCCATGGATTGACTGGCCTTACCACCTATGCCCACTTTCACTACCCTCCTCCTATAATACCATAACCCCAAACAAAGTGCCATACTTAAAACTCATGAAGTGTGGGAGTGATTTATAAGTGGTGGGGATTACTACTTAACAATTTGATCTTAAGCATTTTGGGTGGTTGCCAACGGATCCAATTAATCCCGAACCCAACAAGTTGTCAGTGTCAGTTTTCCTCGATAACGGATAGGGGAACTAAGCCTGGACATTACAAATGGTATCAGAGCCAATTTTCCTCTAATAGTGGAAAGGGCTACCCAAGAGATGGAGCCACCCCTATAAAGAAGTTGGAGGAAATAACTAACCGGAGCGTGCAACCGTCACTGTCACTTGGAATAATTGATGGGTCATATCGCAACGAGAACGTTGTGAATATAAGTGGATGAGGTAATAACACCCCAACCTCAAACAAAATGTTATACCTAAAACTCACGAAGTGTAGGTGTGGTTTATAAGTGGTGGGAATTACTACTTGACAACTTGGGTTTAAGCATTTTGGGTGGATGCCAACGAGTCCAATTGCGCCCGAACCCAACAAGTTGTCAGGGTCAGTTTTCTTCGATAACGAACCGAGGACCTAAGCTCGTGACGTTACAAATGGTATCAGAACCAATTTTCCTCTGATAGTAAAAAGGGCTACCCTAGAGGTGGAGCCACCCCTATAAAGAGGTAGGAGGAAATGACTACTGATGAAGCCACATTTCATCATCTTTATTCTATCATTTTGACATCAAAAACCCTAGCAAATGCATGTAAATACCCTTAAATCTATCATCTTAGCATTCATGCATGTGATTCTAAATAGTGTATAAAATATTGTAATTAAAGCAAAATTATAGAATAAATAAAAAAATAAAAATAATAAAATATTGTAAATATTTTATGACTCAAAACCCTGAGACCTAGGCATCTTGATGAATAGGTCGACAAGGAATAAAGTAGGGGGAGATAAGGGCCAAATACCGATTCTTTTTAATGCATTCTTTATTCATTTTGGGACCTATTTTTGGTTCTACATTTTATACCTCAAATAAATAAATTTTGTACATGAAAGTTGTAGATAATTTAATAAAGAAAAATACAAAATTGATTTCACTGAAAAATAATGTACAGATAAAAAGTTATGATCTGAATAAGATTCCAAAACTCCAACTTCCCTGACCTGTATCTTGCAAATAAAAACTTGAAATGTACCAAACTCACCTTTAATTGTATATATAATAAAATAATCTATTTAATAGAGATGGTTTCGTATTTTTCGGAGTTACGGTTTGAAAGTTGAGTTTTGGACCCTTGTAGTATACTTGTACAGATTAAAATATTCAATTTATTCTTTATTCATTACTTTTGTATTCTTATATTTTTATAATTTTGTAAATATTATTTATAATATATTTTTACATTAAAACAAAATAAAAACTCAAATAAAACTCAAATAAAAATACATGTATATAAAGTACATAGGTATACCACATATACTTATACCAATATAAAATATACTTATATTTTATTTAACATACAAAACACATCAGAAAAATAAAATAAAAATATATTTATGTATATAAAAGCATTTTATAATTTTATAAAATAATAAACAAAATTAAAGAAATTAAAATCACAAAATAAAAATAAAATACTAAAATATACAGGTAAAATACCTATATAGGCTATAAAAAGCAACTTGTAAATATATACCTCACAAAAATAATTAAAATTCAAAATAAAATACTACATAAAATAACAAATATTTTTTATTTTATAACCTAATTAAAATAATATCGTTTACCATTTTTTATTGATTTTACAAGGAATTTTTCCTGGTTGGTCCACGTGGACCAACCAGGTTGGTCAGACAATTGACCGTAAGACAGTTGACCCCGGTCAACTGTCTGAACTACTCCTTCAGCCATTGTCAGAGCCTCAGTTTTCACCATTTTTGTCGATTTTTCCAGACTGATTCTTGCATTTTTTCGTGTCGTAATCTTCAAAGCTTTTGACCCTCGATCTTTGGTCTTTCACGCCCAGTGATTCGCTCAAGGATCGGAGCATCATGTCGCCCGATGGACCTCGTCCTTTGGAGCGTCCCAGTCGCTGGGTCAAACCAAATATATTGAACCTGTCACCTTCATTCAAACTTTGAACCCTATTCTTGGTCCCTCTCGTGCCCCTTGTGATCTCAATCGATTCCTGGAGGTGACAGCTCCAGTATTAGCTTGTCAAGGAGGCGGAGCAGCACGGATCTGGGTGTTACATCGACCTCCGGCCAACCCCCGTCGAGGTACTTTAACCTCGGGCCCCCAGGCCCTTGAAGTGGTTATTTTCCCTTAGTTTTTCTTGGATTCTTCTAGCCATAATCTTAGAATCAAAAAACCCTCAAGAAAACCTCGCTTCCATCGATCAATTTGTCCAATCCATTCATCTCGTCGGAGCACACCTCCGGCCGAGCACCACCCTATCAATTCGTGCATCTTTTCCATCTTCCACGGAGTCCAGGCATCTTGCCCTGGGCTCTATCACATTTTTCTTGCAGGTATGAGCACTTGAGCGACATATGGGAGTATTTTTGGGCTCGCCGGAGGTACCTGGAGGTCCCGAGCTCCACCGCCGTCGTAGGCGAGAACCAGCACCCCTCCGGCCATTTTGAAGCTCCCCGGACCTGGAGAACGCCTGCAGGAAGAGATCTGGGCCCTTTTGAGCTCTAAACGCCGACGAAGGAGGGCGGGGGAGGTCGCGGAAGTTCGCCGTCGCCGGCCTTCTTCTGCGTTCTTCCTCCAGCCCTTTTAGCCGTCCGATCAAGGGAGGCCCTAGATCCATCGTCCGCCGTTCGATTCGCGCAACCCCAGCCGTCCATCATCGACCATATCTTCTAATCGCGACCGTTAGAGCGCGAAGCGGTATCGTTCGAGGAGATCGCGCCACGCGTCAAGTGAACGGCCCACAGCCGTTCGATTTTGCCCGCCAGCTGACCGTCGGATCGCAGCCACGCGTCGCCAGAATCCATCCGCCGTCAGATCTCCTTTACGTGGGAATTTTGCAAGTATACCCCGTGCACTTTTGTAATTTTTTTTTAGTCCATAAATTTTAAATGGTAGTTTAAAACTTTTGTAAAATTTACAGTTAGGCCCTTGGACTTTAGGTATTTGCAACTAGGTCCTCTACCACGTCACCTCACGTGACCGGTTCACGTGAGGCGTGGGCTTTTTGTAGAGATGCCCCCGGCCTTTTGTGAATTTCGTTTCAATACCTAAACTTTGGATTATAGTGTAAAAATTTTGGAAATTTTGCAAGTTGGCCCCTGGGTACTTTGGATATTACGAATCAGTCCTTCCCAAGCGCATGCAAGTCATGCGCCCTGGTGGACATTTTGCACCCGTGCCCGTGTGGATTTGGAAATTTGTGATTGGTCCTTTAAATCGAATATTCAGTGTTAATTTTTGTTGGAAAATTGCATTGTATGCCCCTGGATGTTTTGATATTTGCATATATACCCCTGCCAGGACATATATCTTTGCTTGCTTGCTCTATTTATTTAAGGCATCAATTTGATTCGAAAAATTCCCAAAAATTTAACTTAAGCTCATGTGTGCTTGCTTGTTCACTTTATATTTTTTCATTGCATTTTTATTGCATTTTCATATTTATTAAAAATAAAAAACATGCATTTTTCATACTGTTTGCATTAGAAAATGCCTAAAAATTATAAAAACATCTTGAAAAATTCCAAAAAAATATATTTTGTGTGTTTTATCATCTATTAGTGTCGTTCCAAAAAACATTAAAAATTTCAAAAGAAAAACCTTAAAAATTCGAAAACCCTAAAAATCTTCATAAAAATCTAAAAAATCATAGAAAAATCCTAAAAATATAAACTCAGTTTCTTGTGATCTTCCTTATTTTATTATCTATATTTTAAAATTGATTTGAGGAATTTTGGGTACTCTTTAGTATTTTTCATCCTCACTTTGAATTCGGCCAGTAGGTTTAGTCAGTGTTTTACCTTATCTTTGATTTTAAAAATACCAAAAACATTCTGAAAATTCCCCAAAAATCACAAAAACATCTTAAAATTATAAAAAGACCAAAAACACTTTATTTCCTGATTTTTGACTAGTTTTGCCTATTTTTATAAATACCTTACTCCCTCTTATCTTATATTGTATATATATTCCTACATTGAAAAAGAAAATATAAAAAAATTATAAAATATAAAAAAATACAAAATCAGTAAAAAGAAAACCAAAATACAAAGTTAAAAATTAAAAATACAATAAAAAAGTATAAAACTAAAAACCCACAAAAACATTGGCATTGCATAGTGTAGACATTCCATCACCTTCACACACACACACACACACACACACACACACACACACACACACACACACTTGTTGATCTATCCTGCCTTGCTCCCTGTGTTTGAACTCTCTACATACTTGTTTCTATACATCATTTATGTAGAGTTAAAAATAAATTTTAACTTCACATTTGTTAGTCATTTCTTGATACTTCTAGTGTGGGTTAATTGTTGATTTTAGTTGGATTTCTGAGTGGTCGACACTTCAACTGAGTTCCCGCTTTGTGTGGAACTTAAGACCGCAGAAAACCCGCTAAATCAAATGATGTCGTTGCCGGGGAGCAACAGCGAATAGATCACATTTTTGACTGATTGTGTTCATTTTGTCTACATTATTGCTTGTTTGCTTGATCTCTCTAGTTTTGATATATCTTGTTGAGTTATCTGACCACCTCTTTTCTTGTCTTCTTGCGAGGGACCGCGGAGCAAGGCGGATCACCTAGGGGATCCGGTGCAACCTTGGGAAGCGGAGTCGGCTTTCTTTTCCTAGCCGACAGGAGAGAGCAGGAGTGAGAGAGAGAGATTAGTTAGATAGCTTTTATTTTCTTTGGTGAGAGAGAGACTATTTGAATTTGTAATAATACAGGTACATGGACACTCAGGACACTTCGGGCCCAATTTCCAAGTGTTTGTTCACTTGGGGGCTCACCGCGGATTTCATCGAGTTTCTCGCTGTTATTTGTCGGTTTTGTTTTCTTTTTCATTTTTTTGTGGATTGAGCCCTTAGTTCTAGGCTATTGCTTGATCGGTTAGAGTAGGTCCAAACACACTAATAACCTTTGCATGCACCTATAGATTGTATTTGGACTTAGTTTAATTAAACAGTTGAATCCCCATTTTTCGATCCGCCGCGCCGCGAGCCCTCCCCATCAAGCGCTACTCCTGAACTCGATTTGTCGAGAAGAGGAGGGGGGGTCTAGACCGGACTTCTTGGATTGAGGATTGGTGACCAACTTGTGGTTCTTCACGCTAGCAATTGCCTGCTTAGGACGATTTCCGCTTGTATATCGGCATGTAGTATAGGTTTATAAATTCCTGCTTTGCACCCCGCATGGAGAGAGCTGGGAGTCACTGTAAGTCTTCTATCTGTGCATTCATCATTTAGGAACTAAGGTGAGATTTCCATCTTAGTGTCACTTGCATTGACTTTTCTGACTCTATTCTCCCTCTATTTTTGGATCAAATAGGAATCAAGAAAAAACAAAAACGTTAGGCGCTTGTTTGAATCTACTCAAAAGAAGCGATAACACCAAAAAAATTAAAAAAGGGACTGCTAAGAAAACTTTGACCTAAATAAAATTGGTAGTTGGACTCATTGATTGGGAAGTCACATCCTCACTTGTATTCAGGTTGCATGGGAAGGTCTCCTTCCAAGTGAGCAGAGTGCTTCGTAAGGATTAGAGCCAAAATCCCAGCTTGTGGTTGCCTTGTGTATCGCCTGGATTTCCGAAGTATTGGCGCTTCTATCGTACGTGGACGAGTAGGGCTTGGTCAACATTGGTGACTCTCTATAGTGTAGAGCATCGACCTTGTCCGAAGTATCGAGCCTAGGCCACGCCTTCACGAGGGTGTCTGTCTCATCGTCTCACGTCCAAGTAGGTTCTTGCACGCTCACGGATGATTCCGTTGCGAGCGAGTTCCGAAGTATCGGTTTCGCCTATTGGATTCCTTTCTCTATTTCTTTGGCTGAGTAGGGATCCAGGAAGGGTTACAAGGACCTAAAAAAAGTGCAACCTACAGGTTACACAGGAGGAGGACAAGTACGAGATACTCTTCTAGTAGTACTCTCTCTCCTATAGGCGTAGCGCTCTAAGGACTCGTTAAAAGATAAATTCCTGAATTCAAGCTAAAAACTACAAAGATAATAGCTGAACCCTTACGGCTTCACGTGTTGAGTTGGTGAATCCCTTTGTCTTGTGTTTGATTGCTAGCCGATTTTAGGTCAAGATCAAAAACACCGCACAATTGTGCACAATTTTGTCACCTTCTTCTCTTTCATATCTCAACCTTCTCAAATAATCAAGATGATGGGACGGAGATCTCTTAGGCCGACCTTGTCGGCACCGCTTTCCAGCACTCCTCCCTATTCATCTAGGACAACCTCGGAGAGTTCGCTCTCCGAGCCTGAGTTCACTTCTGCCCTGTTCCCCCTCGACTACCCTTCTCATTCTCCTTCCATCAGTCCAAGAGTTTCAGAATTTAGTGCATCACAGAGCTCAGAGCATTTGATGGCACCTGAGATGGGTTCTTTTGCATTTTCAGAGAATCTAGACATGGCAGACAGAGACCACCCAGATGAGCAGGAACAACCTCATTTCCTATTTGATCAAGCTTCCATCAACAATTCACTATTAGCCTCCTTGGAGACCATACAGAGACAAATCAGAGACCAAGGAGCATTCATGGGTGACATGATGCGAGAGCTGGCGCAGATGAGAGCAGATCGAGAGAACAGAGCCGCAGGTGGTGGAGAAGATATACCCATCGCAGAAGGAGGAGATCCAGAAGCTGAGAGACCACCACAGACCATTATGAGGAAATTACGCAATCCTGCCGTATCCCTCACTCACCGATGGATCCGACTCCCTCCCATCCATGGAGACTTCGAGCTTCGACCCCATACTATTCAACTTCTACCCAAATTTCACAGGCTGCCGACCGAAGAGCCACACCTCCATCTGCAAGAATTCGAGTTGATCTGCAACACAATTTATGATAGGCTGATGACCGAGGATACTATCAAGATGATAGCCTTCCCCTTCTCTTTGGTTGACAGAGCCGCATACTGGCTCAAACATTTGGGGAGATTCATCGACACTTGGGCAGATCTCCGGACCGCATACTTGAAGAAGTACTACCCTCTCGGCCGGGCGAACGCAGCTAGAGCTATGATCAGCAATTTTACCATGATCCCTAATGAACAATTTCATGAAGCCTGGGATCGATTCAGAGAGCTCATCGACCGGTGTCCACACCATGACATACCAAAGCCCAATCTGGTTCAGAGTTTCTTTTGTGGGCTGACACTGGAGCTGCAGGGGCTTGTAAATGCCTCTTGTGGTGGATCATACTTTTCCAAGGGTGAAGACGACATCTGGGCCATCTATGAAGGCATGGCAGAAAACTCAACTGTGATGACCCAAGCCAGAGTCTACACACAATAAAAGCCACCCCAAGGAGGGGGATCATTTCAGAGGATCGCCCGCATCGATGCCTGTCCCAACACTCTGTCGGTAGCCGCAGCCCAAGCTGAATCCGCCGCAGCCGACATGAGAATCATAAGTGAGAAGTTGGACCGCATGGAGATCCTTGAGAAGAAGCAAAACCAAGGTCTAGCCTAGATGGACCTTCTCACCAAAACCATGAGTGACCTGAAGACTCAAATTCTCTGCATTCAGGAGGCACAGTCATATACTCCGCAGCCTCCCACGTCACGGGCCGATCCGAGCAGTAGCAGCTCTACCCAGCCCTCTGCTTCACACCATCAGGTCAACCACATCCAGAAAGAACCGGTGCCACAACTACCATACTACCCATCGCAGCCACCATCTCAGGATACTCAGATGGTGGTCTATCAGCCGGATCGGCCACTGGCTGTTTTGCCACCACCATCCTTTGAGCAGGACCTATTGATGGAAGTCAATGGGATTTGGTACGACCGGTACCCTCAACCCAGGATTCGTCGTGATCACCCTGGATTCCGATGGGGGTAATGGTGGCTCCTCATCCCAGCAGCAGTCTCTCGCTCAAGGATATCAGAACAACCAGCCACAGCAACAGCAGCAGCCCCAATATGCCCAGCAGCAGAACCAGAATGGTCCTCGTCCCGCCTACTAGGGACAGCAGTGGAGGCAGCATCAGCCGCCTCAGCAGTCATATTCTCATCCTCCCCAGTATCAGCAGCAACAACCTCATTTCCAGCAAGGGAGTACATCCGGTTCTCAGGCACCTGCCTTTGAGAACCCCGCATTAGATGACCTCGCCCGACTACTCTCTGAACATCGGGAATCCTACCGGCGAGACATGGATGAGTTCCGGCAGGAGGTGAGGGATTTGATAAAGGGCAAAGCCGCCATAACAGCTCAGATTGAGCCCAATCCAAACAACTTGAAAAGAAAGTCTGAGCATGTACAGTTCACAGAGGATGCCTCTCCTAGTGATTATTTGAGTGACATATCTTCTACTTTGTATGATGCTGATTTTGTGATACTATGAGAGGTAGGATGCCAGCCGGCGGTGCCTCATCTGAGCGACAGCAACATGAAGAACCCAGAGCGCCAGATGAGCAGAGTAGCGGTGCTGATGCCGCTGATGATGATGTTGATGACGGTGGTGCTGAAGCCACCAAGGATGGAGATCCCGACGACGACACTGAGGCCGTCGTGATACCTGATGCAGACGGTGGTGCTGAAGCCACCATTTTTGATGGAGAGCCAGATCGCGGTGCTGATGCTGCGAAGACAGGTGCCGGTGTTGGTACTGAGGCCACCACATCTACTTTTGTTGAGCTTCCTCCTATGGTGTTACCACCTTTTGTATCTATGGATTGTGGTAACAACAAAAAGAACAAAAATATGAATAAGGGAAAGGTTTCTGTTCATACTCCAGATCCATATGTGTTGCATGATGATGATTGTATGGGTTCCATTCCTTCACAGGCACATGAACCTATTCCTAGTCCTCCATCTGAGGAGGCCCCTACTATCCCCTTCCCCGAAGCACTCCGCCGAGCGAAGGGGAACAAAAGAGAAAATCCAAAAAAGGATCAACAGGTAGAGTTCAGTAATCAGATGATTGATCGATTCCATATTCAGTTGACTCTACAAGAAGCCCTTGAGCACATACCCCTCTTCAAAAAGAACTTGAAAGAGAAGACCACCACTTGTAGGAAGAGGAGGAACCACAGAGATCAGATCCATGTGCTCACCCATTCCACTTGCTGCACCATTCAGAACAAGCTGCCAGCCAAGCGACCAGATGCAGGAGCTCCCTGTCAGATGCGAGATTCAAGAGCAGTAGTTTGATCGTACTCTATTAGACAGCGGCTCTTCGATTAACCTTCTTCCGGCAGCCTTACTCGACAGATTCGAGTTTGGTCCTCTTCTTAGGAGCAGGACAGTCCTTCAGTTTGCTGACAGGTCAACTAAGAGGCCGAAGGGGTTATTGAAAGACGTGGTCGTTACCATTCAGGGCCTGAAATTCCCCATGGACTTTGTTTCTTGGACATGGAGATCCCTGAGTTGGTAACCGATGCCCCCATCATACTTGAACGTCCGTTCTTGGCCACAGCCAAGGCGGTGACCGATCATGATAGTGGGAAGGTATGTTTTCGCGTAGAGGGTGAAACCATACAAATAGAGACGATCAAAGAAACCAGAGCCAGAGAGTTAGAATGCTCAGAGCAGTCCAGCGAAGACGCGCAGATGACAGAGGAAGATCTAGACATCCACCAGGAGTACGACTTTGTGATGACAGATGATGAATCAAACTGGACAGATCCCGTAGCACAGACCCTCACCTTTCCTACAGATTCACCGTCTTTACAGCTCATGGCAGTTGAGAGTCTGGAGAGCACACACCTGGATGAGGATACTTTTGAGGCTGACAGTATCGGGACGAGTGGTGCTGATGATTTTCAATCTTGTTCATCTACTTCAGATCCCTCGGATTCAGACATTGATTGGTATGATTTTGATGAATGTTTGTCGTGTCTGATTCCTTCTGAGCCAAAAGCCATGACAGAGTGCGAGCCAGTACAGTTTAATGATGATTCAGCTGGCCGCCCTTCATCAGAGATTCATGCAGAGCGAGAGTTCTCACATGCAGACCTGGTCGCCTTCACACAAACATATCAGAAGCCAGATCTGCCACCTCCCAGTTGTCCAGAACTAAAGCCTCTGCCGCAGTCGCTGAAATATAGATTCCTTGCGGGTAAGCCAGATATGCACCCAATCATTATCTCAGCAGGTTTGACTGGAGAACAAGAATCTCGTCTGATGGAGGTTCTTGAAAGAAACTGCAAGGCGATAGGATGGAGTATATCGGAAATAAAAATGTGTGAAAATCAATGTGCAAATGATTGGAAAAATTTATTTGTCAAATTGCTTTGAAAAATCTATCTATCCTGTGTGAAAAACCTTTGTAAAATTATCTTCAAATGCGTGAACATGTTTGTCAAATTAGTTTGGACTATAGTTTTCTAAAATCTTTTGAAAATAATTCTCGAGTAAATCTGAGGAGTCTGCACAAAAATCTCTCACACAAAAATTAGCAATAATCCCAAATAAAGCTTATAAAAGCCAAAATCCTGTTGTACAGCGAATACAGTTTTTCTTTGTATTTACTGATTAATAAATCATGTTAAATACCTATACATTGTGATTTGAAAAATAGTGTGAACCGTTTGAAAAATTTGCTGTGAAATGTTTTCAACCTGTGCAAAATTGTTTGGATTGAAAAACTTTTTCTTTGTGTGGAATAAAGGATTTGAAAAACCTATGTGCAAATGTTTTGAAAATTGTTTTCAAAATTATTGTAGAAAATGTATATATAGTGTGAAAAATCTTTGCAAAAATAGTTTTCAAATGTGTGTAAATGATTGCAAAAATTATCGTGTACTATAGTTTGCAAAATTATTTTCAAACTAGGCCTGAGGAATAAAAGCATCATTACAAATACTTGAAAATCGTAAATAAAATACATAAAATTCTTGCTAAACAACCTAAATAAATTACTTTGTTAAAACCTGTTAAGGCTTGTAAAATAAAGCGGCACGCCCGTGTAAATAGTTGTACATATTTTATACTTTGAGTGCCAAAATTGTTTTACTTGCAAAATTCTTTGTGTAAAACTTTTCTCTTTGCTTTCAAAATTCTTTGAAATTGCATATTTGTAAATAACATTTGCATAGCATCCATATTCTTTGATTGAGCTTGATGATTGAACTAGTCCAACACAGTCAAAGATTGGAGCTTGGTTGGACCTTAATGCACCTAATTGCACTGTAACATTATGGGAACTAGGTTTAAGGTACTTCAGGTCTTTTCAGACTTAATTCTTTGAGAAATCAGGACTGGGTTCAAGTCACCTCAGTGGACTAACTAGAACTTTTCGAGACACACGTATGACTCTTGTCGGTCGTGACTTCATTTGGACATTTGCACCTTTCACTATGCTCAACTCAGTTGGGGTGGTGAGGGGGTTGGATTTGCCAGTCTAAGACGCGCACGAGTGGAAACATTCATCCTCGTCTAGGGAGGGAAGTGCACCCCAACCTAGTCCAGTTTCAATGAAGTCGAATGACAGGAGAGTGCGGGTTGCAATAAAGCTTCAAAAGAGGGATAGTCTTCTGGCACAAGAGGAAAAAGTCCTTATGTAAATGCTGCTGTAAATAGTATGTTGAAAAAAAAACTCCAAAAAGTGGACAGGCTTGTAACTAAAAATAAAAGTACCTGCCGGAGTATGTCTATATGTTGTATAGAAAATAAGCAAGCTTGAGCATCAAAGTTACACCATGTGAGCCTGCAGCTGGATGACTTGACTACACTGTCTTGCATCCCAGGATAGGTAGCTACACTAGCTACTGTCCATTCTTTTCTTCCCCTCCTCCTCTAGAGTTGGATTCTACTTGAACTTAGAAGGGAATACCCCGCTCCTCGACGATAGAGGGCTGGATTGGGGAATCATTGGGTTGTCATTCTGGAGAAGTCAATCCCTTTGTCATTTCAGTTGGGGAGAGCCACCATCACTTACACCGTACAAGTCAGCTTCATAGTCATAAGGGTTTGCGTATGATGTAGGCTAGTTCTGACCTGGCTATTGAGGAGATTTGAACCGAGTTCTGTGACTCTCGAAGGCTGTTGTGTTTTAAATTTGGTTCCCAACCAGGATCCACACACATTTTCACACCAAGGTCTAACCTGTGCTCCAAACTCCTATTTTGTAAGGACTAGAGATTACACTGAAAGCTATCTTATTCATTTTATCTGTTTCTATTTTCAATTTCCTTTTTCTTTTCTTTTCATTCTTTTTGTACTTATTGCATAAGTATTTGCTAGGGACTAGCAAAGGCAAGTATAGGGGGGTGATGAACCTCCATTTCATCACCTTTATTCTATCATTTTGGCCTCAAAAACCCCAACAAATGCATGTAAATAGCATCAATTTGTACATAATAGCATCTATTATTTATTGTATTCATTGTACATAAAATAAGATTTTCAATCCAAAATTATAGAATAACAGGGAGAAAAGAAAAAGGAGTAAAATATTGCAAATATTTTACGACCCTAACCCCAAGACCAAGACCAACATGGAATTGGTCACAAGGAATAAAGTAGGGGGAGATAAGGGCCAGTGTACAATAAATACCTCATTTATTCATGCATTTATTTATGCATTTTTGACACCTATGATGTATATAATTATTCATTCATCAAATAAAGAAACTTTGTATATGAAAGTTTAGATAATAATGTAAATAAAAATACAAAATTGAGTTTGTGTAAAAATAATACTCAGTGTACATTTTATATACAGAATAAAAAGCCAAAATCTCAACTTCACAGACCCATATCTTGAAAAAGAAAACTCCAAATCACCCAAACTCACCTTTAATTGTATATAGCTTTCCAAGAACTATTTAATAAAATTGGTTCATAATTTTTGGAGTCCATCTGCAAAAGTTAGGTTTTTGGTCTTCATTGTGCAATCTGCCTAATTAAAATATTCAATCTATTCATTGTCCATTACTTTTTTTATCAAATTCTATTTTTTAGAATTTTGTAAATAATGTGTAATACATGTACATATTGAGATTAGAATAAAACTAAAAAGGGCTTATAAAATAAAATAAGTATATGCAAGATAATAGGCATAATACCTATGTCAAGTATATATCTAAATAAAGAAGGGAAACATTCTTTAATTCTTTCATATTTTTATAATATTGTAAATATTACATATAACTTATTAAAAATACAAATTCAAAATAAAAATCAAGAAAATATACTTAATAAATTAAGTACATAGAATATATAGGTAAAATACATATAATTACACCTACATATACATATACCTATTTATTTAAAAATGGAAATAAACTATAAAAATTAAATAAAAATACCCTCACACTCACAAAAATAAATTATAAATTTATAAAATAAGACAATAAAATAATTAAACAAAATAAACAAAATAAAAATAAAATACACAAAATACATGTAAATACATAGATAAATATACTATTACAATAAAACCATAATAAAATACATCGAAAAATTAAATAAAAATCATAAACAAATACTACATGAATTAATACACATTTTTCATTTTATAAGAAAATTCTAATAAAATCATTTATTATGGTAAATAAATCATTTTAGAATAAAGTTTCCTGTTTTGTCCTCTAGCGGTCGAGGTGGACCAATGGGGAGCCAGCCTTGGTTGACCGCCCGGTCAACTGTCCCATCCGGGACCTGGCGTCTCTGAACTGTCTTTTCCCCGAATTTCTTCCCTTTTTTACGGCCATCGCGTCCATCGATCGAGCTCGCTTTCTTCACGAGAAATGATCCCTGATGATCACTGACACCCGCCGAGATCTTAGATCAACTTCATGCTCATTGGATTAATCAATAAACGCCGATCAATAAGGGTCCATCCCAGTGTTTATAAATAAGAAGCTCCGCCCCCCTCCTCAAATTTGGCCAATTTAATCCACCCAAAAGCCTTGATTACGATCCTGGGAGGTTCCTCGTGACAGGGGGAGCATCGCAGCGACTTGAATCGGTCGGAGGAGGGAAAGTTTTGACGCGGCAGAGTTCCGGCGTCCGTCCTGCTCCCTGGTGGCCCCCAGGTATAAGAGCTGCCCTTTATTGCATTTTAGGTAGATTTCAGTGTTAGCTTTTCATTCCTGTTCTTAGTTTAGTCTTTAGTTAATTAGCGTAACTTAAAATCGAAAAATCGAAGTTCGCCGGAGCTCCGCTCCGGCGATTTCTTCACCGTGATCTCGACCGTTTCCGACCGCCATGTTCATCCCACTTCGTTCCCCATCGCGTTCTCCATCTATCTCTCATCTTTGTTCAACCAAGGACCTCTGGTCTTTGCGAATCGGAGCTCTACCTCCGCCTATCGTTGGAGCTCCTCCGCCTCACCTCATTTTGCGACCGAGCTTCTAAACCCGGGGTCGAGGAGATAGCCCTCGCTCCCCCGATTCTTCCTATGCAGGTCAAACGAAGAAAGGAGCCCATCTGGGCTCGATTCAAACCAGGAAGAGGCTCCTGGAGGTCCCGACCTTCATCGACCTCGTCCGAGCTCCTTGGACCTCCAGGAGCCATGGCGAGACCATCAACAGACGCGGAAGGCCTCCATCTCAGACGCGAGGGAGAAGCCCGGAGGAGCCCAAGCTTCACGATCGAAGCTCGCCTGGGGCGAGCTTCTTCCCTGTTCCTCCAGACACCTCCATCGCCGTCAGATCAAGAGGCGCGACCCAGATTGAACGTGGACCGTTAGATAAAGCCTTGCACCCACCATCCGATCAGTGAGGCTGATCTAATCTCATCCTTCATCTACGAACCGGTATCAGCCGATGGATGCGTGACGCGTGTCCAAGTGAAGTGATCCACGCCGTCCACCAGCGCGCATTTAGGGGTAAATTTCTTATTCAGCCCTAGTTTTTTTTGTATTTATCGTTCACCTCTGTAAATAAAAGTCGAAGTTTATTTTAGTGTGTAAATTTTGCATGGACCCCCTGTATGATTGGCATATTACTTTGAGGTCCAGTCCACGTCGCCTCACGTGTCGACCCACGTGAGGTGGCTAATTTGCATATGACCCCCTGTATGTTTATACATATATGTTTAGCCCATAAAATAAAAATTCCAGTGTAATAGTTTTGTGAAACATTGCATGAAAGACCCTGGACTTTCTGAAATTGCTATTTGGTCCCTGTGGGTACGGATCACGTGTAGTCCCACGTGATGGTCATTTTGCGCGGGGGACCCTGACGAGTTTTGTATTTCATTTTAGACCTTAAAATTGCAAATCAAGTGTAATTTTTCTGGTGTTTTTGCACTGTAGACCCTGTCTTTATTTTTATTTGCAAAAATGCCCCTGCCAGGCCATATATTTTTGTTGTGCTTTGTCCACTTATTTCATGCATCATATTAACTTGAAAAATTTTGCAAAAATTAATGTAAGTTCCTGTTAGCTTGTTCTTGCACGTCATATTTTTAGTTTTCATTTTTATTGCATTTTTGCATTTATTAAAAATCAAAACCCTGCATTTTATTTACTGTCTAGCTTAGAAAATACCAAAAAAATAGTAAAACACCTCGAAAAATTCCAAAAAAATTAACTATGGTCTATTTTATCATATTTTAGTGACAATCCAAAAATCACTAAAAATCTCAAAAGAAAACCTTAAAAATTCAAAAATACTCAAAAACCTCATAAAATAATAAAAAAAATTCTAGAAAACCCGAAAAGTAGCAAATTTAAGTTTTGTAATTCATATATTTTATCTTTCTTACTTTAAAAATGGTTTGGAAAAATTTTGCGGCTGTGTAATATTTTTAATTCCTATTTTCCCCCCAGCCAATAGCTACTCATTGTTTGGCTTTATTTCAGTGTTTAAAAAAATACCAAAAATTTGCTGGAAAATGGTCAAAAATCACAAAAACAGTAGAAAATCATAAAAATACCAAAAAGATTTTATTTTTGAATTTTTGACCATTTTGTGTATTTTTATAAATAGTATATGACCCCTCTCCCTACATTGTGTATACATTCCAATATTAAAAAAAAGAGAAAATTAAAAATATATATATATAAATATATATATACATATCTATATTAATATATAATATTAACTAATACACATGACTTAATAATAAAAAAAGAAAAAGAAAAACCCACAAAAATAGGCTCACACAAGGATGACTCTGTTGTACATGCACATCATAGGCTACTTCATTTTTGCATTGCTCTTTGTGGTTCGACCTCTACATACTTATTCACTGTGCATTTTGTGGTAGAGTAATAAATATTAATTCACACTTTTGGGACTTAATTTACTTATTCTTTATTGTGGGTTAATTGTTGATCAAATACGAGATTCATTTGTAGTAGTCAACACACCGACTGTTGACTCGCCTTGTGAGTCAATACGACTGCTCGTGAATTGCGTGTTTACCGTTGCCGGGGAGCAATGAGCGTAGCCTATTAATTTTGTCATTCTTGTTTAGACATTGATGTATCATTGATTGTGTGAGCAGCTAATTATTTCACAATTGATCACTATGTTTTATTGCTTTATTTATTGTGATTAATTCTTTCCTGCCTTATTTTATTAATTGAGCTATACTAATTCAATCTCTTTGTGACTTTGATGCGAGGTCCCGCCATGCGAGGATGGTTTCTTAGGGAGCCAAGGCAGCCGAGCTTGGAGGAGGGTGATCTTCACCTCATGACCATCTGGAGAGAGCATCAAGGATACCAAGGGATGGGAGTTAGATATGTCTAGAGCAATTAGGATCATTTTTGTAATTTATGGTGAGAGAGAGATAGTTTTGGCATGTAATAATTAACAGGACTCTACTCTTCACAATGAGGTCCAGTGCCCGGGTGTCTGTTCACCTGGGGACCTCATCGTTGTTTTCCGTGTTTTCTACCGCCTTCTTTTCTTTGTTTTCCACTGTTTTGTGCTTTCCGCCTTTGTTTTACTTTGTTTTGTGTGCTTGGAGCCCCGAGATATAGGTTGCTTGATCCGGTAGCTAGGACCAAACCTTAATAAGAATGCATGTTCCTATAGTCTACTTCGTATGGATCTAGTCAACATTAAACAGTTCGGTCATTTATCTCTTAACCCGTGTGCCGTGAGCGAGCCCCATCAAGCGCTACTCCTGAACTCGAGTGTGTCGAGAAGAGGAGGAGTAAGCCAAGACCTGACCTTTAGGTTAAAGATAAGTGACCAACTTGTGGTTCTTCACGTTAATAGCAGCTAATGTTTAGGGCGATTTTGTCAAATGCACACCGCCATGTAGATAGGTTTAAAAATTCTGTTATGCATACCACATGGAGAGAGCTGGGATGCACTGTAAGTCTTCTAACTCAAAATGCATCATTCGGTTCAATGGTGAGATTTTCATCATAGAACCACTTGCACGGCTTTTCCGCTATCTCCCTCTGATTTTGAGCACCTAGGACATAAATGAAATTTACCAAAAACGTTAGGCGCTGGTATGAAACAGACTCAAAAAAAAGTGAAAACCCAAAAAACTAAAACAAGGGGACTGCTAAATAAACTTTGACCTTAATTAAAATCTGTAATGGATTATCATTGTACTGGGTTCATAAAGCCCTCATTGTTTTCAGGTACCTTGGAGGGGGACCAAAACCCTACTCCCTTGAGCGAGGCACACCCCATAAGGAATAGAGCCAAAATCCCAGTCTGCAATTGCCTTGTGTATCGCCTAGATTACCGAAGTATTGGCGCTTCTATCGTACGTAGGCGAGTAGGGCTTGGTCACCAATGATGACTCTCTGTTGTGTAGAGCATCGACCCTGTCTGAAGTACCGAGCATAGGTCACGACTTCACGGGGTGTCTGTCTCATCGTCTTGCGTCCGAGTAGGTTCTTGTACGCTCACGGGTGATTCCGTTGCGAGCGAGAACCGAAGTATCAGTTTCGCCTATCGGCTTCCTCTCTCTATTTCTTTGACTGAGTAGGGATCCAGGAAGGGTTACAAGGACCTCAAAAAGTATAGACTACAGGTTACAAAGGAGGAGGACAAGTACGGGATACTCTTCTGGCAGTACTCTCTCTCCTATAGGGGTAGCGTACTAAGGACTTGTTGAAAGATATGCCTGAAATAACAACTCTAAAACTGAAAAGATAATAAGTAGCCGAACCTTTACGGCTTCACATGGCGTGAGTTGGTGAACCCAATCTTGTATTGTGTTTGTATGGATCTAGATTAAGGTTCAAAGATCAAGTCCCGCGCCTTTGCGCAAATTTTGTTGTGTCAATCCACTTTGACCCCCGCTCAGTTTTAGTCTTCCTACTATTTTGCAGTCCTTTTTACTCCTTGTTGACCATCGTATCCTTCCTCCAACATCCACTCCTCTCTTGCTTTGCGAAATAGATCCATGGATGGTTTCCGTCGGGACCCTTGCCGACACCCACATCGATTCCATGGACTCGATTTTGCCAATAAATTCGAGGAGATTCCCGAGAACCCGATCCGAACCTTGCGGATCGATCTCCAGACTCCTCGTCTTCTACCTCCCTTTTTGACCACCCAATAAACAGGGATCACTATTGTCCCACTTTCGCCGTGTGAATGGAAGTCGATTACAGTCTACATCTTGTTCCGTTCACAACATGTTGGGGTTGACCTTAACTCCAAAGATTATCATGACAGCAGAACAATAATGCAAGTGGTCTGATTCGGATTCGTTCATTCTGCAGATAAAAGGGCAGACTGAGCCATGGCTTCTACTCCGGAATTCATTTCGTCCGACTCAGACCCTGATATGGCTCCTCAAGGAAAGGGCAAGGGTCAGCAGCCACCTCAACTAGAAGGACAGTTGCCAGATCAGAATCAAGTTAATGCACAACTATTGGCATCTATCCAGGCAATCCAATAGCAGCTGACAGAGCAAGCCCTGGCCCAGACCGCTTTTCAGGATATGCTGAATGATGTGACGAACAGAGCTGAGGGAAGAGGAGGTAGAGGAGGAGGTGGTGGTCCACCTGATGACGACGGAGAGCTAGAAAATTAGGGGACAAAAGCCTACACTGAAGGAGACCTATAATCCTGGAGACAGCCAGATGACCGAGTGGATTCTCATTCCATCGGTACACGCTCACTTTGAGCTGAAGCCCCAGTTCCTCGCTCTCCTTCCATCTTTCCATGGAAACACAAGTGAAGAGCCGTACATCCACCTGCAGCAATTCTCCCGCATCTGCCGAACTACTCACTATCCGAATGTCCCTCTGGACATTGTCAAAATGATGGCATTCCCCTTCAGCCTGCAAGACAAGGCCCTTTATTGGGTCAACCATCTGGGGAAGGTTGTAACCACCTGGGAGGAACTGAAGTCTGCCTTCCTGCACAAATATTCTCCTCTCTGCCGGCTCAACCAGATGCGAGCACGTATCAGCAACTTCTCCCAAGGGGCACATGAATCCCTACACGAAGCCTGTGAGAGATTCACCGATCTGCAGAAGAAATGTCCCCATCATGAGATCCTGAAGACCAGTTTGGTCCAACACTTTTTTGGGGGTCTGAACATTGAGAGCCAAAGGCTCGTTGACGCAGCATGTGGGGGTTCGCACTTCAACAAGGATGAAGATGCAGTCTGGCAGATATTCGAAGAAATGGCCGAAGGAGAGGCCACCCTCTCTTCATCAAAAGCATACCAAAAGCAGCTCCAGATCCTCCAGAAGCAAGTACACATGGCAGCGTCCCGAGAGGTGGAGAGAGATGAGAGCTCCAACCTCAGCATCATCGGGGGCCATCTCTCGAAGGTTGATATTATTGAGAAATGATCACATGATCTCGAAAAACTTGTGGTGATCGAAAAGAGGACTCAGAACCTTGACAAGCTGGATCAGATCACCAAGCAGCTAGAACTGCTAGTGGGCACCATCAATTCTGTTCAGTCGGCAGCACCACTAGAAGCTCTAGTTGAGAGGAAAGACGAGCAACCACCGCTACATCAGCCTCAGCCGAGCCAGCAGCCACCGACAGTCCTGCATGTGTACTACGTGCAGGCACCCGATCAGGGCTAGCCGCAGCAGCAGATGGTTGTGTATCAACCAGAGTTTATATCAGGATCTGATTCAGTATTCCCACCACCACCCCTGGTTCAGGAAGTGAACGGGGTCTGGAGTCACGAAGCACAGCCGACCCGTCCTATGGGACAACCTCAGGGTCAGCTACCAGCCAACCGGCAACACCACCAGCCTCAGGGTGAGTCGTTTTGGGCAGTCCTCACAGCCGCCGCCCGCCGTATCATCAGCCTCCCCAGTAGCCAATCAATGGAGGCAGAACCAACAGTATCAGCAGCAGCCATACCGTCACCCACAGTCCTTCCATCAGTATGCAGTTGCTCCACCTCAGCAGTACCAACAGTATCCTCCTTCTTATCAGCAGCTTCAACTTCCTGCTCCACCTCAACACTACCAACAACAACCTCCACACCCATCTGTGCATCAGCATCGTGGTCTGCACGCTGAACCCACCGAAGCACCCCCTGCGAACCCTACCATGGATTGTCTAGCCCAACTTGTCAAAGGGCTGGCGGAAATGACCAAGCGGCTTGACGACCTGACCGCCACTAGAACTAACATCCCAGCTCAGGTCGAAGACAACCCCAATAATTTCAAGAAGAAAGAGCAGGTAGAATGTGATGTCTTGTCCGTGTCAGAAAATGATATTACTGTGTATTCTAATGCTGTTACTCTCAGGAGCGGTAGGGCCTTGCCTCCACCTGCTACAAAGATTGGGGTGAATAAAGAAACAGTGGATCATCATCTTCCGCATCAGCCGTGCCAGCTACAGGGGCGGGTGAGGAGGAAGAAGAAGGAGAAGCCATTCCAGCCGTCGTGCATTCCAAGCATCAGTCCCAGCCAAAAATACAAAAAAAACAGCAAAAGCAAAAACAACAAAAAGAAGCTTGTAGCCGAAGCGAAGCTGTGCCAGCCTTGGAGGAGCCGCCAGCAACATCCGATCCCTCGCCAGCCGATGGAGCCGAATCTATACTTTTTGCTCGCCCCTCAGCACTAACACACCAGGATACAGTTTGTACTCCTTTTTGTAGCTCGGATGTACAACATTCTATGGGTGATGATTTTGATGCAAATAAGAACTATATTTCTCCTGCTCGAGATGTACATATTCTTTTTCCTCATGCAATAGAAAAATCCAAAAAATTACAAAACGAAAAAAGGCATTGTCTGATCCAGGAGATGTGGAAATATTAGACAAGCTGACTGTTGAGATGCCCTTATTGAAGGCCGTGGAGTACATGCCAGCTGTGAAGAAAGGACTAAAGGAGACATGTACCAACAAGCGTCGCCTAGCACTGGGGAACAGACGCAGAGATGTAGAGAAGCACGTGCTATCCATGGCCATTGTTGCAGCTATCAGCAACCTCCCACAGAAAAAGCAAGACACAGGAGCGCCTCTGATCAGTTGTGAGATTTTTGACCAGGTCTTCGAGCGCACTCTCCTTGACAGTGGATCTTCCATCAACCTTCTGCCCTCATCCATAATGCAAGAATTTGGGCCGGGTCTGCTCAAGCAGATACGCATGATCCTTCAGTTCGCTGACCGATCCATCAAGCGGCCCCGGGGTCTTTTGGAAGACGTAGTAGTTAAAGTACAGGAGATGCAATTCCCAGCCGATTTTGTAGTCCTTGATATGGACTCTCCAGCACCCCTGCTCCAGACCCCTATCATCCTTGGTCGACCATTTCTACATACTTCAGGTGCTGTGGTTGATTACAGGTCTGGCAAGATTACTTTTATCTCGAACGCCAAGCAAATCACTATAAACATGAGCAGAGAGCTGAATGCCACGACTGATGAGAGCCAGGCAGCATCAGAAGCAGACTGTGACTTTATTGCTGAGATTAGAGATTCATCTTTGTCATTGAATGATTCATGGACCCGAGAAATCCTCACACTCGAGGAGGACTTGGAAAGCACAGTCAACCTTTGCTCCGATGATCCTTGGGGGACAGATTCTCAGATGCAGGCGTATCTCTTTGAGCATTTACTCCAGACCGAACACGATCAGCCTAGCGCAGAACTGTCCGGCACATCCATGGGATCTCAACAGAATGATGAGGATGGTAGCCCTTTCAAGGAAGTACATTCCACCACCAGCATGGTGTCTGAAGTAACCAACAAGTTGGACAGACCAACACCAGAACTCAAGCCACTTCCTGCAAGCCTGAAGTATGCTTTCCTTGCGGGTGAAGAACAAATCTATCCAGTCATCATCAGCAGCAGGCTAAATTCGGATCAGGAATCTCGTCTTCTCGAGGTTCTAGAAAAGAACCGCAAGGCACTTGGTTGGTGCGTATCAGATCTCCGAGGGATAAATCTAGATTTGTGTTCACACCACATCTATTTGGAAGAAGATGCCAAGCCGTCCCGTGAATTCCAAAGAAGGTTGAACCCTAACCTCCGGGACGTCGTCATGAAAGAGATAACGAAATGGTGTGATGCAGGCTTTATCTATCCCATCTCCGACTCAAAATTGGTAAGCCCACTGCATGTAGTTCCAAAGAAGTTCGGGCTTACCGTGGTTACAAATGATAAAGGAGAGGAAATATCCACTCAGGTACCAACATCCTGGCGGGTGTGTGTTGACTACCGCCGTCTTAATGCCGCAACAAAGAAGGACCACTTCCCCTTGCCATTCATTGATCAAGTCCTGGAAAGACTAGCAGGAAAGGAATTCTTCTGCTTTCTGGATGGGTATTCTGGGTACAACCAAGTGGCAATCGCCCCTGAAGATCAAGAGAAGACTACCTTTACTTGCCCGTTCGGCACCTACGCCTTCAAGAGAATGCCCTTTGGATTATGCAATGCACCTGCAACCTTCCAAAGATGCATGTTAGCAGTCCTCGCCGAGATGGTAGGCAGTTTTCTCGAGGTGTTCATGGACGACTTCTCTGTCTATGGTAATAGTTTTGATTCTTGTCTTGAGCACCTAGACAGAGTGCTTCAGAAATGTCGGGAAGTCAATTTAGTGCTTTCATGGGAAAAGAGCCACTTCATGGTTACTGAAGGCATTGTGCTGGGTCAGGTCGTTTCCAAACGTGGCATGGAAGTCGACCCGACAAAGGTGGATGTTATTACAAATCTACAGCCACCTCAGACAGTGAAAAATGTAAGGTTATTCCTGGGGCATGTGGGATTCTACATACGATTCATCAAGGATTTCAGCCGCAATGCCTGACCTTTGACAGAACTTTTGTGCAAGGAAACCGAGTTCAATGTAGATCAGCACGTTCTCCTTGCTTTCAATCAGCTGAAGGAGCTTATTACTCAGGCTCCAATCTTACAGCCGCCAGACTGGACTCTTCCCTTTGAGATAATGACCGATGCGTCAGATTTTACAGTCGGGGCTGTTCTTGGGCAAAGAAAAGAGAAAGCGCCCTATGCCATTCACTATGCCAGCAGAACATTAGATGAAGCACAGAGAAATTACACAGTGACAGAGAAAGAGTTGCTGGCGGTGGTTTTCGCCCTTGAGAAGTTCAGATCCTATTTGTTGGGATCAAAAGTCACAATTTTTAACGACCACTCTGCTATCCGGTACCTCCAGCAGAAGAAGGATGCCAAGCCGAGACTAATTCGATGGATCCTTCTCCTCTAAGAATCTGATCTTGAAATTAAGGACAAGCCTGGAGTTCAGAACGTGGTAGCAGACCATCTCTCCAGAATCGAGCAACATGAGCTTCCTCTGAACAGTGCACCTATTACAGAAACCTTTCCTGATGAATCAATCCTTGCAGTGGATTCTCTTCCTTGGTATGATGATATAGTCAACTACCTTGCCTCTGGGGTAACGCCATCGGATTGGACGAAGAATCAGAAGAACAAATTCATGTCGACCATCTGTTTCTACCAATGGGAGGCTCCTCTTCTATTCAGGGAAGGGGCTGATTGCATCTGGCGCAGGTGCATCCCTCAGGAGGAGCAATCTAGTGTCCTTGAGCATTGTCACTCGCTCGAATCTGGTGGACATCACTCTGGAGATCGTACGACAGCCAAAGTACTTCAGTGTGGCTTCTGGTGGCCCACATTATTTAAGGATGCTGCAGAATTTGTCAAGCGATGTATTGACTGTCAGAGATTGAAAGATACACTCACTGCAAAAGATTCGATGCCCCTGAAAATCATTCAGATCGTAGACGTGTTCGATGCATGGGGCATTGACTTCATGGGACCTTTCCCTAACAGTCAAGGTTTTGAGCACATCCTTCTTGCCGTCGATTACGTGAGTCGTTGGGTTGAAGCTATCCCTTCTCGAGCCACCGACAGCCGAACAGTATGTCAAGTCCTGAAGAAGAACATCATCTCGCGGTTCGGGATACCGAAAAATCTTATATCAGACGGGGGTAGCCATTTTATTAACAAAGAGGTCAAGAAATTGACGAAGGAGTACGACATCGACCACCGTGTCGCATCTACTTACCATCCTCAGACCAATGGCATGGCAGAATTATCAAATAGAGAAATCAAGACTATCCTGCAGAAACTTGTCAGGCCAAACAGGAAAGACTGGTCCCAACTCTTAGACTCGGTCTTATAGGCTTACAGAACCGCATACAAGTCTCCCTTGGGCATGTCACCCTATCGTCTTGTATATGGGAAGCCGTGCCATCTGCCAGTTGAATTAATTCACAAGTCTTTATGGGCAGTTAACAGTTGCAAGTTGGACTCACGCAAAAGTGGTCAGAAAAGAAAGGATGATCTGAACAAACTCTTGGAGTTCCGAAACTATGCATACGATAACACATTGATGTACAAAGAGAAGGTGAAACGCTGGCATGACCGGCACATCAGACGAAATACCTTTGAGATTGGACAGAAGGTGTGGTTATTTGATGCAAAGTTGCAGATATTCCCGGGCAAATTGAAGAGTAAGTGGACAGGGCCATTTCGAGTTTGTGAAGTGCGTGACAATGGAAGTATTGACATATCAGAATTGTCTCCTGACGCACAGACATTCGTCGTCAACGACCAACTCCTGAAGCCTTACCTCGAACCAGATATATTCTTGGCCGTTGTAGACTCCATTCAGCTTGTGCACCATGATGACATATCCACAACAGTGACGGCATCAGAAGATTCAGACAATGTACTCCAAAAACTGTTTATCTGATTTTCTTCTTTTCTTCTTTTCCTTTTCTATCTTCTTTTTGTATCTAAAAGGTGCCGCCCTTGTAGATAATTTTCTATACTTACGACATACTTTGTCCTAAGTATAGGGGGGATGTGCACCCCGAGTTTTTCATTTCATTTCGATCCTCTCCATTGTCTCATCTTCTTGTCTATACTTAGGAGTATCTTACCCTGAGTATAGGGGGAGACAATCTGAGTACGATCTGTGTATTCCCACCCTTGACCCACCCTGTCTTGTGTACAGTCTGCTATACTTAGGATTATTTGATCCCAAGTATAGGGGGGACAGTCAACTTCTCATTCATTCATTCCCATATATTCTTTAGATCTGTTTATACTCAGTATGAGTTATGTCTTCTCTTGTTTCTTTGACCTATGAGGACATAGCTCAAGCTAAGTATAGGGGGGTCGTACATACCATGTATATACTATAATCCATAACTCATACTGAAAAATAAAATATCAACTCAATCTAAAAAGTAATAGGTAATGCTATAATAATAAAAGATGATTGTGAGCTCCTCAGAACTCCTTGTACTTGTACTGATTAATAAGTCAGGAAAAGCGTTTTGTGCAAAATATTCTCTGTGAAAAATCTTTTGAAAATTGCGGGAAAATAGTATGTACAAGTATTCAACCTTTCAAAAATCAGTTTTGTGTGTAAAATTTACTTTCTTTGAGTGAAATAAAAATGTGTGAAAATCAGTGTGCAAATGATTGGAAAAATTTGTTTGTCAAATTGCTTTGAAAAATCTATCTATCCTATGTGAAAACCTTTGTAAAATTATCTTCAATGCGTGAACATGTTTGTCAAATTAGTTTGGACTATAGTTTTCTAAAATCTTTTGAAAATAATTCTCGAGTAAGTCTGAGGAGTCTGCACAAAAATCTCTCACACAAAAATTAGCAATAATCCCAAATAAAGCTTATAAAAGCCAAAACCCTGTTGTACAACAAATACAGTTTTTCTTTGTATTTACTGATTAATAAATCAGGTTAAATACCTATACAGTGTGATTTGAAAAATAGTGTGAACCGTTTGAAAAATTTGCTGTGAAATGTTTTCAACCTGTGTAAATTGTTTGGATTGAAAAACTTTTTCTTTGTGTGGAATAAAGGATTTGAAAATCCTATGTGCAAATGTTTTGAAAAATGTTTGTGAAAAGTATTGTGGAAAATGTATATATAGTGTGAAAAATCTTTGCAAAAATAGTTTTCAAATGTGTGTAAATGATTGCAAAAATTATCGTGTACTATAGTTTGCAAAATTATTTTCAAACTAGGCCTGAGGAATAAAAGCATCATTACAAATACTTGAAAATCGTAAATAAAATACATAAAATTCTTGCTAAACAACCTAAATAAATTACTTTGTTAAAACCTGTTAAGGCCTGTAAAATAAAGCGGCACGCCCGTGTAAATAGTTGTACATATTTTATACTTTGAGTGCCAAAATTGTTTTACTTGCAAAATTCTTTGTGTAAAACTTTTCTCTTTGCTTTCAAAATTATTTGAAATTGCATATTTGTAAATAGCATTTGCATAGCATCCATATTCTTTGATTGAGCTTGATGATTGAACTAGTCCAATACAGTCAAAGATTGGAGCTTGGTTGGACCTTACTGCACCTAATTGCACTGGAACCTTATGGGAACTAGGTTTAAGGTACTTCAGGTCTTTTCAGACTTAATTCTTTAAGAAATCAGGACTGGGTTCAAGTCACCTCAGTGGACTAACTAGAACTTTTCGAGACACATGTATGACTCTTGTCGGCCGTGACCTCATTTGGACACTTGCACCTTTCACTTGGCTCAACTCAGTTGGGGTGGTGAGGGGGTTGGATTTGCCAGTCTGAGACGCACACGGGTGGAAACATTCGTCCTCGTCTAGGGAGGGAAGTGCACCCCAACCTGGTCCAGTTCCAATGAAGTCGAATGACAGGAGAGTGCGGGTTGCAATAAAGCTTCAAAAGAGGGATAGTCATTTGGCTCAAGAGGAAAAAGTCCTTATGTAAATGCTGCTGTAAATAGTATGTTGAAAAAAAAACTCCAAAAAGTAGACAGGCTTGTAACTAAAAGTAAAAGTGCCTGCCGGAGTATGTATATATATTGTACAAAAATAAGCAAGCTTGAGAATCAAAGTTACACCATGTGAGCCTGCAGCTGGATGACTTGACTACACTGGTCTTGCATCCCAGGATAGGTAGCTACACTGGCTACTGTCCATTCTTTTCTTCTCCTCCTCCTCTTGAGTTGGATGCTACTTGAACTTAGAAGGGAATACCCCGCTCCTCGATGGTAGAGGGCTGGATTGGGGAATCATTGGGTTGTCATTTTGGAGAAGTCAGTCCCTTTGTCATTTCAGTTGGAGAGAGCCACCATCACTTACACCGTACAAGTTAGCTTCATAGTCATAAGGGTTTGCGTATGATGTAGGATAGTTCTGACCTGGCTATTGAGGAGATTTGAACCGAGTTCTGTAACTCTCGAAGGCTGTTGTGTTTTAAATTTGGTTCCCAACCAGGATCCACACACATTTTCACACCAAGGTCTAACCTGTGCTCCAAACTCCTATTTTGTTAGGACTAGAGATTACACTGAAAGCTATCTTATTCATTTTATCTCTTTCTATTTTCAATTTCCTTTTTCTTTTCTTTTCATTCTTTTTGTACTTATTACATAAGTATTTGCTAGGGACAAGCAAAGGCAAGTATAGGGGGGTGATGAACCTCCATTTCATCACCTTTATTCTATCATTTTGGCCTCAAAAACCCCAGCAAATGCATGTAAATAGCATCAACTTGTACATAATAGCATCTATTATTTATTGTATTCATTGTACATAAAATAAGATTTTCAATACCAAAATTATAGAATAAAGGGGAGAAAAGAAAAAGGAGTAAAATATTGCAAATATTTTATGACCCTAACCCCAAGACCAAGGCCAGCATGGAATTGGTCGACAAGGAATAAAGTGGGGGGAGATAAGGGCCATTGTACAATAAATACCTCATTTATTCATGCATTTATTTATGCATTTTTGACACCTATGTTGTATATAATTATTCATTCATCAAATAAAGAAACTTTGTACATGAAAGTTGTAGATAATAATGTAAATAAAAATAAAAAATTGAGTTTGTGTAAAAATAATACTCAGTGTACATTTTATACATAGAGTAAAAAGCCAAAATCTCAACTTCACAGACCCATATCTTGCAAACGAAAACTCCAAATCACCCAAACTCACTTTAATTGTATATAACTTTCCAAGAACTATTTAATAAAATTGGTTTCATATTTTTTGGAGTCCATTTGCAAAAGTTAGGTTTTTGGTCTTCATTGTGCAATATGTGTAATTAAAATATTCAATCTATTCATTGTCCATTATTTTTTATCAAATTCTATTTTTTATAATTTTGTAAATAATGTGTAATACATGTACATATTGAGATTAGAATAAAACTAAAAAGTGCTTATAAAATAAAATAAGTATATGCAAGATAATAGGCATAATATCTATGTCAAGTATATATCTAAATAAAGAAGGGAAACATTCTTTAATTCTTTCATATTTTTATAATATTGTAAATATTACATATAACTTATTAAAAATACAAATTCAAAATAAAAATCAAGAAAATATACTTAATAAATTAAGTACATAGAATATATAGGTAAAATACCCATAATTACACCTACATATACATATACTATTTATTTAAAAATGGAAATAAACTCATAAAAATTAAATAAAAATACCCTCACACTCACAAAAATAAATTATAAATTTATAAAATAAGACAATAAAATAATTAAATAAAATAAACAAAATAAAAATAAAATACACAAAATACATGTAAATACATACATAAATACCTTATTAAAATAAAACCATAATAAAATACATCGAAAAATTAAAAAAATCATAAACAAATACTACATGAATTAATACACATTTTTATTTTATAAGAAAATTCTAATAAAATCATTTATTATGGTAAATAAATCATTTTATAATAAAGTTTCTTATTTTGTCCTCTAGCGGCCGAGGTGGACCAATGGGGCGCCAGCCTTGGTTGACCGCCCGGTCAACTGTCCCATCCGGGACCTGGCGTCTCTGAACAGTCTTTTCCCCAAATTTCTTCCCTTTTTTACGGCCATCTCGTCCATCGATCGAGCTCACTTTCTTCACAAGAAATGATCCCTGATGATCACTGACACCCGCCGATATCTTAGATCAACTTGATGCTCATTGGATTAATCAATAAACGCCAGTCAATAAGGGTCCATCCCAGTGTTTATAAATAAGAAGCTCCGCCCCCCTCCTCAAATTTGGCCAATTTAATCAGCCCAAAAGCCTTGATTTCGATCCTGGGAGGTTCCTCGTGACAGGGGGAGCATCGCAGCGACTTGAATCGGCCGGAGGAGGGAAAGTTTTGACGCGGCGGAGCTCCGGCGTCCGTCCTGCTCCCTGGTGGCCCCCGGGTATAAGAGCTGCCCTTTATTGCATTTTAGGTAGATTTCAGTGTTAGCTTTTCATTCCTGTTCTTAGTTTAGTCTTTAGTTAATTAGCATAACTTAAAATCGAAAAATCGAAGTTCGCCGGAGCTCCGCTCCGGCGACTTCTTCACCGTGATCTCGACCTTTTCCGACCGCCACGTTCATCCCACTTCGTTCCCCATCGCGTTCTCCATCTATCTCTCATCTTTGTTCAACCAAGGACCTCTGGTCTTTGCGAATCGGAGCTCTACCTCCGCCTATCGTCGGAGCTCCTCCGCCTCACCTCATTTTGCGACCGAGCTTCTAAACCCGGGGGTCGAGGAGATAGCCCTCGCTCCCCCGGTTCTTCCTATGCAGGTCAAACGAAGAAAGGAGCCCTTCTGGGCTCGATTCAAACCAGGAAGAGGCTCCTGGAGGTCCCGACCTTCATCGACCTCATCCGAGCTCCTTGGACCTCCAGGAGCCATGGCGAGACCATCAGCAGACGGGAAGGCCTCCAGCTACGTCCGGACCATCTCAGACGTGAGGGAGAAGCCCGGAGGAGCCCAAGCTTCACGATCGAAGCTCGCCTGGGGTGAGCTTCTTCCCTGTTCCTCCAGACACCTCCATCGCCGTCAGATCAGGAGGCGCGACCCAGATTGAACGTGGACCGTCAGATGAAGCCTTGCACCCACCGTCCGATCAGCGAGGCTGATCTAATCTCAGCCTTCATCTGCGAACCGGTATCAACCAATGGATGCGCGACGGGTGTCCAAGTGAAGTGATCCACGTCGTCCACCAACGCGCATTTAGGGGTAAATTTCTTATTCAACCCTAGTTTTTTTGTATTTATCGTTCACCTCTGTAAATAAAAGTCGAAGTCTATTTTAGTGTGTAAATTTTGCATGGACCCCCCCTGTATGATTGGCATATTACTTTGAGGTCCAATCCACGTCACCTCACGTGTCGTCCCACGTGAGGTGGCTAAATTGCATATGACCCCATGTATGTTTGTACATTTATGTTTAGCCCATAAAATAAAAATTCTAGTGTAATAGTTTTGTGAAACATTGCATGAAAGACCCTGGACTTTCTGAAATTGCTATTTGGTCCCTGTGGGTACGGATCACATGTAGTCCCACGTGATTGTCATTTTGCGCGGGGGACCCTGGCGGGTTTTGTATTTCATTTTAGCCCTTAAAATTGCAAATCAAGTGTAATTTTTCTGGTGTTTTTGCACTGTAGCCCCTGTCTTTATTTTTATTTGCAAAAATGCCCCTGCTAGGCCATATATTTTTGTTGTGCTTTGTCCACTTATTTCATGCATCATATTAACTTGTAAAATTTTGCAAAAATTAATGTAAGTTCCTATTAGCATGTTCTTGCACACCATATTTTTAGTTTTCATTTTTGTTGCATTTTTGCATTTATTAAAAATCAAAAACCTGCATTTTATTTACTGTCTAGCTTGGAAAATACCAAACAAATAGTACAACACCTCGAAAAATTCCAAAAAAATTAACTATGGTCTATTTTATCATATTTTAGTGTCAATCCAAAAATTACTAAAAATCTCAAAAGAAAAACCTTAAAAATTCAAAAATACTCAAAACCTTCATAAAAATATAAAAAAATTCTAGAAAACCCCAAAAGTAGCAAATTCAAGTTCTGTAATTCCTATATTTTATCTTTCTTACTTTAAAAATGGTTTGGAAAAATTTTATGGCTGTGTATTATTTTTAATTCCCATTTTCCCCCAGCCAATAGCTACTCACTGTTTGGCTTTATTTCAGTGTTTAAAAAATACCAAAATATGCTGGAAAATGCTCAAAAATCACAAAAACAGTAGAAAATCATAAAAATACCAAAAATATTTTATTTCTGAATTTTTGACCAATTTTGTGTATTTTTATAAATAGTATGTGACCCCTCTCCCTACATTGTGTATACATTCCAATATTTTAAAAAAAGAGAAAATTAAAAAAATATGTATATATATATATATACATATCTATATTAATATATAATATTAACTAATACACATGACTTAATAATAAAAAAAGAAAAAGAAAAAGAAAAACCCACAAAAATAGGCTCACACAAGGATGACTCTGTTGTACATGCACATCATAGGCTACTTCGTTTTTGCATTGCTCTCTGTGGTTCGACCTCTACATACTTATTCACTGTGCATTTTGTGGTAGAGTAATAAATATTAATTCACACTTTTGGGACTTAATTGACTTATTCTTTATTGTGGGTTAATTGTTGATCAAATACGAGATTCATTTGTAGTAGTCAACACACCGACTGTTGACTCGCCTTGTGAGTCAATACGATTGCTCGTGAATTGCGTGTTTATCAATAAGTACATATCATATATTCCCGGATCTAGAGTGACCATTTACACCGATCACACCACCATCCGGTACTTAATGGCCAAGAAGGATGCCAAAGCTCGTCTTACCAGATGGATCCTTCTGCTCCAGGAGTTTGATATTGAGATTAAGGATAATCCTGGAGTTAAGAATGTGGTGGCGGATCATCTCTCCTGTTTGGAGAATCTTGAGGAATGAGCCCAGCGCACCTATAACAGAGACATTTCCAGACGAGGCGATCTTGGCTGTCGCCTCACTCCCATGGTATGCCGACTTTGTAAACTATCTTGTTGCCAAGATGGTCCCTCAAGGTTGGCCCAGCCAGAAACTTGAGACCTTCCTAGCTAAGGCCAAGTTTTACCATTGGGAGGATCCCGTCCTTTATCTTGAAGGAGGGGATAGCATCTGGAGGAGGTGCATTCCTCAAGAAGAGCAGCATAGCATCCTCACATATTGCCACAAGCTTGAGGTAGGAGGACATCATTCTGGAAAAAGGACAGCACAAAAGGTGCTTCAATCCGGCCTTTGGTGGCCTACTCTCTTCAAGGATTCAGATGAATTCGTGAAGGGGTGTACTGACTATCAGAAGATGAGTACTTGCGGACAGAGAGACATGATGCCCATGCAACCCATTCACTTTTTTGAGGTTTTTGATGCATGGGGGATTGATTTCATGGGCCAATTTCCTAAGAGTCAGGGATTCGAACACATTTTGCTTGCAGTAGATTATGTCAGCCGTTGGGTTGAGACCATCCCCGCCCGAGCCACAGATGCTAAAACCATGTGTAAATTTTTGAGGAAAAATATCATTTCACGGTTCGGGGTACCTAGAGTTCTGATTTCAGACGGGGGGTCTCATTTCATTAATGATAAAGTCAGGACCCTTGCAGACGAGTTCGGCATTGACCATCGTGTTGCCACGCCATATCACCCTCAGACTAATGGTCTTGCCGAAGGTTCGAATAGGTAGATCAAGACGATCTTACAGAAGGTTGTCCGCCCAGACCGAAAGGATTGGTCACAGCTTTTGGACTCGATCTTGTGGGCCTATCGGACTTCCTTCAAAAATCCATTAGGGACGTCTCCCTTTCGTCTCGTCTATGGCAAGCCGTGCCATTTGCTAGTGGAAATCAAGCATAAATCATTTTGGGCAGTCACTGAGTTACTGTTTGATCTCGAGAGTGTAGGACAGAGAAGAGCAGAGGTGACAGCCCTGGAGGAATTGAGAGATACAGCCTTTTCCAGTAGCCTACAATACAAGGAGAAAGTCAAGACATGGCACGATTCCCATATCAGCCATAAACAGTTTGAGCCAGATCAGCGCGTATGGTTGTTCGATTCCAGGCTGAAATTATTTCAAGAGAAATTACAGAGCAAGTGGAAAGGTCCTTATGTGGTCAGGAAGGTACATGACAATGGCAGTATTGATATATCCGAACCGTCATCTTCCTCTACCTTCCGTGTCAACGGTCAGTGCCTGAAGTTATATATAGACCATGATCCGCTGACCGTTGATGTTGCCCCCATTCTTCTGGTATGAGATGTGTTCTTTGACTCCGATCATTTGCATCTCGTACATGATTATCACTTCCATCTTCTGCTGTATATATCCATCTGTTCACATCTTTTCATCTTTTCTTCTTTTCTTCTTTTCCTCTTCTATCTCCTGTATCTAACAAAAAGGTGTCGCCCCTTGTAGTCAGACTTATATACTTAGGACGTACTTTGTCCTAAGTATAGGGGGGTGTGCACACCGAGTTCTATTCTTTGATCCTCTCCATTGTCTCCTTTTCTTGTCTATACTTAGGGATATCTTACCCTAAGTATAGGGGGAGACAATCTGAGTACGATCTGTTCATTCCCACCCTTGACCCTCCCTGCATTGTGCACAGTCTGCTATACTTAGGATTATTTGATCCTAAGTATAAGGGGGACGATTAACTTCTCATTGGTTTATTCATTCATCTCTTATTCATTTATTCTTTAGACTTTTCTATACTTAGTACGAGTTATGTCTTCTCTTTTCTCTCCGATCTATGAGGACATAGCTCAAGCTAAGTATAGGGGGGTCGTATATACTACGTATATACTTTAGCCATAACTCGTACTTTCGTATTTTCTTAATATGGCTAATTATTCTTTAAAATTCAATAAACACCTTAATAAAAAGATGTTATCATTCCTCAAATTCTTTGTGTATTTACTGATTAATAAATCAGGTGAAAATATTTTTTTGCAAAATGTTTGAAAAATAGTTTGAAAATCTTTGTGAAAAATCTTTTGAAAACTATTTTGAAAACGTTTTGTTACATGTTTTCAACCTTTGTAAAAACATTTTGATTATAAAAAAAATTATTATCTTCTTTCCGTGAAATAAAATGTTTTAAAAATGATTAGCAAATGGTTGGAAAAATGGTTGCAAATATATTTGAAAAAAAATCTATATATACTGTTTGGAAAACCTTTGCAAAATGATTTTCAAATATGTGTACATGTTTGTGAAAACTTTTTGTAAAAATTATTTTGGACTATAGTTTTCAAAATTGTTTGAAAAACATGTGTCAAATAAGTTTGAGGAGTACATGCATCTCACCTAAAATTTTTTATTTATAAAATTTATCACTTACCTTGTAAATTCTTAAAATCCACTTCTTGTAAATATAAGAAGCACTCACGTAAATATTTGTACCTAGTCTTTGGCCCAAACCTTTTTATTTTCAAAAATCCCAAAAACATTTGCAAAAATTAAAATCCAAAAACATTTGAAAAAAACTTGTTCAAAAATCTAAAAAATGCATATGCATCATCATCTTTTCAAAAACCCATAAAAAGTTCAAAATCTTGAAAATTGCATCACAAAAAGATTTTCTGCATCGCATTACATAGCATGAGCATTTTTCGAATTGAGTTTGATAGTTGAACGAGTCTAAGTAAAATCCGAAGATTGGAGCTTGGTTGGACCTTAAATCTACCTAAGTAACAGGAACCTTATAGGAACTGGGATTGAGGTACTTCAGGTCTAGTTGACTTAATTCTTTGAGGATCACAGGACTTAGTTCAATGGATTCTTGACTGCCTAAGTAGAGTATTTCGGAGCACACGCACGACTCTAGTTGATAATGACCTAACTTGGACACATGCACCTTTCACTTGGCTCAACTCAGTTGGAGTGGTGAGGAGGTTGGATTTGCCGATATGAGACGCACACAGGTGGAAACATTTGTCCTCCTCTAGGGAGGGAAGTGCACCCCAACCCGTCCAGTGATGATGAGTTTCGAGGATAGGAGATCGTGGGTTGCGATAAAGCTTCAAAAGAGGGATAGTCTACTGGGTCAAGAGGAAAAACTCCCTATGTAAATGTTGTTGTATATAGTATTAAAAAAATGCAAAAGCAAAAACTCCAAAAAAATGGACAGGCCTGTACAGAAATAAAAATGCCTGTCGGAGTGTACATATGTTGTAAAGTCAAATAAGCAAGCTTGAGCCTCAAAGTCAAATCATGTGAGCCTGCAGCTGGATGACTTGACTACATTGGTCTTGCATCCTAGGATAGGTAGCTACACTGGCTACCGTCCATTCTTCTCTTCACCCCCTCCTCTTGAGCTGGTTGCCACTTGAACTTAGAAGGGAATACCCTGCTCCTTGAGGGATGAGTTGTTGGATTGGGGAAGCATTGGATTGTCATATTGGAGAAGTCAGTCTCTTTGTCATTTCAGTTGGGGAGATCCACCATCACTTCCTCTGTACGAGTCAGATTCATAGTCGTAAGGGTTTGCGTATGAGTTGAAGTATTTCTGACCTAGCTATTGAGGAAACTTGAACAGAGTTTTTGGATTTCTCACGGACTGTTGGATTTCAAGTTCGGTTCTCATTAAGGTTCCGCCCGCACTAAAATTTCAAAGGTCCGACTTAAGCTCTAAACTTTGATTTTGTGAAGACAAGTTTGATAATCGAATTTAATCCACTTTCTTCTTTTTCTTTTCTTTCTTTTTCTTTTTGTACTTATTGCATAAGTGTTTGCTAGGGACTAGAAAAGGTAAAGTATAGGGGGATGATGAAGCCACATTTCATCATCTTTATTCTATCATTTTGGCATCAAAAACCCTAGCAAATGCGTGTAAATACCCTTAAATCTATCATCTTAGCATTCATGCATGTGCATCTAAATAGTGTATAAAATACTGTAATTAAAGCCAAAATTATAGAATAAATAAAAGAAAAGAAAATTAATAAAATATTGTAAATATTTTATGACCCAAAACCCCGAGATCTAGGCATCTTGATGAATAGGTCGACAAGGAATAAAGTAGGGGGAGATAAGGGCCAAATACCGATTCTTTTTAATGCATTCTTTATTCATTTTGGGACCTATTTTTGGTTCCACGTTTTATACCTCAAATAAAGAAATTTTGTTCATGAAATTTGTAGATAATTTAATAAAGAAAAATACTAAATTGATTTCACTGAAAAATAATGTACAGATAAAAAGTTATGATCTGAACAAGATTCCAAAACTCCAACTTCCCAGACCTGTATCTTGCAAATAAAAACTCAAAATGAACCAAACTCACCTTTAATTGTATATAGCATAAAATAATCTATTTAATGGAGGCGGTTTCGTATTTTTCGGAGTTACGGTTTGAAAGTTGAGTTTTGGACCCTTGGAGTATACTTGTACAGATTAAAATATTCAATTTATTCTTTATTCATTATTTTTGTATTCTTATATTTTTATAATTTTGTAAATATTATTTATAATATATTTGTACATTAAAACCAGAATAAAAACTCAAATAAAAATACATGTATATAAAGTACATAGGTATACCACATATACTTATACCAATAAATATACTTATATTTTATTTAACATACAAAACACATCAAAAAAATAAAATAAAAATATATTTATGTATATAAAAGCATTTTATAATTTTATAAAATAATAAACAAAATTAAAGAAATTAAAATCACAAAATAAAAATAAAATACTAAAATATACAAGTAAAATACCTATATAGGCTATAAAAAGCAACTTGTAAATATATACCTCACAAAAATAATTAAAATTCAGAATAAAACACTACATAAAATAACAAATATTTTTTATTTAATAACCTAATTAAAAATAATATTGTTTACCATTTTTATTGATTTTATAAGGGATTTTTCCTGGTTGGTCCACGTGGACCAACCAGGTTGGTCTGACAGTTGACCCCGGTCAACTGTCTGACCTACTCCTTCAGCCATTGTCAGAGCCTCGGTTTTCACCATTTTGTTGATTTTTCCTGGCCGATTCTTGCATTTTTTCGTGTCGCAATCTCCAGAGCTTTTGACCCTCGATCTTTGGTCTTTTACGCCCAGTGATTCGCTCAAGGATCGGAGCATCGTGTCGCCCGATGGACCTCGTCCTTTGGAGCGTCCCAGTCGCTGGGTCAAACCAAATATATTGAACCTGTCACCTTCATTCAAACTTTGAACCCTATTATCGGTCCCTCTCGTGCCCCTTGTGATCTCAATCGATTCCTGGAGGTGACAGCTCCAGGATTAGCTCGTCAAGGAGGCAGAGCAACACGGATCTGGGTGTTCCATCGACCTCCGGCCAACCCCCATCGAGGTACTTTAACCTCGGGCCCCCAGGCCCTTGAGGTGGTTATTTTACCTTAGTTTTACTAGGATTCTTCTAGCCAAAATCTTAGAATCAAAAAACCCTCAAGAAAACATCGCTTCCATCGATCAATTTGTCCATTCCATTCATCTCGCCGGAGCGCACCTTCGGCCGAGCGCCACCCTATCGATTCGCGCCTCTTTTCCATCTTCTACGGAGTCTAGGCATCTTGCCCTAGGCTCTATCACCTTTTTCTTGCAGGTACGAGCACTTGAGCGACATCTGGGACTATTTTTGGGCTTGCCGGAGGTACCTGGAGGTCCCGAGCTCCGCCGCCGTCGTAGGCAAGAACCAGCACCCCTCTGGCCATTTTGAAGCTCCCCGGACCTGGAGAACGCCTGCAGGAAGAGATCTGGGCCCTTTTGAGCTCCGAACGCCGACGAAGGAGGGCGGGGGAGGTTGCGGAAGTTCGCCGTCGCCGGCCTTCTTCCGCATTCTTCCTCCAGTCCTTTTAGCCGTCCGATCAAGGGAGGCCCCAGATCCATCGTCCACTATTCGATTCGCGCAACCACAACCGTCCATCATCGACCAGATCTTCTAATCGCGGCTGTTGGAGTGCGAAGCGGTATCGTTCGAGGAGATCGTGCCACGCGTCAAGTGAACGGCCCACAGTCGTTCGATTTTGCCCGCCAGCTGACCGTCGGATCGCAGCCACGCGTCACCAGAATCCATCCGCCGTCAGATCTCCTTTGCGTGGGAATTTTGCAAGTATATACCCCGCACTTTTGTAATTTTCTTTTAGTCCATAAAATTTAAATGGTAGTTTACAACTTTTGTGAAATTTACAGTTACGCCCTCGGACTTTAGGTATTTGCAACTAGGTCCTCTACCACGTCACATCACGTGACCTGTTCACGTGAGGCATGTGCTTTTTGCAGAGAGGCCCCTGACCTTTTGTGAATTTCATTTCAGTACCTAAACTTTGGATTATAGTGTAAAAATTTTGGAAATTTTGCAAGTTGGCCCCCGGGTACTTTGGATATTACGAATCAGTCCTTCCTAGGCGCGTGCAAGTCACGCGCCCTGGTGGACATTTTGCACCCGTGCCCGTGCGGGTTTGGAAATTTGTGATTGGTCCTTTAAATCGAATATTCAGTGTTAATTTTTGTTGGAAAATTGCATTGTATGCCCCTGGATGTTTTGATATTTGCATATATACCCCTGCCAGGACATATATCTTTGCTTGCTTGCTCCATTTATTTAAGGCATCATTTTGATTCGAAATTCCCAAAAATTTAACTTAAGCTCCTGTGTGCTTGCTTGTTCACTCTATATTTTTGCATTGCATTTTTATTGCATTTTCATATTTATTAAAAATCAAAAACATGTATTTTTCATATAGTTTGCATTAAAAAATCCCTAAAAATTATAAAAACGTCTTGAAAAATTCCAAAAAAATTATATTTTGTGTGTTTTATCATCTATTAGTGTCAGTCCAAAAACCATTAAAAATTTCAAAAGAAAAACCTTAAAACTTCGAAAACCCTATCTTCATAAAAATCTAAAAAATCATAGAAAAATCCTAAAAATATAAACTCAGTTGCTATGTCTTCCTTATTTTATTGTCTATATTTTAAAATTTATTTGAGGAATTTTGGTACTATTTAGTATTTTTCATCCTCACTTTGAATTCGGCCAGTAGGTTTAGTCAGTGTTTTACCTTATCTTTGATTTTAAAAATACCAAAAACATTCTGAAAATTCCCCAAAAATCACGAAAAAATCTTAAAATTATAAAAGACCAAAAACACTTTATTTCCTGATTTTTGACTATTTTTGCCTATTTTTATAAATACCTTATCCCCTCTTATCTTATATTGTATATATATTCCTACATTGAAAAAGAAAATATAAAAAATTATAAAATATAAAAAGAAAATAAAAAATCAGTAAAAAGAAAATAAAAATACAAATTTAAAAATTTAAAATACAATAAAAAAGTATAAAACTAAAAACCCACAAAAACATTGGCATTGCATAGTATAGACATTCCATCACATTCACATACACACACACACACACACACTTGTTGATCTATCCTGCCTTGCTCCCTATGTTCGAACTCTCTACGTACTTGCTTCTATACATCATTTATGTAGAGTTAAAAATAAATTTTAACTTCACATTTGCTAGTCATTTCTTGATACTTCTAGTGTGGGTTAATTGTTGATTTTAGTTAGATTTCTGAGTGGCCGACACTTCGACTGAGTTCCCGCTTTGTGTGGAACTTAAGACCGCAGAAAACCCACTAAATCAACTACCCGGAGTATGAAGCCGCCACTGTCATTGGGAATAAGTGATGGGTTATGTCGCAACAAGGACATTGCGAATATAAGTGGGGAAGGTTGTAACACCCTGATGAATCCACATTTCATCATCTTTATTCTATCATTTTGGCATCAAAAACCCTAGCAAATGCGTGTAAATACCCTTAAATCTATTATCTTAGCATTCATGCATGTGCATCTAAATAGTGTATAAAATACTGTAATTAAAGCCAAAATTATAGAATAAATAAAAGAAAAGAAAAAGAATAAAATATTGTAAATATTTTATGACCCAAAACCCTGAGACATAGGCATCTTGATGAATAGGTCGACAAGGAATAAAGTAGGGGGAGATAAGGGCCAAATACCGATTCTTTTTAATTCATTCTTTATTCATTTTTGGACCTATTTTTGGTTCCACTTTTTATACCTCAAATAAAGAAACTTTGTAAATGAAAGTTGTAGATAATTAAATAAATAAAAATACAAAATTGATTTCACTGAAAAATAGTGTACAGATAAAAAGTTATGGTCTGAATAAGATTCCGGAACTCCAACTTCCCAGACTTGTATCTTGGAAATAAAAATCGAAATGTACCAAACTCACCTTTAATTGTATATAGCATAAAATAATCTATTTAATAGAGGTGGTTTCGTATTTTTTGGAGCTACGGTGTGAAAGTTGAGTTTTGGACCCTTGTAGTATACTTGTACAAATTAAAATATTCAATTTATTATTTATTCATTATTTTTGTATTCTTATATTTTCTATAATTATGTAAATATTATTTATAATATATTTGTATATTAAAATCAGAATAAAAATGCAAAATAAACACAAAATAAATAAATATATATATATAATACATAGGTATTATACCTATATACATACATGTATAAACTATACTTTTATTTTATTAAATATACAAAACACATCATAAAAATAAAATAAAAATATAATTACATGCATAAAAGTATTTTATAATTTTATAAAATAATAAACAAAATTAAAGAGATTAAAAATACCAAATAAAAATAAATTAATAAATTACATAGGTATATGTACCTATATAGTACTAAAAAGACAACTTGTAAATATATACCTCATAAAAATAATTAAAAATCAGAATAAAATACTATATAAAATAATAAATTTTTTTATTAATCAATCTAAAAGCAAATAAATCATCTTCGATTTTTAAATGATTTTACAAAATAATTTTTAGAGGTTTTTCCTGGTTGGTCCACATGGACCAACCAGGTGGTCTGACTGTTGACCAAGGTCAACAGTCTGACCTTCACCTCTGGCTCTGTCAGAAGTGAGTTTTTCTCGATTTTTGCCCCTTTTTGGAGGGCGCACCTTACACCGTTTCATGATGGTGCCTTCTTGACATTTTTCCCTAGATTTGTGGTGAATCACGCCCAAGTGATTTCTTGGGCTGAGGATCACCACAGAGCCTCGTGCGCTTTGATCTTCACGCCTTCCCAGACACAAGGTCAAACCGAATATATTGAACACCCGACCTTCCATTCAAACTTGAACCCTATTATTGGTCCCTCTCGTGCCCGTTGTGATCTCAATCGATTCCTGGAGGTGACAACTCCAGGATTGACTCTTCCAGGAGGCGGAGCAGAGCGGCTTTGGGGCGTTCCAGTGACCTCTGACCAACCACCGTCGAGGTACTAGTAACCTCGGGCCCCAGGCCCTTGAGGTACTTATTTCCCCCTTAGTTTTCCTTGCCATTCTTCTAGCCATAGTCTTAGGATCAAAAACCCTCTAAAAACTATCTCGATTCATCGATCATTCGCATCTCCAAATCCATCGCTGGAGCGCTCCTCCGGCCACGACTTCCATACTCATATCCACCGTTCACCAACCACCGCGGGGCCGAGGCAATTTGCCCTCAGCCCTTTCATGTCATTTCCCTGTAGGTCTTGAGCCACTTCGCGCACCTGGCACTCATTTTGGGCAGTCGTCGGAGGCATCTGGAGCACCCAAGCTCCGCCGTCCCCGTGTGAGCGTCCGGCCATCGCCGGACCTTTTTGGAGCCGCCATCATCGGGAGGAGGACCGCAGGAGCACCAGACGCCATCTTGGAGCACAAAAACGTGGTGAAGGAGGGAGATCGACGCCTGGGAAACTTGCCTCCCGCCGAGTTCATCCCAGTTCATCGAGAGCCCTTCCCGCCGTTCGATCTTGAAGGTGTCCCAGACGGAGCAGCAGCCATCGGATCTTGCAAGGCCCCAGCCGTCCGATCTTCATCATCTTCTGATCTGGGCCACAGGCAGCGAACCGTCATCGCTCCAGGAGAAGCTTCCACGTGGATAAGTGGCTCAGACCACGCCACTGGATCGCGCCTAGCTGCCGATCGTTGGATTCGTGCCACGCGTCATCAATGTCCATCCGCCGTTGGATCTGCCTTGCGAGGAAATTTTGCAAGTATACCCCTCGTGCTTTTGTAATTTTATTTTAGTCCATAAACTTTGAATGGTAGTTTAAATATTGTGTAAAATTTACAACTAGGCCCTCGGACTCTCGGTATTTGCGGAAAGGACCTCTGCCCCGTCACCTCACGCGACCTGTTCACGTGAGGTGTGGGCTTTTTGCAGGGAGGCCCTTGGCCTTTTGTCTATTTCATTTCAATGCTCTAAGTATTGTATTAAGCGTTAAATTTTTGGGAAGATTGCATGTATGCCCTCGGGCGATTTTGAAATTACATATCAATCCTTCCCAGGCGCGTGCAAGTCACGCGCCCTGGTGGACATCTTGCACCTGTGCCCTTCCAGGTTTGGGTATTGCGGATTTGGTCCATTAAATCAAATATTCAGTGTATTATTTTGTGGAAAATTTGCATGTTCACCCCTGGATGTTTGTGTATTTGCATATATACCCCTGCCAGACATATCTCTTTGCTTGCTTGCTTCCATTTATTAAAGGCAATCATTTTGATTCGAAAAATTCCAAAAATTTAACTTAAGCTCATGTGTGCTTGCTTGTTCACGCTATATTTTTGCATTGCATTTTCATTGCATTTTCATATTTATTAAAAATCAAAAACAGGCATTTTGCATACTGTTTGCATTAGAAAATCCCTAAAAATTATAAAAACGTTTTGAAAAATTCCAAAAAAAATATATTTTGTGTGTTTTATCATCTATTAGTGTCAGTCCAAAAACCACTAAAACTTCAAAGTAAACATCTTACAAATTAGAAAACACTTAAAAACTTCAAAAAAATATAGAAAATCATAGAAAAAATCACAAAAATATAAACTCAGTTGTTGTGTCTTCCTTATTTCATTGCCTATATTTTAAAATTAATTTGGGAAAATTTTGTTACTGTTTGGTATTTTTCATTCCTATCTTGATTTCGGCCAGCAACCCAGTCCATTGTTTTCCCTTATTTTGATATTTTAAAAATACCAAAAACATTCTAAAAATTCCCCAAAAATCACAAAAAACAGAAAAAAATTATAAAAAGACCAAAAATATTTTATTTCCTGATTTTTGACTATTTTTACCCAATTATACTCCTATATTGAAAAAAAAGGAAAATATAAAATATAAAATATAAAGAAAAGAAAATATAAAATCAGTAAAAAGAAAACCAAAATACAAAATTAAAAATTGAAAATATATATATATATATATTGAAAACCCACAAAAACATTTGCTTTGCATGGTGTAGACAATCACATCACATTCTCACACACACACTCTTGTGGATCTATCCTGCCTTGCTCCTTATGTTCGAACTCTCTACGTACTTGCTTTCTATACACCATTTATGTAGACTTAAAAATAAATTTTAACTTCACATTTATTTCTTATTGCTTGATCTATAGTGTGGATTAATTATTGATTAATTAGGGATTATTGAGCGGTCAACACACCGACTGCAGTTTCGCCTTGTGAAACCGTACGACCCTCGTTTTCCCCAGTTATCACACCCCAACCACAAACAAAGTGCCATACTTAAAACTCACGAAATGTGGGTGTTATTTATAAGTGGTGGGGGATTACTACTTGACAACTTGGGCTTAATCATTTTGGATGATTGCCAAACGGGTCTAATTGGTCCCGAACCCAACAAGTTGTCAGGGTTAGTTTTCCTCAATAACGAACCAGAGACCTAAGTCCGGGATGTTACAAATGGTATCAGAATCAATTTTCCTCTAATAGTGGAAAGGACTACCTGAGAGGTGGAGCCACCCCTATAAAGAGGTAGGAGGAAATGGCTACCTAGAGCATGCAACCACTACTGTCATTGTGAATAAGTGATGGGCCATGTCGCAACAAGGACGTTGCGAATATAAGTGGGGGAGGTTGTAACACCCCAACCCCAAATAAAGTGTCATACCTAAAACTCACGAAGTGTGGGTGTGGTTTATAAGTGGTGGGGATTACTACTTGACAACTTAAGCTTAAGCATTTTGGGTGGTTGCCAACGGGTTCAATTGGACTCAAACCCAATAAGTTGTCAAGGTCAGTTTTCCTTGATAACGGATCGGGGAACTAAGTCCGGGACATTACAAATGATATCATAACCAATTTTCCTCTGATAATGGAAAGGTCTACCTAAGAGGTGGAGCCACCCCTATAAAGAGGTAGGAGGAAATGGCTACCCGGAGCATTCAACCGCCACTGTCATTGGGAATAAGTGATGGGCATGTCGCAATGAGTACGTTGCGAATATAAGTGGGGGAGGTTGTAATATCCCAACCACAAATAGAGTGCCATACCTAAAACTCAAGAAATGTGGGTGTGGTTTATAAGTGGTGGGGATTACTACTTGACAACTTGGGCTTAAGCATTTTGGGTGGTTGCCAACGGATCTAATTGGTCCTGAATCTAACAAGTTGTTAGGATTATTTTTCCTCAATAACGGATCGAGGACTTAAACTATGGACGTTACAAATGGTATCAGAACCAATTTTCCTCTAATAATGGAAAGGACTACCCGAGAGGTGAAGCCACCCCTATAAAAAGGTAGGAGGAAATGGCAACCTAGAGCATGCAACCGCTACTATCATTGGGAATAAGTGATGAGCCATGTCGCAATGAGGATGTTACGAATATAAGTGGGGGGAGGTAGTAACACCCCAACCCCAAATAAAGTGTCATACCTAAAACTCACGAAGTATGAGTGTGGTTTATAAGTGGTGGGGATTGCTACTTCACAATTTGGGCTTAAGCATTTTGGGTGGTTGTCAACGGATTCAATTGGGTCCAAACCTAAAAAGTTGTCAGGGTCAGTTTTCCTCGATAACGGATCGGGGACCTAAGCCCCCGACGTTACAAATGGTATTATAATCAATTTTCCTCTGATAATGAAAAGGGATAACCGAGAGGTGGAGCCACACCTATAAAGAGGTAGGAGGAAATGGCTACCCGGAGAATGCAGCCGCCACTGTCATTGGAAATAAGTGATGGGCTATGTCGCAATGGGGATGTTGCGAATATAAGTGGGGGAGGATGTAACACCCCAACCCCAAACAAAGTGCCCTACCTGAAACTCACGAAGTGTGGGTGTGGTTTATAAGTGGTGGGGATTAGTACTTGACAACTTGAGCTTAAGCATTTTGGGTAGTTGCTAACGGGTTCAATTGGGCCCGAACCCAACAAGTCGTCAGAGTCAGTTTCCTCGATAACGAATCGAGAACCTAAGTCCGGGACGCTACAAATGGTATAAGAGTCAATTTTCCTCTGATAACCTAAGTCCGAGACGTTACAAATGGTATAAGAGTCAATTTTCCTCTGATAGTGGAAAGGGCTAGCAGAGAGGTGCAGCCACCCTACAAAGAGGTAGGAGGAAATGGCTACCCAAACCGTGCAGTCACTGTTAACACTGGGAATAATTGATGGGCCATGCAAATATAAGTGCGAGAGGTTGTAACACCCCAACCCCAAATAAAGTGCCATACCTAAAACTCAAGAAGTGTAGGTGTGGTTTATAAGTGGTGGGGATTAATACTTGATAACTTGAGCTTAAGCATTTTGGGTGGTTGCCAACGGGTCCGATTGGACTCGAACCCAACAAGTTGTTAGGATCAGTTTCCTCGATAATAGATCGGGGACCTAAGCCCAGGATGTTACACCTCCTCCCTAGACGATCGTTGGAGTGGACCATCTCCTCTGCTTCTCTCACTTGTAATTTTCCATGATAAATATCTATATACTAATATTGAACAAAATCTAGCCTCAACTCACATGTAATTAGTCGTGGCAACATATGAATCTTATAATACATATAAATTGCAAATATGGTTAAAAAGATGACTTTATATGAGACATCAAGATAGAGTCTTTTTTGAACTCATCGGGCCCCAAATCCTAAGTAGAAAACCCTATCTCTCCCATAAATACCCTACTTTTAGCCTTAATCTTAATCGTCTTACTAGCAAACTAATCTCCTCTGCGTGCGTGCATGCGTGCGTGAGTGCGTGCGTGCATGCGTGTGTGCGTGTGCGTGTGTGATCCTATGAGAGCCAAAACCTGTGAGAGCATGCATTCTGGACCACATGATTCAACCAGGAGAGAGAAGATAGGATCATGTGGTCCAGAATGCATGGTCTGATGCTCTCACATTTTTTGCTCTCATAGGATCACTCCCTTATATATATATATATATATATATATATATATATGGGGAAAATGGGGATGCCCCCTAGGGGTAGCCAACATGGCTGCCCCCAACCCATTTTTCGCATTTTTTTTATTTTTTGGAAAAATATCACCATTTATATTCATCCCTATATCCCTCCCATATGTAATTCGAATTTCATCAGAAACAGAGACTTCTACGACCTCCATCCAGACGTCATTTTTTTAACGGTCACATGATTTTTTAAATCGATTCTGTCTGGATGGAGGCCGTAGGAGTCTCTGTTTCTGATGAAATTCGAATGACATATAGGAGGGATATAGAGATGAATATACATGATGATATTTTTCAAAAAAATAAAAAAATCGCTCAAAAATGGGGCGGGGCAGCCCCATCAACCCCTATATATATTTGCTTGGTTCCGTCAGCCACTTTCTTCCCTTCCTTGACCGAAGGACCCTGTGGTCGAGCCGAGCCCTTTTCGTCAAGGCCCTCTCCATCTCCCATTGCGGAGAGAGAACTGGGGGATCTCCCTGTTGAACCGTCAGCCCTCTCCATCTCCATCTCCCATGTATTATTAATTCAATTGAAATAAAAAACCAATAAAATAAATCTCACATCAATTAATCAAAGCTAAAACAAACTTAATTTTGGATTTTTTAAAATTTAATGAAAAAGTGAAATTTATCCAAATTAGGAAAGACTGGAGTGCCATCAAACTTAAAAGAAATTAATAATACATGATTAACTCAAAGAGTTTTCTTTAAATACAAACCAAGGCAGGGCAAATGTGTAATTTTACCTTGAATATATCAATAGTATAGGAGTACCTATGAAATTTACCTTTTTCATTCATGCCTCTAGATAGCAAGCATATCTCACATTTGAGCACATTTCAGATTTGAAGAGAATACTAATACTAGTACCCCTTAGGTTTTTCCTTGTTTGAAGAAGAAGTGATGGAGAAGGTGCCCCCTCCATAGGTGCACCATGGAGAGGCTTCTTCAAGATCTTGTGAAGCAAGGAGAGATCATTCTCATGATCATTGTTAGTGAAGAGCGAGATATTGCTATTGTGATCCTTCTAATAGGATTTTCGCATGCCAATTTCCGACTAATCCATGGAGGCAAAGGAAGATTAAAATGCTCAAAGGAACAAGAACATTGAGCACATCTAGGATAAATTTTATATATCTTCTTAACCACCATAGATTCATGATTTTGAAGGATCTCTTGACTTTTCCTTGGTGCTTATAATGTGTTCTTATCCTCTATCACTTGTTTAGATCAAGATTTTAGCATACACAATATTTACTTGATGATTTATATTCATTATTTTCAAAAGTTTTAAAGATGTGTTTTTACACAACGAATGATGATTGTTTGATGTTTAAATCGCAATCTAAGTGCATGTACGTTGTCTTTATATTCATTATTTTCAAAAGTTTTAAAGATGTGTTTTTACAAAATGAATGATGATTGTTTGATGTTTAAATCACAATCTAAATGCATGTACGTTGTGCTTATATGATATATTACCGATTTGAAGTCTACATATAGTTTTATACTTATTTTGCGGCTTAAGATACGAATATAGATTTCGTTGTTTTTCGTTTTTTGTATTTTGTAACTTGTTGCATATAGAAGAAAGGTTGTGATTACTTGATAAAACATATGATTGATCGACCTATCACTAATACCATGTCAATTGGCCACTGTACCAAGAATCAAATGGCCAATACTGATAAGTTATCAAATGAAGAAGATGATCCACCTTAAAGTATGGTTGACTAAGATTTACATGGGTTTTCATATACATGTTATGTTTTCGTTAAGATATTTGATGGTTACTTAAGTCTTGCTCTTCGGTTAACTTACAAATAGTAAGCCAATTGAAAACTCTTGAGATATAAATTGATCTTTATACATTAATCAACTTATGTAATCATAAGCTGATGGAGGGAATCCTAAAGTCTTATTAGTAATTTGCTTTTATTCGTAACAACTATTAAGACAATGCATGCATGCAATCTCCACGTGTTAGAAGCCTCACATGAATATCTCTCATGTTATTAGATGCTCCCTAATTATGGTTTGAATGTACTTATATGCTAAACATTAATGTAACATTCGACTCGAGCATGTGTGAGTCAATTATCAACTAGTTGGTCAATTTA